>QRFJ01000752.1:190000-350728 GCA_006176705.1 Cocos nucifera
AAAACTGTTGCTATAGGATCTATTGTAGTGGTTGATAACTACTGCTATAGATCAAATGACAGCGGTTATATATAACCACTGCGATAGACCTATGGTAGTGGTTTTGAAAATTGTTGCCATAGGTTATGCTAAATTTTCAAAGCACGCCAACGTTTTTACTTTCCTCTCAGATCAATTCTCTCTTTTTCTCTCTCTCTCCCCCCTCTCTACTCAAGCCCTACCGACACCACCATCGGCCCCCTTTGGCCCTGCCTCCCTTGGCCCTAACCCTATGCCCCGCCCCCTATCGCCCCCCTTTTGCCTTATCTTCCTTGACCTCGACCTTGTGCCTTGCCCCACAGCCAACCCTTCCCATCGTCCGGTACCCTTTGGCCCTACTTCTCTAGGCTCCCGGCCCTACGCCCCGCCCTGCCGCCCCCCTTGCACCCTGCCCCGCCACCTCCTTTGGCCCTACGCCCCATCCCACTACCGACCCCCTTTGGCCCTATATGCCCTGCCACCCTCTTTGGCCCCACCTTACCATTGGCCTACCTCGCCACCACCCACCTCTGCCAATGCCCTTTAGCCTCATCCATCATGATTTATCTTTTATTTCTAATTTTTAAATTTTTTTATTGATTTATTTTTCTAATCATATATTATATAACTTGGATTGCTAGCATATATATATCTCCATTGCTAAATGATATGATTTTTGATACTCAATGAAGTAATAAATTTATTACATTATTCATAAATTATTTATTATTATAATCTATACTACTAAATAAATCAATATACTTGGCATTTGTCAACCATCATCTATTAAAGTATATTGATATATATTGAAGTTTATTCTTCACTTAATATTATATTTTAAATTATTATTATTATTATATATATATATTCAATTACACTAACAAGCCTTTGAGTTGATTTATCTTATATTATTTTTTATTTTATTATTTTCTGCATCTACATATCATATTTTTCTATTTTTCAATATTCTATTTTAAAAAATTAATTTTTTTTCTTTTTTTATAAAGAGACTATGATAATTTTGGATGAAAAATAATTAATTCTTAGTATGATTTTAGTGATATGAGCTTTCTTATTTTTTCTCTTCTTCTATAAATATTTTAACAATTTTGAATAGGAAGGTGATCTTAGATGGCCAACGATTGTTTAGCAGACAATCGTTCACAGTTGATTTGGTTTTGTTATAGTGAATATCGAAAGTGACATTATAATGCATGATTAAATGATGAATCTTAGCCTCCTTTTTACTTTTATTTATTTTATTTTTTAAATAATTTTTTTTAATATTTAAAAAGAGCCCCCGTCGGTGGGTTTTGGGTTGTGCCGGCAACTGTGGGCCGCTTCGATGGGTTCTGGACTGTTAGGTTCTCGGTCATGCCGGTGGTTTCTAGACCATCAGATTCTGGGCCAAGCCAGTGGGTTCTGGGCCATGTCGGCAGATTTTGAGCCATACTTGGGTCACAGCCTCATTTGCCCTATGCGCTCAGATTGATCAAAGATGTTGGACAGTATTAATTATGTATTAATTTAAATAAAATTTATATTGCATGGTGATAGACCCATTAGTTGATTAATGTACATATTCTAATGTATCCGTATATTTTTTTATTTTTATATGAGTGAAAGAATTATGTATATTGATCAATTGATTATCCACTATGGATAATTTGAGAATGTAAATAATTCTATAGGTCATTACAGTAATTAAATGGTATGTTGAGGGTTCGAATAAAATTTTAGATACCATTTTTTTTATTCTTCCTATAAGGGAGAACAAAAAGAAATATTGTCCAAATTTCTTTTGAATCCTAAGCATACTGTTTGATTACTGTAATAATCTATAAAATTATGAGTATTTTCTAAATGGGATAAGACCTATCTTTATTTATTAATTGATGATAGGATGCATTTATTATATATCTAAAAATGAGCAAATTATGAGTAATTTCTACTAAATTTTTTTAATGTTATTGTGTTGTATCTCATTTTCATACATAATTTAATTATAGTATCATCATTTTTATAATGGATAAGAGATGGATGAAGTTGAATAGATTCTTGCCAGAATATAAGGCTGAACTTCAAAATTTTTTTAATTTTGCTATAGAGAAATTCGGGGATAATTGACTCATCCAGTGTTCTTATAAGAAGTGTATGGGTAGGCCTTGGCTACTTTGTCAAGATGTAAATGATCACCTCATTATTCATGACTTTAGATCTAGCTATAAAACTTGTTGGGATCAACATGATAAGTACAGGCTGCAAGGAAGTGATCAACATGATGGGAGAGTAGAATAAATGGTTCGTGATATCTTATCATTTGTTGGTCATAATGATGGTGCATCTACATTCATACCTGATCCTATGGTTGGTGGAATGATAAGCAGTGAGGATGTGGAGAAAGTCCATAAGTTGATGGAAGATGCTAATATTTCATTGTATTCTGGATGTGAAAGATGGTGAAGCTTGAGTTCTTAATCCGATTGTATCATGCGAAATGCTTAAAAGAGTTCAATAATAATTGAGTGAATTGTATACTAAAACTTTTGGAGGACATTCTTTGAGACAATGCATAAATTTTAAAGAATAATTATGAGATATCAAAAATTAATAAATAATTAGGCTTTACTTATACCAAGATACATGCATACTTTATTAGGAGGAGGATGCCAACCAAAATGAGTGTACGAGGTGTAGTGTATCAAGATGGAAATAGAACAAAGATATTACGTCGACTCATGTTCCTCAAAAGTTGATATGGCTCTTTTCTTTGACATCGAGATTACAAAAATTATTTATGTTAGCAAGGACATCGAAGAATATGAGATGGCATAAAAAGAAGTGAATAAAAGATGAGAGATTGAGGCATTCAGCTGATAGAGAGGCATGATAAAAGTTTAATGAAATACATCCTAACTTCGTATAAGAGATACACAATATGAAGTTGGACTTATCATATGATGGTTTCAACCCATTCAAGCACATGAATTCCAACCATAGTGTATGGCCAGTGTTTACTCATGTTTATAACCTCCTACTATAGATGTGTATGAAAATTTTTTTGCATTCATGATAGTGCTCATCTCTAGATTGATGGAGATAGAGAATGATAATGATGTCTATTTGCAGTCTCTTATTATCGAGCTGAAATAGTTATGGAGCGTTCAAGATATTACAACTTTTGATGCTTTGAAGAATGAGTCATTCTCCATGCACGCGATGTTTTTGTGGATAATAAATGATTTTCACTATAATAAAACTGATCCTTTGCGATGAAATTATTTACGATAAAAAAAATTTTATTGCAAATATAGATATTTACGATGAAAAATTTTTTCATCATAAATAATTGATTATTTATGATGAAAATTACTTTTACATCATAAATAATCTATTATTTATGATGAAAACTTTCCATCATCAATAATCTTCTATACATAGATTATTTAAAAAAAAAAAAATATCAAATTATTTATGATGAAATTTAGATTTGAATCATAAATAATCAATTATTTATGATGGAAAATTTTTATCATAAATAATCTTTCATGAATAAATTATTTAAAAAATTAAAAAAAATAAATTATTTATAATAAAAAAAATTTTATTATAAATAATTGATTATTTATAATATAAAGATAATTTTCATCATAAATAATTTATTATTTATGATAAAAAAATTTTATCATAAATAATAGATTATTTGCATCACAAATAAGTTTTCTATCATAAATGATCGATTATTTATGATAAAAATTATTCATTACAAATAATCTTTTATATTTAAATAATTTAAAAATTAAAAAGATCATATTATTTATGATGAAAAATATCCATCATAAATAATTAATTATTTATAATGTAAAAGTATTTTACTTTATAAATAATTAATTATTTATGATAAAAAAATTTTATCATAAATAATCTTTCATAAATAAATTATTTAAAAAATTTAAAAAGATTAAATTATTTATGATGGATATTTTTTTTATAAATAATTAATTATTTATGATATAAAAAATAATTTACATCATAAATAATAGATTATTTATAATAAAAAAAATTTATCATAAATAATCTAATTTTTATTTATAGAATAGAAAAGGTAAACTATTTTTTTAAAAAAAGGGTAAAGATGTGTCGTGCATAGGTTGAGGGATGCGAGCGCATCCACTATTAGCTAGTCTACGAGTAAATTAATATTTTTTTAATTTTTTTAAAAATTAATATTTTTTATTTTTTTTAATTTTTTTTAAATATTATATAATTTTAAAATTTAAAGTTCATCTTCATCATTTATTATTTAAGTAATTATCATGTGAGTATCGTCATAAAAGACTGCCTTGATTTGGTTGCTCTAGCTATGTAAATCAATAAAATTTGATTTCGACGGTCATGAATGATCGTATGATGATTTAATAGATAGAAATCATTGATGGATTTAAAAACTTGCAATGATGATCTTTATGATATTTATTGCGTACTATCAAAATTTCACTTCAATCGGACATAATTATCATAGTTAATTTAGTATGAAATTATTTAGATTGTTAAATAAAAAATGAGTGATCAAAAGGTCAAATAACGTTCGATTATAAGATAATTTTTTAGATAAATGATCTTTACTACTATTTTAATTATTTGTATGGTGGTGATTATAAAATATAAACTTCGTATCTATAAATCATCCATGTTAAGTATATTTTACAAAAGCGTAAGTATAATTACTTAAGAACTTTAAGAATATATATCAAGAGACTTATAGTTTTAGATAGTTTATATACACGTGGTTTGCTTTTTACAATCACCATCATAGAAATGATCAAACTATTAGCAAAGATCATTTATTTAAAAAATTCATCTTATAATCACACGTTCGGTTTCACTATGTTTAAATCCAGCTTGGTTTTATATATATATATATATATATATATATATATATATATATATATATGTATGTATGTATGTATGTATGTATGTATGTATGTATGTATGTATGTATGTATGTATGTGTTATAGAGGCCATCGTTCGAACTGACCTTTCCCTCCTTGAGCTGCGACCAAGTATTTACTAACGAGTGAGCAAGACTACCTTAAATACTTGGGAGAGGTGAGAAACCAAGGCGGACCGACTCTATTTCATTGGCCTCTTCGCGACCCTAGTCTAGGCACTAATCGACCCTATAGTCAAGATCTTGCCGACCACATGGTCGAGATCTCATCGAGAATAGAAATTGAAGCCCCATGATATATTGAAGAAAAGGAGATGTCTTAGAAATCTTGGGCACAAGCAACAGCATGGAGCCTCAACTCTATACCAACCCTAGGCTACAAGTTTACTTATCTACATGGGTAAAATTCATAATTGACATTCATGACTAACAATCTTGATCTATAAATTAGTGGTCAGATTCACTATTCCAATGGCCTATCAGAATGTGTCCTAACAATCGAAAAAGCTAGGCCTAACAGGCCTAACAATGGGACCCTTAAAAGAAGGCCAATTTCAAACAAATTACTCCCCGAGTGAGAACAATCGTGCTCCTATACTCCCTTTCTCTCTTTTTTCTACTCTTCTTGAGCTCTGACTGACTTAAGCATCAAAGAGTCCCCTATTGGAGAGCCTTCGATGAGTGTGGACTTTCTTTGTAGGTTTCTTCGGTGCTTTAGCCTTCCAGTCAGGGAGTGTCCAATGTCAGCTACATCCATCATGGATCAGAGACTTGCAATAATAGATTGGCAGTAGAAAAAGGACCGTAAAATCCATTCAAAGAGGAAGAAAAGCATGGTGTGGACAAGAGCATACAATTCCACCGCTCCCATCAACAATCACTCCACCACGACCAAAGCAGCACCACCTAACGATCCATTGCTATGCACCCCTTGGGATGACAGACCCATGACCAATATATCCTAGTTCACTAGATCCAAGTGCTGACCAATGCCATGCAATGGCTCCAGCAAGTGGCAAAGCAGTAGCAATCTGTGGAGCCAATTCCTCAAGTGGGTCCTTCCTGATCTAGTCGATGATCTCATTCCAGGAGTTTGGAATCCACCCCCCAATAGCACCTTCATCATGCTTCTACTCCTGCACCTCGGTCATCTTCCTATCGAAGTATGAGGGAGGAAGATCGGTAATGGAGCTCTTTCTCCGACAAAGATTCAACTCCAAGCTAATCCCCCAGACCCAAAAAATCATGTTGGGAGGAAAAGCTCAAGAGGAAGGTCCAAGATATCGAGCACTATCTTGGCGAGGTCTAAAGTAGGGCTCATCGAAAAAATGATGGCCTCAACTTCAACTCGTGACCCATTTCTCTGAAGCTATATTAAGGGAACCATCCCAAATCGGATCAAAATGTGTCAGGTGGAACCACACAATTGCTACTCAGACCCTCTTAATCACCTAAAGGGATATGAGACCCTCATGATGTTGTAGGGCACCTCAGACACTCTTCTTTATCTCACCTTTTGGCCACCTTTAGTAAGTCGGCATAGGCATAATATTCAGGACTTCAGCTGGAATCCATCTATTCATTTGAACTGCTTGGTAGGGTCTCAACCAAAAAATACCAAGAGCCTCTTCTCCATTCAGCAAGAAGAGGGTGAGTCACTGCACAACTATGTGGTGTATTTCAATGCTGCCATACTCAAAGTATGCAACTTCAATGAGCTGGTAGTAATGTCGGCACTCAAACCAAAACTATGTAATGGGTGCTTCATCTTCTCCCTCAACGAAACTTTTCCAAGGGATTATGTCGACCTACTAGCTTGATCCCCAAAGTATGCACAGGCAGAGTAAGCCCAGGCTGCATGGAAGTAGGTGGAGGAAAAGAAGACCCCTAGCAAGAAGCGAGGTTGAGAGGATCCTTGGATGGCCCAGGTAGAAGGGGAGTGCTTCTGACCACCAAAGAGTCATAGGCTGAAAAGTCCTCAGTAGTTCAACAGTCACATGTCGTAATACCACTTGCTTTGGCATCATCTCTTAAAAAGATCTCTTATACAGAATACGGATCCTCCGAGTCCAGGATCAAAATGTTGATGACAATATCAATACCACAATAGAAAGAATAAGAGATAAATAAAAAGATATAATCAAATACGTAGATTAAGCCAAGGCTTATCTCCATGAGACATGCAAGCTTCACTATGAAAAAAAATTTATAAGAGAAGATCACATACTCTTAACTCTCATACATCAATTTCTCTCTCTTAATAAGAAATATTCTTTCTTATAAAGCTTTCTCTCTGCCCGAAGCACCTCTGCTTCTGCTCTCTATTGGCACCTCTCCATGGTTTGCTGCTTCTGCCTGCAGGTCTTCTGCCAAACCACATTCTATTCTCTCTAATACTAATTAATTTTGGCCATAAACCCTTAAGGGTCCATGCACATGCATGGACCGCGTGAAATGGCCTAGCTGATGCCCTAGACCATGCTGGGCACCAATGAGATGCACCTATGCACGTGGTCATGCATGTCTTGGGTTGGCCCATGTGCTAGGCCCATGCCAGCCTATGGGCCGAGCCCACCTGTAGGCCACACACTACTGCAGGCTATGCCCTATTGCGAGCCGGACCTCTTATTGCGTTGCATGCTACTATGGGCTCACTATGGGTCAAATTTGAGATATTTTTCTCAACAATTTTCACCTCAATGCGATATTTAGTCTCCACCTAATCTTGAGAGTTTTTGGGATGATCTCGTAGATCTAGCCCCCATGCCCTAGGGCAAATACCTATCAACTCATAGATGGACAAACATTAGAGTTGAGCCAGGCCACTCGATCCTATTTCTATCATATGTTGTGTCCTGCCTGATCTAAGATCTATTCGGGATAGCCTCCTATGGCAATAGGATCTTCACCTTATGACATTGCCTATCATCCTTTCGAGTCTTTCATCTCATGCCCAATCTACCTGCATCTGGAGCTCCACCTTACTCTAAGCTCCTTGCCAAGAGATATATAGTATCCTTTAAATTTTTCCTTAAGATAACCCTATTGCCATACATGATCTTCAGAATTCCATCATCAGCTCTCCATCTATAGCTGCTTAAATCCAACCTGCTCAGTGAAATAAGATTCTAGAGGTGCAAATAGGTCAGATTGGATCGGATCATGAGTGACCCCAATCTAACCTGGTTCTTTGATCGGATCTTGATATTGGACCCAGACCTAACCTAATAAAAGATCGAGTTGGATCGGATCAGATCCATGATCAAATTTTTTGACCCAATGGATCATTCGGGTTGAATCGGGTCCATGTATAATCCAACCCTAATCCATGAAATATGGATCCAATTCTGATCCCAATCAGATCTGGGTTGGATCGTGGGTTAAATTAACCAATAGGCAACAACTATAGCTATTCAATCGATTCTCATGAGTGCTGTTGAAATTGATCTCACAAGTTTATCATCCAATGATACTCACAATATAAAATAATTTTTGGAGTGGTTATTAACATGTGACAATTACATCCAAGAAAACTATGAAGATGTAGCTCATGTACATATAAGAGGCATATGGATGTGAGCTCCCAAGGTCGGTTGTAGGATATAACTAGAAGTAAAATATCTATTTCTTACTTATCCTCTAAATTTTTTAAGTTGAAAATGTTATGCATGTTTGATGTGAAGGATTTCTTATGGAGGTGGAAAGAAAAGAAGATAATATTTGTTGGAGACTCCATTAGCTTGAATTAATAGATGCCACTCAATTGTAGGGATGAAAAGAGAAGAAGATGATGTTGTGTAGATGAGCAGCTCACTATAATTTATGCCCAGTCCATGCTAGTATATAATGGGTTCGGATCCAATCGGGTTATTAAGCATAAGATCCATATAAACTGAGAAATTTAAGTAGATTTGGTCGAGTCGAATCGGATCAAAATTTAGTAAATCTAGATCCGACATGAAAAATAAAATGGGTTCAATTTTAGAATCTGACCCAGATCCATGGATCCTTTTAAATGGATCAGATCAAATCTCTACATGATAGGTCGAGTCGGGTTATGGGTCAACCTGACCCATTTGTAGCCTTATAACATTCTTTCTAAAATTAGGTATATATCAGACCTCATCCAATTTTCTCACTATTCCATCATATACCTGCAAGCTGACGGTCCTAGTGCCCGTGATCGCATAGCTCAATCCATCTAATAAATTAACAGTGCACTCATTGCTCTTTAGAGTCTCAAACAATTTTTTTCTATAATAAATATGATGCGAATATGTAGAATCTAAAATTTATTGCTAGAAAAAAGTAGATACCTCATATAAGACCATAAGCATATAATCATTGATCTCATCCATATCGCTATTTTGGACCATTACCGTAATAGCCTTCATCCAATCTCTAAGTTGCAGGCAATCTCGACTCGATGTCCCAACTTATTATTGGGAATTATATCCTAAAGCCAATTATTTAGATTATAGATGGTTGAGTTGAGTTATAAAATATGCTTAAATTATAAATAAATAAAATTATTTTCTAGCTTTTCATCGCTCTTGTGCATCTTTCTGTAATGAACTCTACTGTGATGAAGTTCTTATAACTATTTAGATTCGACAAAGAAAGATTTATCATTTAGTCCTTAAACTAGTTCACGATCAAATAATTCGTTGTTACCCAAAACGACAACGTATTGAGTGTAGGTCATTCTGTGCCATAAGTGTTGGTTGTCCTCTTAACCAAAAAGTATGAAGATACTGTTATGACATGCAGATGAACTGTAGGAATATATTTTAATGAACGTGATCCAACTGTGAAGCTCTCTACTATCAAGAGTTGCTCGCAAAGGATATGGATATAAGTGTTCCATAGACCTGAGATCATCACGGTGACTTATAAGCAACTCACTATACTTAAGTACCAAACTACCTGAATTCTAATTCAGTGACGGAAGGCTACTGGGTGTAGTCAAGTACTTATGAAGTTGGTATATGAGTCAAGATAGAATTGACCCCTTTAAGTGTTAGATCAAGTACATCATTATATTTCAATTTAGCATACCCTCGACCAGGGTGGTCCAATTGATGGACACTAAATTTTGAAATATACTGTAGATGATTTTTTAGGATTAACAGTTAAACCCTAGGTTATCTTTTAAGCATTAAGGTCAAGGGGATGAATTATAAGATAATCATATACCACAGGTTCATCAATGTTGCATTGCAACTATTCAATCTATCCAGACGTCAAGTATTATTGCTAGATGGTCATAATGATTGGTACAAAAAATTGGTTCCTATGCTATCGACTTAGAGTTCGAACCTATGGGGTCACACATAATAGGAGTTTCTATCTGATCTGATGGTTGATCAAGAGTTTCAATGGTCTGAAATTCTATGGTCAAGAGTTTTACTAGACTGAAACTTTATGATCAAGAGTTTCACTGGACTGGAACTCTACCTTTATGGGTCTCATAGGACTGGGATTCTAAGTTTTACTCATCTGGGACTCTCAAATCAAGAGTTCCACCAGCCTAAAATTTTATGATCATGAGTTTCATTTATTTGGGATACTGGATTCAAGAGTCCCACTGATTTGAGATTCTTCAGGAGTTTCATGTTAATGGGACTCTGTTATCCAGACATCCATCCAATTGAAACTCTATATTTATTAAAAAATTAATTAGTAATTTGATTATTGATTAGCTTAATTTGATTAAGTGATGAGGATTCAATCAAGTTTGATTAAATTTGATTCGATTGAGTTTGACCCGATCAAATCATGAGATGACCTAGGCACTATGGAAGATTTGGTCCTGATTTGATCAGAGGCTGGATCTAATTAATTTTTAATTTAATTATGATTTTATTGAGTTGAGTTAAGTCTAATTTAATTGAATTTGATCTAGTCTAATTGGGTTTAGATTAATTGATTTAATTAAAACTAATTTGGACCAAGTCTAATGAGATTTGAATTCAAACTCTCCCATGCACCCACCATATTTGACTTTTTTCATGCTCCATCTATTTTTTACATGAGATTTCTCACATAGAAATGGATATGCATCCCTCTTCTCTTCTGCTTTTGACCTAGTCCAAAGGTTGGATCAGTTCAAACTAAGTTGAATTTTGAATTCAACTTGGTTGGTTAGTCGTTTAAATTAAACTTAAACTTATCCAAACTCCACGCCATTTGTTTGTCACACATTTAGATGTGTTTTTCAGTATGGGCATGCAGAAGGAGAGTCCTTCTGCACGTCATCCACCTGGATGGGTCATTAGAATAGGATAAATCATCCACTTGAATTTTGAATTCAAGTGGATTAGTTTGAACAACTCTAACCTCCCTTGCTTATGTCCTCCATGCATATTTTCCCATGTTTTGGTTGCCCATTTAAGATGAGATTTTTTTGGGTGTATAAGAGGAGAGTGAGGCTTCATGAGGAGTTTCTGAGAGGGAAAAAATAGAGTGGGGCACACTTTTTTGGGCGTGGAAAAGTCCAAGGAGTGAGGCATGTTTTTCCTGCACCAATATTCCTTACATCCTGTTTCTATTTTTTTTCTCTTTTGCCACCCATCTAAGAAACTTTTAAGAGTAGGCATATGGTAGAGGGAGAGTTCCTCAACCCATGAAAATTTATTTCATAGAAAAACTCCAAGGAGAGAGGGCATGAGAAGATTTTTAGATGTCAGGATTTTTTAGGTGTGTAAAATCCTAGAATTAGGACTTTAGGTTCAGATGGAGAGATCGAGTGCTGTGAGTGCCCGATCACCACTATTTTTACTACTACCTCATCATCCTCTAAGGCACATCATTTAATTTTCTAGAGCATCCAAAAGATCAAGAGAAAGGTGATTGATTGGATTGATCGAGATAAACCATCGAAGACCCCAATGAGGAGCTAGCACTCTGGTGAAGCTGGTCGGAACCAGAAGTTCCGTATGGACCAACCATAGAGGTTGGACAAGTGTATGGCTGTAGCACAATGCCAAAGCTTTTTTTGATAGATTTAGATCATGGGGATCAGCTATCCATACACAGGTATCGAGTTCTGAACTCGTATCGATCAGCGAATATGATTTGCTAATTGATTGTATTTAAATTTTCTGTTATATATTAACATGTGTAAATCCAAATATAGGGTTTATTGATATGATCAATGCATGCTTAGAATTAATAGTTGGTTAGTTTTAGCTTTCACTGCTATTTAATTCAAAAATATTTCAAAAATGCATGCTAAAAATCCTACATGATTTCCTCTAATGGTATTAGAGTAAGGGTTGCTTGACATATTCTAATATGTTAATTAAAAAGTTAAATAAATATATATAATATATTTTATATCTAATAACTTAGTAATTAAGGATGAATGAGCCATCAAGCCATCCAATCATAAGAGATAAATATGGTTTAAAGGCCATCTCCTTCCATTCAGTGGGGATCCCTTATGATGGTAGGAGTGCCACTGTGAACTCATTCATTAAGATGAATAGTAAAAAAATCTTTTTGATTGAAATTATTTTAATTTAAAAATTAAATATGAATATATTTAGATTAGATATAAAAGATAATTTATTATTTAATTTTTATTATGCTTAATTTTCTATTTAAAACTAGCAATATGTTGCTATTTGAGAAATGAGCCGACCCATTTCTGAAATAAGTCGACCCATTTGAAAATAAAAAATAAAAATATTTTAAAATTTTAAAATTATTTTTGAAATATCAAATCCTAATCCATCAGTCTAAAAACTTAATTAAGAGAATTAAGTATTGTCTATAAGGATCTAGAATTATGAATTAAAGATCCTAAGATAAAATCATAAAATTATGGGTTAAAGGGTTAGATGAATTAGGTCCATTAATTGGGTTAGACCTAAGGTTAGTTAAAAAATAAATTAATCTAGAATAATTGATCAAATCTAACCAAGTGTTGAATTAAATTAGATCAAGGATACTCTAGACTCAACTTCAATAGTTGTAGTTGAATGAGTCCATGTCTTTAACAAAGACTAAGATGGACTTGATTCATGACAAGCGGTCTAGCCCAAAATTACTAGGTTAATTAGATTAAACCTAATTAATCGGTTGATGTCTAAGGTAAGTTTGACAGTCTAGACTAGCAGTTTTTAACTAGACTAGCAGTTTTTAATTGAAAGCTACTCACATTGATTTGATCTTTGATGAGTTAATGGCATATCCCTTCCACTAAGCTCACTTATCTAGCCGGCATGGTCGATTAGGATTTGATTAGATCACTTGGTGATTTGAGCTGATCCATGTCACTAGAAATCAATTTAACTGATTTCAATCAGTAAGACTGAATTAGATGCCCATGGACCTAAATTGATCCTAGTCCTAACCTATTAACTTGGTGAAGTCAGTGGAAGGATTTGACTTGGTGAAGTCAGTAGAAGAAATTGGTCCATGTCTTTTCTATCTTTAAATCATAAGTAATCTAAATTCTCTAAATTATTAGATCTCTAAAAATGACTAAGTTATGGGGATAATCGAGTCATAGCCTTTTATTAAGGTGAATAGTAATGAGTCCAATTTTCTAGATGGACATTGGAGGTGCCTAATATCTGATGTTTATCTAGATATTGGAATTACTATCCATCATATGATGATTAGGTCGTACTCTGATAATGGTGATCAGATTGGGTAGAGCTTTTCTCAGGCCTGATCATCATTGGTTTGATGCACCGAACTCAATCATGTTAATGGTTGGACCTAACCAAACTCTTTTAATGGAGGCCAGAGCCTACTAAATTAGCTTATGAGGCAAAATCTAAATACTAAAAATTATTTAAAAAACTAATTAATTTTGAACCTACTTGTAGATGCACATGGATTGGCCAAAGCCAACCTTGGGTCTGTCTGTAGTCTATGTAGATTTCGATACCCACTAAGGAGTTGGTGTAATTCCTCAAATTAGAGGTAGAGGCTATCAATTCGTTAAAAATAGTAAAAAAGTTTTTAAACTAAAGTCTAATTCTTTAGGATTAATTAATTTAAGTACTAATAAGGTTTCATATTATTCTTTCAGATAAATAGAATGGCTAGTGTTAGTCCGCTCCATTCACCGTTGGTCAGTGATAAGCATTTACAATCTGAATTTGAGAGATCTAGTGTTAACCCTAATCTAGTAGACCCAAAGAGGAATGGTCCTCTTGATCCGAATAGGCTGAACAGAAAAAATTAGTAAGTAGCTGCTGATCGAGGCTATTATATGATAACATCTTATAATTTCTCCGTATATAATACATCTATCTGGGTATTAGATACCAAGAGTTCAATTCACATATGCAATTCATTGCATGGACTTCAAATTGATAGAAAATTTGAGAATGACAATAGATTCCTTAATGTTGAAGATGAAAGTAAAGTTTCAGTCCTAATATTGAAAACTTTTGAACTATTTTTTAAAAATAATAATATTATTTTAAGTGATTGTCACTATTATTCATTTTTTATGATGAACATAATATCTATTGAACTTTTGACCCAAGATGGTTATTATTTATTAATAAAAAAAATTATTATGATATCATTATGAATGGTATTATAGTAATATAAGGATAATTAAGAAATGTCATTTATATTTTATCATAGCCTATTAGTATAATGTACACATCAAACAAATGTCCAAAACTAGATCATGTCTCCGATGCTTATCTTTGGCATTGTCGACTAGGTTATATAAATAAGAACATGATCAACAAGTTATCAAGGAGCGTATCCTTGACATCCATGATTGTGAATCATTGAATACCTGTGAGTTCTATCTTCTTGGTAAGATGACCAAATCATCTTTTACTGGAAAGGATGAACGGGCCTTTGAGCTTCTAGATCTAGTACATACTGATGTATGTTGATCTTTAAATATATGTGCTAGAGGTGGGTTCTACTACTTCATTATATTTATTGATGACCTATCTAGATATCAATCTTATGAAGAGTAAATCTGATTCATTTAAAATATTCAAACGATATCAAAATGAGATAGAAAAATAACTTGAAAAGAATATTAAAACTATTCGGTCTAACCAAGAAGGTGAATATCTTTTCAACAAATTTTTGATAAATCTAGGAGAGAATGAGATTCTCTTACAATGGATCCCTCCTGAAATAATGATGTATCTGAAAGGAGGAATCGAATCCTATTGGACATGGTTCGGTCCATGATGGGCTTTGCGAGTCTGCTAATTTTTTTTTGGAATTATGCATTAGAGACTGCTTGTTATGTTTTGAATGCTATTCCGAGCAAGTTTGTTGCAAAGACTCCATATAAAATATGAACTGGGCATAAGCCGATACTTTCTCACTTTAGGGTTTAGGAATATTCGGCTTATGAAAAATATCTATAGCCAGAAAAGCTTGGACCTAGATCCAATAAATGCTTGTTTATAGGATACCCAAGAAAACTAGGAGATATTACTTCTATCTTACTGAAGAGCAAAAAGTGTTCATCAACAATAGAACAGTCTTTTTGGAAATGAAGTTTCTTAGGAAAGAAATAGTTGCCTCTAATGTTGAACTTAATGAAGTTTGATAGATAGAAGAATTGACACATTTTACTATACCTACAGAACTAGATTTAATAAGATCAAATCCAGAGTCCATTGAAGAGGTACCAAGGAGATCCAAAAGAGTACCACGTCAGTCGAATAGATACTATGATTTCTTGATCTGGGATGGTAATCCTATCAAACTCGATGAGAATGATGAAGATCCGATCACCTACATAAATGCCGTGTAGAGGTATGACTCCGATAAGTGACTAAAAGCCATGAAATCTAAAATGGAGTGTGTTGGGGATAAATCCCGCTCCCGCCGAAGTCTAGCCCGATGCTCGGCCCAATGCAACCAGTAGCCGCTGAAGAGCTTTAGCGCCAGGCGCCAGGCCGAGCCCCTACCACGGCCGAACTGCCTAGAGGCCGAACTCCCCTGCGCCAAGGTCCGGGCCGAACTGCCTAGCTCCCGAGCTTCCCCCGGACTCCCAGCGTCGAGACCAAACTTTCTGAGCGGCCGAACTCCTTCGGACTCCCCACGGCCAAACTCCTTCAGACTCCCCAGCGCCAGGCTCCGGGCCGAACTCCCACCGCCAGCCGAACTTTCTGACGGCCGAGCTCCTTGGACTCCAAGCGGCCGAACTCCTTCGGACCGACTCCAAGCGGCCGAACTCCTCAGCGGACGGGCTTTAGCGGAATCCCCAAGCAGTCGTCACTCAGGAGCCCGAACTCCTCAGCAGTCGTTACTCGGCCGAACTCCTCAGCGGTCGCCCTCATCGCCCTTCGACCGACCGAGCTCCTACCGAACTCTCAAGTGTCCAAGCCTCAGTCGAAGTCCAACAGCCGGCCGAACCCTCAAACGGCCGAGCTTCGGATCCTCAGCAGCCGAACTCTTCAGCGGACGAGCCTTAGCTGCATACCTCCAGCCAGACGCCTATGGGAGCCGAACTCCCTCCTATCTTCCTCTTCAGGAGCCCGAACTCCTCCGAAATGGGCACACGACGAAGGCCTTCAACCCTTCATTCGATAAGCTCTGCAACCATCACCATCAGTCAGTCCGCCGCACCATCGGTCAGTCCGCCGTAGGCAATAGCGACCCACTGTCAGGCAGCGATGGCTGTCACCCTCAATCCGCCGCACACGGCACCAGCCCATGAGACTGACTCCATCAAACCTCAAGCGGCCCGCCAGCACACGGCTGCAGTCGTCACCATCAAGCTCCACCATATAAAGGACCCTCCCGACATACTAAGGCTAAGCTCTCTGATCTCTAAGCTCTCTGATCTCTAAGCTCCCTGAACTCTCGACTCTCTAAGCTCTCCTCCTCATCTCTAAGCTCCGGAACCCATTCCGAGCACTCCATTACTGTTGGCCGGAAACTGACTTGACCGTCGGAGGGTCCTGCCGGAGCCACCCCCCATCGGTTTCGGACGGGACTTCGTTTTGCAGGTCCCCGGCGGCGACCTCGGCGGCCTCGATTTCGGTGACCTCCGACGATGACGGATTTCCGCACCAACAGAGTGTATGAAAGTCAATAGTGTATGGACACTGGTTGATCCACCTAAAGAGATAAAATTTATTGGATGTAAATAAATTTTTTAAAAAAAAAGAGATAAACAAAAAGGTGGAGACCTATAAAACCCATCTGATTGTCAAGAAATATCGTCGGTATTATGATATTGACTATGATGAGATATTTTTTTCGATGGCAATGCTCAAGTTTATTCACATTATGCTTGCGATAGCGACATAACTAAACTATGAGATCTGACAAATGGATGTGAAGATAGCTTTTCTAAATAGAAAATTGGATGAAGATGTGTATATGATACAGCCTGAGAAATTCACATCCACGGATGAGTCCAAGTTATGTAAGCTTTAGAGATCCATCTATGGATTGAAGCAGGCATCTCGGAGTTAGAACATACATTTTGATAAGGTGATCAGAACATATGGCTTCATTAAGAATGGAGAGAAACCCTATGTATATAAATAGTCTAACGGTTCTATAGTTATATTTCTTGTACTGTATGTGGATGATATTTTCTTAATCGAAAATGACATTCCTGCATTAGAAAAAATAAAGGTTTGGCTATCATCGCAATTCTTCATGAAGGACTTGGAAGAAGTTTCTTATATCTTAGGGATGAAGATCTATAGGGATAGATCTAAAAAGTTGCTTGGATTGTCCTAGTCCACGTACATTGATATTGTGCTGAAGAGGTTCAGCATGAAAAATTTTAAGAAGGACTATCTTTCGATAGACCATGAAATTACTCTCTTAAAGAAAGATTGTCCGATAACTCCTCAAGAGAGAGAGTGTATGAGTAGAATATCATATACTTCGATAGTAGGTTCTATTATATACATCATGATGTGTACGAGATCGGATGTGGCTTACTCACTAGAGGTAGTAAGTAGATACTAGTCTGATCCAGATGAAAATTACTGAAAAATTATAAAGACAATCCTAAAGTATTTGAGAAATACTAAGAATCATTGGCTTATCTATGAAGATACTGATTTGAAACTTATGGGACATATTGATTTCAGTTTTCAGTTAGATCATGATGATAGTAAGAGTGTATCAGGTTATGTATTTATCCTGAATGAAGGAATGATCTACTAAAAAAGTTTCAAGTAGCACACTATGATCGATTCTATATGAGAGGTGGAGTATGTCGTGACATTCGATGCTATGAAGAAAACTGTGTAACTATGAAAGTTCATCGATGAGCTGAAAGTGGCACCCTCCTTGGTTGGTCCAGTTCTACTTTATTATGATAATATTGGAGCCATAGCTCAAACGAAGAAGTTGAAGGCACATTAGCTCACCAAGCACATTCGACGTCGCTACCATCTTGTATGAGAGATTATGGAACGAGGTGACATCAAGTTTAAGAAGATCGACGAAAAGAAGAACATAGTCGATCTATTTACTAAAGCTCTCAGAATCAAAGAGTTCAACAATCACAAATGGAATATGGGTATTCGATACTATTCTAGATGGCTTTAGTCTAAGTGGGAGTTGTTGAAAATTGTATCCTAAAGTCAATTATCTAGGTTGTAGATGGTTGAGTTGAGTTATAAAATATACTTGAATTATAAATAAATAAAATTATTTTTTAATTTTTTATCACTCTTGTACATCTTCCAATAATGAAGTTCTTAAGACTAATTAGACTAGACAAAGAAGGATTTGTCATTTAGTCCTTAAACCAATTTGCGATCAAATGATTTGTTGTTATCCAGGATGATAACATATCGAATGTAGATCGTTGTGTGCCATAAGTATTGATTGTCCTCTTAATCAAGAAGTATAGAGATACTATTATGGCATGCAGGTGAAGTATAGGGGTACATTTCACTGAATGTGACTCAACTGCAGAGCTCTCTACTGTCAAGAGTTGCTCGCAAAGGATATTAGTATAAGTATCCCTTAGACCTGAGATCACCATCGTGACTTGTAAGCAACTCACTATATTTAGGTACTAGACTACCTAAATTTCTAATTCAGTGATGAAAGGCTAATAGATACAGTCAAGTACTTATGAAGTTAATGGATGAGTCAAGATGGAATTGACCCATCCAAGTGTTGGAGCAAGTGCATATTATATTTCAATTTAGCAAACCCTCAGTCGGGATGGTCCAATTGATGGATATTGAATTTTGAAATATACTGTAGATGATTTTTTAGGATTGATAGTTCAACCCTAGGTCATCTTTTGAGCATTGAGGTCAAGAGGATGAATTTTATAATAACCATATGCCACAGGTTTGGTGATGTTGCGTTGTGACTATTCAACCTATCCAGATATCGAATATCATTGCAAGATGGTCACATCGATTGGTACAGTAAATTAATTTTTGTATTACCAATTTAGGATTTGAACCTATAAAATTACATACAATAGGAGTTTCTATCTGATCTGATGGCTGATCAAGAGTTTCAATGGTCTGGAACTCTATGGTCAAGAGTCCCACTAGATTGGGACTCTGTGACTAAGAGTTCTACTAGATTGAAACTCTATCTTTGTGGATCCCACAGGATTAAAATTCTGAGTTCTACTGATCTGAAACTCTCAGATCAAGAGTTTCACCAATCTAAAACTCTATGATCGTGAGTTTCATTCATTTGGGACACTGGGTTCAAGAGTCCCATCAGTTTGGGACTCTTCAGGAGTTTCATGTGGATGGAATTCTATTATCCAGACATCCATTCGATTAAAACTCTATATTTATTAAAGGATTAATTAGTAATTTGATTGCTAATTAGCTCAATTTGATTGAGCGATGAGGATTTGAATTGAATTTGATTCGATTAGATTTGATCCGATCAGATCATGAGATGACCTAATCGCTATAGAAGATTTGATCCTGATTTGATCAGAGGTTGGACCTAATTAATTTTTAATTTAATTAAGATTTTATTAGATTGGATTAAGCCTAATTTAGGTGGATTTGATCTAGTCTAATTAGGTCTAGATTAATTGATTTAGTTGAAACCAATTTGGACCAAGTCAAATGAGATTTGAATTCAAAATCTCCCATGCGCCCACCATCTTTGACTTTTTCCATGCTCCATCTATTTTTTACATGAGATTTTTCATGCAGAAATGGATATGCACCCCTCCTCTCTTTTGCTTTTGATCTAGTCCAAGGGTTGGACCAGTTCAAACTAAGTTGAATTTTGAATTCAACTTAGTTGGTTAGTTGTTCAAATTAAACTTAAACTTATCCAAACTCCATGCCATTTTTTTTGTCACACATTTAGATGTGTTTTTCAGCATGGGCATATAGAAGGAGAGTCCTTCTGCACGTCATCCACCTGGATGGGATGTTGGAATAGGATAAATCATCCATTTGAATTTTGAATTCAAGTGGATTAGTTTGAACAACTCTAACCTTCCTTTCTTATGTCCTCCATGCGTATTTTCCCATGTTTTGGTTGCCCATTTAAGATGAGATGTTTTTTGGGCATATGAGAGGAGAGTGAGGCTTCGTGAGGAGTTTCTAAGAGAGAAAAATCAGAGTGGGGCACACTTTCCTGGGTGTGGAAAAGTCTAAGGAGTGAGGCATGTTTTTCCTGCACCAATATTCCTCACACCCCATTTTTATTTTTTTTCTCTTTTATCACTAATCTAAGAAATTTTTAAGAGTGGACATATGGTAGAGGGAGAGTCCCTCAACCCGTGAAAATTTGTTTCATAGGAAAACTCCAAAGAGAGAGGGCGTGAGAAGATTTTTGGATGTCAGGATTTTTTAGGTGTGTGAAATCCTAGAGTTGGGACTCTAGGTTTGGATAGAGAGATCGAGTGCTGTGAGTGCCCGATCATCACCAGATTTTCACCACTATCTCATCATCCTCCAAGGCACATCATCTAATTTTTTGGAGCATCCAAAAGATCAAGAGAAAGATGATCGATTGGATCAATCAAGATCAGTCGTCGAAGGCCCCGATGAGAAGCTAGCACTCTAGTGGAGCTGGTCGGGATTAGGAGTTCCATGTGGACCAATCGTAGAGGCCAAACAAGTGTGTGGCTGTAGCGCGATGCTAGAGCTTCTTTCGATGGATTTATATCATTGAGATCAGCTATCCATGCATAGGTATCAAGTTTTGAACCCGTATTGATCAGCGAATATGATTTACTGATCGATCATATTTAAATTTTTTATTATATATTAACATGTCTAGATCCAGATGTAGGATTTATTGATATGATCAATGCATGCTTAGAATTAATAGTCAATTAGTTTTAGCTTTTGCTACTATTTAATTCAAAAATGTTTCGAAAATGCTTGCTAAAAATCTGCGCAATTTTCTTCACTTATCAAATCAGTATTATCTGATCTCATTAAAGTCCCTCGAGTTAAACTTTGACCATCCATCTTGTGATCCTCTATCGCTCCATCTTCTACCACCACCATCTCCAATTACCATCATAGCTAAATTGCTAACTAAACTCAAGGGTTGGTTATCCCGCCTGAGAACTTCATTCTAGAGAAGTATAAAAGTAATCTCTTCTATCTTGATGGTGTTCTTTTTCATAAGAAGAGCAGTTACCAAAGACTTAAAAGAGGAAGGAAGAGATGAAAGCAAGACCAACATCATGTCTTCTCCCCAACCTTCTCACTAACACTAAGGAGGTTGGTGAGGATCTTTTGAAAGTTGCTAAGAGGCACTTGCATGCTCTGCCCCTTGTTCATCTATAATTGGTAGAACTGCTTTCAAAGAAAGAAAGCATTGGAGAGTGACTTTGCCATGTACAACTTCTCAAGCTTCAACTACATCACCATCAAAAAAATCTCGCTAAACACATGGATCACCACATCATCTACCAAATATAAGTAGATCATGCTTGCTGTCTGCATCTAAAACCGCCTCCAATCCTTCATCTTTATAGTAGTTGGCTTTTCCTCGCATAAGAGAGTATCGATCAACCCTTATTGGATGAGCACATCTTTCAAAAAGAAATTACTTCTTTCATCATACCAATTGATCTCTATCTTGATTAAGTATGTCTTCTTCATCTTCTTCGATCTTAATCAACACCATAATAATCTAGCTCTCTTGTATGATCTGGCTCTAATACCAATTATTTTTGGCCATAAACCCATAAGGGTCCATGCACATACGTGGACCATGCTGGGCACTAGCAAGCCGCATGCATCTTGGGTTCGCCCGTGTGCTGGGCCCATACCATGCTCTATAAGCCGAGCCTACCTGCAAGCTGCATGCTGCTATGGGCTGGGCCTCCTACCTGCAAGCTGCATGCTGCTATGGGCTGGGCCTCCTATGGGCTCCTCCATCGTGGGCTCGCTGTGAGTCAAATTCAAAGCATTTTTTTTCAATATTATACCCTCCATGTTTGCTCCTCAATCCTAGATCCTGACGAAAATTGAAGGCCAAGGGTATCTTCATCGACCTCAATCGATAAAGGCCCACTGATAGGAAAGAGCAAGAGAAAATACTCACTATAAAAATTTTGAATATTCATGATAGTATTAGTGATAGAAAAAATTTTATCGCTAATAATATCTTTTAATCACCATAAAACCAATCAAAAAAACCATTGTTGCTAATACTATTAGTGATGATAATTTTATTATTAGCGATAGCAAAAATCATCACTAAAAGTATAATTTTTTTAATATTTAAATATTAAAAAATATTAGTGACGACAAATGTGGTTTATTAGCGATGAAAATCTTATCGTCACTAATAATAATCTATTAGTAATATATTTTAATTATTAGCAGTGATAAAATCCATTGCTAAAATTATTTAAATTATTTATTTTTATAATATTAAAAATAATTATTAATGATGGTAAATTTTATTTATTAGCGATGACAATACTACCTTCGCTAATATTTTTTAAAAAGATAATAATAAATTAAAAATAATTTTATTTAAAAATATTATTAGCAACAAAATTAGCGATGGTGATACTTTTTTATTGCTAATAATTTAGAACACATCCAATTCGAATCCAATTCAAACTCTATTCAAATTCAATTCAAAATTCTATCAAGCCTAATTTGATTAGATTTTGAATCTAAGTTCTACTTAGATTATAAAATTTAATTAACCTCAAATTAAGTCAAGATAATTAATTAATTTAATTTAATTTAAATTAATTAGAAATAATTAATTTTTAATTTAGGTTTAATTTGAATCTAATTTGAACCTAATTCGTATTCAATTCGAAATTCTGTCAATCCTAATTCAATGAAACTTTGAATACAAGTCCTACTTAGTAAAATTTAACTATCTTCAAATTAAATCAAGTTTAATTAAATTTAATATAATTTAAATTAATTTAAAAAATAGTTTTTAAATTTGGGTTCACTTCGTTCAAACCCGATTTAAAATCCTATCAAATCTAATTTAATTAGACTTTGAATCCAAGTCTCACATGGATTATAAAATCTAATTTAAATTTAATTAAGTTAAGATTAATTAAATTAAATTAAATTAAAATTAATTTAAAAAATAATTTTTAATTTAGATTTAATTTGAATCTAATTCAAAAATCTATCAATCATGATTCGATTAGACTTTGAATCCAAGTCCTACTTGGATAGTAAAATTTAATTACTTCAAATTAAGTTAAATCTAATTAAATTTAATATAATTTAAATTAATTAAAAAAATAATTTTTAATTTAGATTTGATTCGAATCTAATTTGAATCCGATTTGAATCTAATTCAAAATCTTATCAAACCTAATTCAATTAGCTAAACTTTGAATCCATATTCTAATTGGATTATGAAATTCAATTATCCTTAAATTAAGTCAAACCTAATTAAATTTAATTTGATTTAAATTATTTTAAAAAATAATTTTTAATTTAGTTTTAATTTGAATCTAATTTAAAATTCTATCAAATCTAATTCAATTAGACTTTAAATTCAAGTCCTACTTGAAATATTAAAATCTAATTAGCCTCAAATTAAGTCAAGCCTAATTAAATTAAATCTAATTTAAATCAATTAGAACTTGATCCATAAATTAATTAAGTCTAAAAATTTAATAAAATCTAATATTAATTTTTAACCATCCAAAAAATGATCTGGGAGAAAAAATTTAATATTAAAATATAATTTAAAAAAATTATGATTATTAGCAATGGCTTTACTAATGGT
This sequence comes from Cocos nucifera, assembly GCA_006176705.1. Classification (NCBI taxonomy): domain Eukaryota; kingdom Viridiplantae; phylum Streptophyta; class Magnoliopsida; order Arecales; family Arecaceae; genus Cocos; species Cocos nucifera. Next base: position 214,132 of record QRFJ01000752.1, read on the forward strand.
GTGGCTGTCGTCGCTAATAATTTTTAAAAAATATTATTTTAAAATTTTATTAATAAATTAATATTAAAATTTAATATTTAAAAAAATATTATTATTAGCCATGGTAGGTGGGTATTAGCAATGAAAACTATCATCATTAATATCCTAGCATGAAACATATGGTTTTACTAATCGTATTACTGATGGTGCACTTGCCGTCGGTAATAGTCCACTCGAAATAAATCTTTCCCCATCCTGTCGGAGGAAAAAAATTTTCCACCAAAGGGAACCAAAAAAATCTGAGCATTCCCCACTCCCCGCCTATCCCACGGTCACCTCAACCCCACAGATGCCTCCTACGCCATAGCCCCGGAGCCTATCACCTCTGCCCCATTGACCTCTTCGTGGCCCCATCCTTGTCGATCTAATTGCACGGTCCCTGCCCTACCACTCGTGGCCCCAATCCTACAACCTCGTCTCCACTATTATGAGTATTAGCGATGGCATTAGCGGTGGCTAATGTTGTCTTGTATAAGTAACGACATTAGCGATGGCTAGTGCTATCACTAAAATTTAATTAAATATTTTTTAATTAATTAGTTAAATATTTAATTAATTAATTAATTAGATATATGAGATTTGAATTTTGGCATGTAAAGTACTTGAACCGAGAAAAGGTGTCTGGTAGTATTGCAAACATGGGATAGGGGCATGCCCTGCTTAGACCTTGGGTCATAGTGGGCATCCAAGGCATCTAGCCCTCGCATGTCCTGTGCGCTTAGGTCGATGAAAGGTGCCAAATAGTATTAATTATATATTAATTTTAATAAAATTTATATTGCATGAAATGATAGATCCATCGATTGATTGATGTATATATTCTAATATATCTATATATTTATTTTTTTTGTATGGGTATAAAAATGATGTACATTGATTAATTAATTGTCTACTATGAATAGTTTGAAAAATACAAGTAATTCTATAGGTCAATACAGTAATCAAATAGTATGCTGAGGGTTTGAAAAAAATTTTGGATAGATTTTTCTTTTATTCTCCCTACATAGGAAAACTAAGAAAAAATGGTGTCAAAATTTTTTTTGGCTCCTATTGCATATCATTTGATTACGGTAATGGACAAATAGAATTAATATATTTTTGGAATATGATAGAATCTATCTTTACCTACTAGTTGATAATAGGATGCATTTACTATGTAAGTTATTTTGAATGATAAAATAGTATTTAGCAATTGCCTTATAGTTATGTATATGTAGAATTCTTAAATAGTCTGCTATGGACTGTAGTTAGATGGACCATTAAGTAGTTGATGAGAAGATTTCTATTGAATATAAGGAGGATGTAGAGTATTTCTGCAATTTTATTTTTGAAAATGCAGCACTCTTACATCAAGGACGAGCTAGTTGAACTTATAACAGATATGGCAATAGAAAAATATTTAATAGGGATATAATTACTATCCATTTATATAAGAGTGGATTTATGCCCAACTATAAGCATTGGTACCTGCATGAAGAGATGTGGGAGAAAGTTGTAAGGATTAGAACCAAGCAGGATATGAACATAGATAGAATGGTGGACATGGTTATGGATGCAGCTGATTCTGAATTTAACTAGGATATGGAGGATGATTCAGAAGCTAGCAGTGGCAATTTCTACCGTATGCTGAAAAATACTGATGAACCAATATGGTTGGGATGTGAAACATACACTATACTATCAGCTATATCAGAGTTGTTGAACTTGAAGATTGAGTTTAATATGATAGTTAATTGTTATGATATGATAGTAGTAATAATAAAAAAAATGCTACCAAAGGATGAGAAGCTTATTGAGAGCTTCTATACTTTGAAGAAAATGGTGAAAGAATTAGGTATGGAATATGAGAAAATAGATGCATGCCGTAATGATTGCATGCTTTTCTATAAAGAGGGCCAGCAGAAGAGCTCATGTGACGTATATGGTGTAAGCCGATTTAAGTTGAGACAAGAGGGTAAGAATTAGAAGGACATACCATACAAAGTTCTTTGATACCTTTCTCTCACTCTTAGACTTCAAAAGCTCTGCTTATCCAAGAGTACTATCGGATAGATGATATGGCATAAAGAAGGGCCATGCAAGCATCTCGATATAATATATCATCCATTGGACAGTAAGGCGTGAAAGCAATTTGATGCTTACCATCCCTTTATTTGCTCAGGAATCATACAATATTTGGCTAAATCTATCTACGGATGGCTTTACACCGTTCAGTCATACAGCGGCCTCTTATTCATGTTGGTCGATCTTTATTACTCTATATAATCTACCACCTAGGATGTGTCAGAAAGAACATAACATCTTTCTTACATTACTCATTCTTAGACCACGTCCATTATCATTTTATATATTTTAATTTTTTTAATTTTTTTATAATATGCAGGTCATTCAAGGGAGCAAGTCCATACCAAGAAAGTTGAGATTATTAGGTTATGGGCCTAAAAAATATGTGATATGCTATAATGACTGTAACGTAAATGGTTTTAAATTTTATACCCAACAATATAAAACTTATAAATGGTAATACGTGTATAAAAGATAGCTGATGGGAAGATAAGGCGAGAAGTGACTACTATGAAATCCTCGAAAAAGTGATTAAGATGAGCTATATTAGAGGTAATAGTATCATTCTATTTAAGTGTCAATAGTTCGATACAGACAATGGTATGAAGGTTGATCTACAGTATAGGCTTATTAAAATCAAATATGAATCAAAAACTTATATCAATGAGCCATTTATACTAGCTACACAAACTACTCAAATGTATTATATCTTTTTCTATCAAAGAAAAGAGAAAAAAAATTGGTGAGCTATATGCAAAATTAAATCTCGAGCCATTCATTACATGCTCAAAGAAGAAGAAGAGCCCCAATTATCAAAATGCTTTGAAGATGATGAGATAGTAGGAGTTCATCAATCCTTCAATGATATGGAATTGAATGCTCCAGGAATTCTTCTTTGTGAAGATGACCAACATGAGGAGATAGATCCAATAGAAATTATTTTAAAAGGCAATCCTCCTCGAGAAAAAAAAGAAGAAGAGGAAGAAGAGACAGAAGAGAAAGAATCCAAAGCAGATTCCGAAGGATACCAAATATCTGAAAAGGTCAATGAGTAGTGCTAAGTATATAATTCTTGGATCATTTTAATTACTTATCTTGCATCATTTTAAATCTTACATTGCCATCCATAATTATATAATTAATTTAGTAAATATATTTATTTTTATTTTTAGAGAGCATATATCATGTCTTTCAGAGGTCAGAGCCATGCTAGTCGAGAACGGAGCTCTCAAGGAGAGAGCGATTATGCGGCCAACTTGCATGGTTCTATACCTCTCACACCGGATGGTAAGCTCTAACACTTTATATATTCTTGTTTATATTATTTTATCAATTATTAACTAATATAACATTCTTTATATTAGAATTTTTGTATTTATGTTTGGAGGATAGGGGGTCACCAGTGACCCCACAGTCGCATATGATAGTGACTGCCGGCTCTTAGACACAGCACCATGATTGAGGACCCATCTGGCTCATGGCATTTTCGATTAGATCGAAGGATAGACAGATCATTCATATCTAGAGCTTCTCATAAGTACTACATGCTCAATTAATATGTTTAGAATGTAGTAATCTTAGAGTAAATATTTATTTTTCAAAATCAATTTTGCAGTATATTCATAGAGCCTTCAACATCTTGTATCATTACTAGGAGCATATGCCGATTGATGCCAAGATCGGTGAATGATTTCTTGAGTTGGCCATCGGGAGCTCGTGATGAAGTCTGAAAAATATTTTTGGTAAGTTAAAACTAGTTTAATTTTTAAATTTTGAATACATTGGTATTTTAGTTACATATTAATACACGCTTGCTTCTATCTTATAGGAGTACTACTAATTCGAGACTCTCTAGGATGAGAGAGCCAGCTATCAGACCTTCAAGGAGGTGGCCATATGGAGGCTCCAAGATGGCCTCTACAACCTTAAGCAGTCTGCCATCTAGCACTTCGGTTCCTAGTTACCATCTGATTGGAGGTCTTTTATGGATCATTGGATGCAAGCGGATATATGGTAGGCCCTCTATGATTAGTGGAGCAACAAAGAGTACTTTGATAGACGGCAGAGAGCTCGATCCACCTAGCAGGATTCGATCTGGCATATCGGCGACTCAGTCAGCACATGTATTGTGGTTAATAGACTGATAAAAAATCAATACCAAAACTCTTCACTAGAATTATAAAAACTTCTATATGCATATTTTAATTAATTTAATTTTATTATTTACTTATTATAGATACGGCAATTGGATCATCCACCAGATCAACTATAGTTGTGGCGAGCGACACACCAATTAAGAAGGATAGATGACTATTTAGATTCTAGATTGCGACAGATCACAGTAAGAACAAACTTTATTTACTAATCAAGTTGTTATATGATCTAATTTTTATATTAGAATTAAGATATTTCTGAACTATATAGATGCATTATGCGACGTACGTTGCTGAAAGGTATAGTGATGATCCATCTTCTCAGCCTCCCTTGACCTTAAGGGATGGCTCAATGCCATCGGAGGAAATAGGAGCCAAGTCATAGGATTTGGCCATAACTTCGACCCTCCATCGTCTTGATATCCTTTGATATCCTCATAGAACTCGACGTCCTAGATCTAGAGCGATGCGCATATAAAGGAGGTCATACAGAGACTTCTAAGCCAGCGATCTTAGAGCCTCCTAGATGCCATCTGCGATACGATCGTGAAGCTTTTTCGAGATCCACAACTATGCGACTAGTTGGGCTTATTGTTCCAACCATCATATCAGATAATTATATTATTAAATTATTTTATTTATTTTAAGTTTTTATATTTAGAAGCTTCATATATATTTAGGTATGAATCCAAAAAAAAAATCTAGGAGCTAAAAATTTAATCTAACCATTCAATTGATAGATCAAAGATGTCTATAGCTCCATATCATCAAATGGAATGTATAAAAATAATCTATTCAAGAATCGAATGAGACTATCAAAAGATACACCTCCATATCAAAATTTACTAATATTATATTTTTTTCATTATCGGATGCTGGAACATCCAGTTCTCATCCACCAGCTGCTGAAGAGGAATAGGAAGAGGAGGCAGACGATGATGAGAATCAAATCTAATTTTTTTATGTATTATATTTTTTGATATTGCTTATAAAAAATTATATAATTTATATTTTTAATATAATATAATTAGTTTTAAATTTTTGATTATCATATTATCTTTGAATTTTAATTATAATAATTATTAGAAGCCATAATTTATTATGATTAATTAAAATATATTTTAAAAAATATTATTATTAATTTTTAAAAAATAAAATTAATTATTAGCATCGATATTAGCAATGATATTTTTTATTGCTAATAATTATTAGTAATAGCATTAGCGACTATTTGCCATTGCTAATATTTTTTAAAATAATTTTTTATTTTATTTAAAAATTAAAAAAAATTAGAGATGGTATTTAGCAACGGCATTAGCCACGTAAATATAGTTGCTAATATTTTTAATTTTTTTTAAAAAATATATATATTTTAAAAATTAAAAATAATTAGTGATAGGATTATTCCATCACTTATTAGCGATGGCTAGATTTTTCATCATTAATAATACTATTTAGTGATCAAAATTTTTAGATTGACTTTTACAATGGGATTAGCGATGGTGGAAGAACTATTAGTAATGGTATTTAGCTGTCGTTAATAGTCTAAATTTTTATAGTGACTGCCGCCTCCATCATGACCATGGTCATAACACCAAGGAGTATCTTCAACTTAAGGATGAGATAGAAGCCTTAATTCAAAAAGACTACCTTGGTGAATATGTGTGGGTGGTAGGACCAAGCATCCGAAGAGCCACCTTAGTACCCTTCCAGTGAGGAGAACAATGACAACTAACCCACGGCTAGTGTTATTATATGATCTTCAGGTTTGTAAGTGACAGAAGGCAGAAGATCGAGTAAAGGGAGCAAAGAGACAACACTAGTAAGTTGTATATTCATTAATTATATTAATAAAAATATCCCTTCTTTTAGTTTTGGCACAAGCCTCTCATTAAAGTGATTAAACCAAGCATCGATTGTCACCTAGGGGTTAACCCTCCAAGGATCCCATTTCAAAGATTTAGAAGCTAACCCTCTGAGGATCCCATCTTGAAGACTAAGGAGCTAACCCTCCAAAGATCTTGCCTCAAAGACCTAGCGGCTAACCCTCTAGGGACCCCACCTAGAAGACCAAGAGGCTAACCCTCTGAAGATCTTGCCTAGAAGATGAAGGGGATAATCCTCCGGAAACCCCACATGGTCACCTAGCATTCCTCATCCATGAATGAATCAAACGGAGGCTGATGATAATGATGATAGGGGATAATCCTTTGAAGACCCCATATAGCTACCTGGTGTTCCTCATCTATGGATGAGTTGATGAGTAAAGGCCGATGATGATGATAACATGGGATAACCCTTTAGGGACCCACTTGGCCACCTGATGCTCCTCATCTATGGATGAGTCAAGCGAAGAACAATGACGATGATGATAAAGGATAATCCTTCAAGGATCTCATGTGGCCATTTGGTGCTCCTCATCCATGGATGAGTTAAGTGAAGACTGACAATGATGATGATAAGAGATAATCCTTTGAGGATCTCACGTGGTCTTCTGGTGCTTCTTGTCTATGAATAAGTCGAGCGGAGGCCGCCGCCACTGTCAATAGAGTATAACCCTCCGATAACCTTACATGGTCACTTGGCGCTCCTTATCTATGAATGAGTCGAGCAGAGGCTGCCATCAATGATGATAAAGGATAACCTTCCGAAGACCCCACATAGCCGACGATGATGATGATATGGGAGCTAACCTTTTTGGGATCCTACATTGCCACATGGTGCTCTTCTTTCATGGATGAATCAAGCGGAGGCCACTGCTGCCACAACCAATGATAGAAGATTATCCTCTTTGGATCCTACATAATTACTTGGCGCTCCTCATCCATAGATGAGTTGAGCGAAGGCCAACATTTTGACGATGATAGAGGATAACCCTTTAAGGTCCCCACATGGCTACCTGGTACTTCTCGTCCATGGATGAGTCGAGTAGAAACCAACAACAACGATGATACGAGATAACCTTTCAGAAACCCTACATGGCCATCTAGTGCTTCTCATCTATAAATGACTTAAGCGAAGGCCGAGGATGACGATGACAAGAGAAAACCCCACATAGCCCCCTAGCACTACTGATCCATGGATGAGCTGAGCAGAGGCAAACGACAATGACGCTAATAGGAGATAACCCTCTAGGATCCTATATGGCTATCTATTGCTCCTCATCCATGAATGAGTCAAGCAGAGACCGATGATAATAGAAGATAAACCTGCTAGGGACCCCACGTGGCCACATGGCTCTCCTCGTCCATGAATGAGTTAAGTGGAGGCCAACAATGACGATGACAGGGGCTAACTGTAGGAACCTAGATTTTTAACTTTAATCTGCATAAATATTAAAGTAAGATTAAAAAAAAAAAAACCTTACACATGCGGTCCGCATGAGGAAGGAATGGAAGACTCCTGATGGAAGTCTTCCTCTTCTCCAACTCCATCAGAGAAAGGGATTGAATCTTGCCTAAAATATATGAATTTTATGCCTATAAATAGGTGATACGCTCTCCTTTGAATCCACTATCAAACTCCTGAGGTATAGTAGCAGATTGTCTGAGATTTCTAGGGATCTTCCTCTAGGTTGCTACCGAAAAAAGCTCATCAAAACCCTTCCTCCAACCTTGCCAGATCTAGGTAAGGGTTTAGCATCATTTTTCTTTTATTTTTGGATCTTTTTCCATCATTTATAGTCAGCAAGATGCCAGATTCATCTCAAAACAAGATCCCTATTTTTCTCCTTTGGTTTCGCCAATTGCCTTTGGCAACAACTGCTGCCAAGGCTATCGTCAGGGTCATGGCTTTGCCACCATCGGTGGCCACCATGGGTGGCCAACCCTAGTCTTTAGTGGCCGTATGTGGGAGAGAAAGAAGATGGGGAATAAATCCCTATTTTGGAGAAGAAGAAGAAGAGACGAAGAAGGCTACCTCTCTCTTCCCTCTTTTATTTATCTCTCTCCTCTCTCTCACTAACTAAGCTAAGAAAAATAAAAATAATAATAATTAAATCAAAATTAAGGGGACTTGGAGTGGACCCTTGGCTAGCCATAGAGATTTAAATAATTTCTATTTTATTATTTTAATATTAAGATATATTAAATAGAAAAATAATCTTTTGGATAAGAGATTTTCGAGCAAGTCCCTCAACACTTGGTTCGTAAATCAAGATACAGATTGATATTATGAGGTTAATTAATAACAATAAATATAAGGATTCTTGTATACAAATACCAGTATATATATTTACTTCTATATTGTATGGTCTTGATTTTTTATGGTCGATTTTAATCGATATATGATTATCGATATGACTAATTTTACTCTCTATATATTTATTAATAATTTTTTGAATGGTTTAAATTATGATACCGGCTATTTAAAATTTTGAAAAGAAGATAATATGATACAATATTTTTTTCTCACATAATTAAGACTTAATAAGTTGGTGATCGAAAAAGTGATATTTAGACTAACCATGTTAAACTAAGAATAATCCCACCATAAGTAGGAACATGGTAATTGACATTGCCACCATAGGCTAAATCATGGATATTTTGAGTTTGCCATTATGGGCTAGATTGTGAATATTCTGAGATTGCCATCATGGACTGGAGTGCGGCTAATATGGTATGCCACCATGGATTAAATCATGGATATTTTGAGATTGCTACCATGGATTGGAGCACGGTTAGTATAGTTTGCCATCATGGGCTGAAATATAGTTATTTATGGATTGCCAGTTATAGGCTGGAGCATAACCATGATTAGTTTGAAATCAAAAATTAATGAGACATGTATAATGAGATATGAAATCAAAAATTAAGTGAAAAGAAGATTTTACTTAATTACAGATATGCAGCATATTTCTTTTGAAAAAGATGGATATATGATGATACATAATGCATGTTTTTATATATATTGGTATTGAGTTATAGTGGATACTCAACATGAGATTTTATGGCTTATATTTTTTTTTTTTGATATTATTCGTATGTTTTTTTTAAATTATATTATTATATTAGTATGCGTGTGTAGAGATTTTTACTAGGCTGTAAAGCTCATCGTCCTTTTGATTCTCTTTTCTTTTTCAGAGTTACAGGATATTCGTGGTTAGTTATGGTTTGGATTCATGATGAGTAGATAGAGTATCATTAATACCTAATTGGATGATTGAAAGAATTGAAATTATGATTGATTAGATAAAATATCATCAATAATAGTTGGATGATCGAGCTTTAAATGTGGTATAAGATTTGATATTTATTAATGTAAGATATTTGTTATGAATTGAGATCAATAGTGTTTATGGGATCTTGAGATTATACTAAATTTTAAGATCTTACATATTCTTTAGGATCTTGTTCTAAAGAGTATGTGGCCATCACATATCTGACCCGAATGCTAGGTTCAAGACATGACAAAATGGTATCAGAGCTTAGGTTATGAGCATTTAAAATTGTAATGTAAGTAATTAAGATATGATATAATGGTATCAAAGCTTAAGGTTATGATCTCTAGAGATTGTGATTTAAGAGATATTTAAGCATAAGGATTATAATCACTAAGGATGTGACTTGAGATTGTGATATAAGTGACTAGGACATGACAGAATGGTAACATAAGTGGAATCAAAACTTAAAGATATAATCACTAGGGACATGATAAAAGTAGTAGAAAAGAGTTCAAAGTTTGGATTTTAGATCAATAGGTATTGTGATGAAATTTATGCATAAGTGGTATATGATGTATAATAGAACTGATGATTTATATTTTGGATTCCAATAAGTAGGGTTTTACTTAATTATAAGAGGTGTTGACCCTAGAACAAAAAGGGATATATTGATATATTATGTTGAATATACTTGTTCAATTATTATTTAGATGACTTAGAATTATAAACTTAATATGGGTAAAGATTATGATGACTTTTCTAATTTTGATGTTAATTATTTGATTATTATAATTTTGGATTTATTAGAAGGAAGTTATTTAGAATGTGGCCTAAGAAAGAACTGCATCATATGAGAGAGAAATATTTTTTGAGCATTGAACTTATAAGAGGATCATGTATAAAATTTACATTTAAATGAAAAGTATATTTGGTTCTATTGGTGGATTAGATTTTATTGTGAGAGCATAACATAAAGAATATCAAAGCTTAAGGTTATGATCACTAGGGATTGTGACAAAGGTGATTCATAAGATTTGGATGGATAATTTGTATCTCATGTTGTAATTTGAGGAATTAACAATCTGCTACAATTTTATTGGTTCAAAAATTATTTAGCAAATTTAAGAAATTTGATGGATTTAGATCAAGAGTGCATAGTGAAAGTATGGTGGTTTGAATTATTTTGACACTAACAAAACTCATTAATTCTAAAGTTGATTTTCAAAAAAGCGACTTTAATTGGTGAATGAAAAGAGTAAATTGATAATTCTTAAGGTAATTTAGACATCGCAGTACCATTTTCAGTGATAGGTTCTTTTCTTATAGGCAATGATAAGAAGAATTTTAGGCATCTTATGTTTGGCGTTAAAGGATTGATGATCTTTAGTTAGGCTCAAATCTAAAATGTTTGGCATTGATCTCCTTTTCTTAGCTCTGACATTGTTACTCAATTTGATGTAGAGGCTTGAGGTTTTCCTAAGATGAAAGTCTAGTCATTATATTATTGGAAGGGTTAAAAGAAGAAAAAAGCCTATGATTATGAAGAATACTGACTTTCTTTAGTTTCTACTAAAGGTAATTTGAGTTGACTATGATTTCTATGTGGAATTAATCAATCAATATGATAGATAAAGAATTTTGATATTTTAGTACAAGGTTGAAATGTTACTATTCTTTGAAAAAAAGTTAAGAAAATGATATGAAAGTAACGGGTTTGAGATGTCACATAATTTCATTATATCGAGATCTTGTCAAATAAATACTATGTAAGATAGATTATTGGGAGCTCAAGAATGATATGATGGATGTATACTTTTGAAGCTATACCTCAAGCAAGTTAATTTTAAAAATAAAATTAATTTAAGGGGGGAGAATGTAAGAACTCATATTTTTAACTTTAATCTGCATGAATATTAAAGCAAAATAAAAAGAGGAAAATCTCACATGTGCAGTGCATGTGAGGAACGAATGGAAGACTTCTCATGGGAGTCTTCCTCTTTTCTAACTCCATCGAAGAAAGGGAATGAATCTTGCCTAAAATACATGGATTTTATGCCTATAAATAGGTGATACCCTCTCCTTTGAATCCACCATCGAACTCTTGAGGAATAGTGGTGGATCATCTGAGATTTCTAGGGATCTTCTTGTGGGTTGCTATCAGGAAGAGCTTGTCAGAACCTTCCTCCAACCTCGCCAGATCTAAGTAAGGGATTTAGCATCATTTTGCTTTTATTTTTGGATCTTTTTCCATCATTTATAATCCACAAGATGCTAGATTCATCTCAAAATAAGATCCTAATTTTTCTTTTTTGGTTCCGCGAATTGCCGCTGGCAACAGCCATCATTAGAGCTATCATCAAGGTCATAGCTTCACCACCACCGAGAGCCACCATGGGTGGCCGGCCCTAGTCTTCCATGGTCATATGTGGGAGAGGAAGAAGATGGGAAATAAACCCCTATTTTAGAGAAGAAGAAGAAGAAGAGACGGAGAAGGTTTATTATTTTAATATTGAGATATGTTCTATAAGAGAACAATCTTCTGAACAAAAATCTTTGAGCAGGTGCCTTAACACCTGATTTGTAAATCAGGGTGCGGATTGATATTACAAGGTTAATTGACAATAATAAATGTAAGGATTGTTATACACAAATACCAATATATATATATATATATATATATATATATATATATAATTCTGCATTGCATTATCTTGATTTCTCGTAATCAATTTTGATAGATATATGATTGTCGATATGACTAATTTTACTCTTTATATATTTATTGATGATTTTTTGGATGGTTTGAATTTTGATACCGATTATTAAAAATTTTGAAAGAAGCCTAATATGATATAGTATTTTTTTACATAATTAAAACTTAATAAACTGGTGATCAAGAAAAAAATATTTGGATTAGCCATGTTAAATCGAGAACAACCGCACCATGGGCAGAAATGTAGTACTTGAGGTTGCCACCATAGGCTAGATCGTAGATATTCTAAGTTTATCACCGTCGGCTGGAATACGGCTAGTATAGCTTGCCATCATGGATTGGAGTGCGGCTAGTATAATTTGCCACCGCAGACTGAATTGCCGATATTTTGATATTGCGACCATGGGCTGAAGCATGGCCAGTATGATTTTTCACCTTGGGTTGGATCGTAGATATTCTAAGATTGCCACCATGGGCTGGAGCGCGGCTAATATGATTTATCACCATAAGCAGAAATGCAATTATTTATGATTGCTAGTCATAGATAGGAGCATGACCATAATTAGTTCAAAATTCTAAAGGCAACTATTTATTGAATCGGATCAAACTAATGGACATAGATGATAAGATATGAAACCAAAAATTAAGTAAAAGGGGATTTCACTTTACATAAAAGCAGCATATTTCTTTTGAAAAAGATAGATATATGATGACATATAATACATGTTTTTACATATATTAGTATTGAATTATATTGTATACTTGACATAAGATTTTGTGGCTTATATTTTATTTTGATATTATTTATATATTATTTTTAAATTATATTATTATATTAATATGAGTGTGTAGAAGTTTTTACTGGGCTATTATGCTCATCCTTTCTCTCAATTCTCTTTTTTTCGAAGTTACAGGATGCTCGTGGTTAGCTATGGTTTGAATTCATAGGTGAATAGATGAGTAGATAGAGTATCATTAATATCTAGTTGGATGATTGAAGAAATTAAAATTGTAATTGATTAAATAAAGCATCATCAATAATAATTGGATGACTGAGGTTTGAATATTGTATAAAGTTTGACATTTATTAACGTGGGATATTTGTTATGAATCAAAATCAATAGTATTCATAGGATCTTGAGGTTATAGTAAATTTTAAAATCTTATATATTCTTTAGGGCTTTGTCATAAGGAGTGTACGGCCATCACATATCCGATCCAGATGTTAGATTTAAGATGTGACACTAACCCTCCAAGGATACTACATGGCCACCTAGTGCTCCTCATCCATAGATAAGTCAAGCAAAGACCGACAATAATGACGATAGGGGATAACTCTTTAGAGATCCCACATGGCTATCTAGCACTTCTCATCCATAGATGAGTCAAGCGGAGGCTGTTGCCATCACTTACAGGGGCTAACCCTTTAAGGATCCCACATGGTCACGTAGCACCCCTCTTCTATGGATGAGTTGAGCGAAGGCTGAGGATGATGATGACATTGGCTTGATAAGATTTACTATAAAAGATTGACTTCGGATGTCCTTCAGATATTTCAACTTTCGATCTATTTCAGATCTTCTTTGGATATTTCAACTTTCAATCTACTTCGGATCTTCTTTGGATATTTTGACTTCAGATCTTCTTTGAATACTTTGATTTTTGATCTACTTCAGATATTTTGAGTTCTTATCAATTACTTCCTTTATTGCCTCGAACTTGAAAGTGGGGGATAAGTGTTATGGAGGTTATCTGCCACTCGAGCCAACCTTCTTCTCTTCGGACCATGATTGAGCACTCACTGATAACTCGATAAGACTATCTTGGATACCAAAGAGAGCTAAGAAATCGAGGCAGACCGATCCTATTTCATCGACCTCTTCTCGACTCCATCCCAGGCATTTGCCGATCCTATAGTCGGGATCTTGCCAACCCTATAGTCGAGATCTCACTGAGGATAGGAAATGAAGTCCACAATCGACTGAAGAAAAGACGACACCCCATAAATCTTGGGCACATGCACCAGCATGGAGCCTCCGCTTCATACCGACCCCAAGCTATCAGCTTACTTATCCACATGGATAAAATTATTGCCTTCTCTATCTCTCTTTTCTCTACTGTTTTCAATCTCCGATTAACTTAAATATCAAAGGGTCTCTGTTGGAGAGCCTTCAGCAAGTAAGGACTTTCTCTACAAGTTTTCTCTAGTTCTCTAGCCTTTCAATTGGAAAGCATCTGACCTCAACTGCATGCATCATGAACGGAAGACTTGCAGTATGTAAATACTATTGCAAGGGTAATGCAGCACAACCTCCTACAAATGTCCGAGACAATTTTCTCTTGGGAATTGGCCGAGAATATCCAAAACTTTCGACAGAGCCATCCTTAAAATATCATAAGCCTGCTGTCCAACAGTGAAATAAACAGACTATAGCGATGCATCTGAACTCCTATAACACTTATTGATGTGGATTGAAAAGTTAAAATTAGAGTATGGATCCAAAGCAACTTGCTGTTGCAATTCAAAAATTTGTTTTGAAACATAGCATAGAAGTGTGGACATATCTCTACCATATTTCTCGAGCATGGTACACACACACAGATAGATGTATAATAGATCGACATATAATTGTTTCTCTTCTTTATCTACGGATTAGAAATGACTAATACATTGTAATCACCAAAATGCTAACCTTCTTCAACAATGCTCAAAGGCCAAGCCAGAGCCATAGAAAGCTAAACGAACACATAAGCCCATTGGTCCTGTTGGCCTATCTATACATGAAAGTGGGCAAAAGCTCTCATGCAAGCTTTGCTCTTTTCTACATTCTTGTTGAGCCCAAATTAATGGTCTTACAATCTCTAACTACTAGAAACAGAGTATCATGTGTTTTTGTGGACCTTTATTGGTAGACCTTTAGAGAAGTCCACGAAGGGGTGGGCAAAGGCTTGGTCGGGCTCTGCCAATTCCCACCGGAAGTTGAGCACAAGGTGGTGCAAGAACACTGCCATCTCCAGCTTGGCGAGCTCGGAGCCTGCGCATAGACGGGGCCCGCCGCCATATGGCATGAAGTTGCTTGTCGTCGTCTCGCAAAGGGAGCTCCTCTGAAGGAAAAAAAATGAAAGGACCAAGGAACAAAATTTTATCTCTCTCTTGTATTGATAACGTGATTTCACAAAAGATTAATGTTGTTCATAAAATCTTGAGTAGTTTCTTTAATAGCATCCTTAGTCTGTTTATCAAGAAAGAAACTCTTTTCTCTTAAAAACAGTCATTTAAAACTTTTTTCAAGTCTCCCTCTTCTTTCCCTTTCCTTTCCTTCGATTTATTTGGTAGAAGGGTTTCAGCAATAGGATTCATAGTTAAAACTTGCAATCGAGACACTTTGGAACAGTTCTCCTGGAGGCAAACATTCAAAATTCAGCAAAAAGAAATTATCGAACGCGTGAAGAAAAAGAAATTAAATAAATAAAATAAAAAAGTAAGATTATTTGAATAATTTAATATTTATTCATGTTAAAAAAAAAAAAAATCTAGGAGATGTAAAAAGGATTAGACAACTAATACTTAATAACTTTCATGGACAAGGCTTGCTATTGGAATTGGTCTTGGTCCTATGTTCACTTATTTGCAGCAATTTAGAACCTTGCATTAGTTCGGGTCTGGTTTATGCCATTTCATGTTTGGGGATTGAACTAGATGTCCTAAGTTCCTGAATCGAAAAATAAATGGGTTGGATTTGAGTAGGTTGGTCTTCTCTTCTTCTTATCTTGGGTAGTCATTTCTAATCATTGTTATTGGTAGTTTGTGCTAGGTTAGGCCAATAGAGAGTCCCATTATCACCAAAAGAAATTTAGACTCAGTTCAAGAAAGCCACTATAATTTTCCGACAACCAGTACATCACACCTCTGCGCCTGCATTTTAACTTGTCAATGAATAATATGGTACTAATTCTAGGGAACTCTATTTAAAGGTAATTGTTACTTATTTTCTTATTCCATTTTAACATGAGAGTCCTTATTGACATCATCACCCTCATGGAAGTGGATAAAGATTGCATCTTTTGCATGAAAGAATGATTCATCTTCCTCCGCACGAATCAACATATCGATCATGCCGATATCTCTTTAAGAGTTAGGCAAGCCGATGAATGAGAGAGTTTGGAATGTTTTGAGAGCTGTGTAAGATGTAGTACAAGAGACCAAAAAGAAGATCAATCATTTTGCATGCGAAGGATACAACCCGAATCCTATGAAAGCCGGCCAAGCTTTTTGCTACCCCAGCCTTTTAACGTGTGACACTTAAAGCTTGTAAGTATATCCTCAATATTAAATAACAGCCAGCGTGAAGCATCTAAAGGGAGAACATATCACAAATAAGAGTTGATGCACTAGTGTTGCAAATTCTACTAATCAATTGCTATTATAATTTGCACGGATCAAACCAAAATGTTCCTTCAACCATCCTTGTGAAGCTACACTTGGTCATCAAAAGATGGTCCCCTAATTTCC
The DNA here is from genome assembly GCA_006176705.1 of Cocos nucifera. Lineage (NCBI taxonomy): Eukaryota > Viridiplantae > Streptophyta > Magnoliopsida > Arecales > Arecaceae > Cocos > Cocos nucifera. The sequence goes on from QRFJ01000752.1 coordinate 230,775, forward strand.
TACAATGTTTCATCAGCCCATATTTATGAAGTTATATTGGGCGGTTCCAAAATGTGTCCCATAGTTTCATGGCTCCTTAACTAGAGCTTAGAGTTATCCTAGGAAGGGCTACCGGTGTTTAGGTAGCCCCAAGTACGACCTCTTCTACAAAAACAAAAGGAGGAAAATAATGATTCCAACAGAGATCTATTACTAAACTTGCAAGAGCATCGTGGTTAATTTAGAGAGAACCTTAACTCGTTATAGCAACATCTGGGCCATAAAAAACTTAGAAGTGGCAAACACTTATTTTTGGGCTCACTTGATAAGCCCACTTCCTTTTACGAATGTGTAAACAGCGTGATTCACAATGCGTGGGCTGAGACAAAAAGGACATCGGCCTACAGAGCCCAACCCAGCCAAATTCTAGGAAGTCAAGACTATTTCGACCGCAGAGCTGGGAAGTCTAACCATAATTGTTTCCAGGAATATAATTAGAAAAGTAACGCGTTTTTGAGGGCTAGAGACGTGAAAGGCCCACTCTCCTTTATTGTTTTCCCATGGAAAAATAGATGTGTGGCCCCTGTGGCAATTGCCCTCTTCACCCAAAGAGTACGTATTGTGCGACGAGTACCATGGAGTATTTCCAAGTTCCCCTTGCACATGCCCTGCCTCAACTTGTTTGGGGCAGGATTCATGAGGGTGCTACATTTGGTCAATGTCCCACATCTTCATCATTGGTACCTTCAAATTCCGATATTATCATAAATTTTATCCCTTTTTGTCCATTTCACGGCTAGAGAGAGAAGAGGAACTTGCGTCTTGGATGCAGATGGCATGCTCTAGCTTGAATTATTGCAACTGGCCAAACTAGTAAATGATTGACGCAGGCACTTGATGGTGAAGCTTGCTAAGTTAAATCTATCCTCAAAACTTTATGATATTTATTTAGATATAAGGCACTTGTTTTATGATACTTATTAAGATATAAGTAAAGACACATGAATCCTAATAACTTAGTTAAGGTCACACCTAACAATCCCTTTGACAAGTACTAGGCACCTGTTGAAATTCTTAGGATCAATGGAATAATAGTTTCCGGGATTGTAATTGTTCTCAACCAAAAAGAGAAGTGCACACATCAAGGATGAGATAACAAGAATAGACCGGTGGCTTGATTCCAAGATTTGTTCATGCAATCATTATCAGAGGTTCGTAGGACCATTTGACAAAATACTATGTTTTGTTTTCACGTCATTGTCCAAATACATGGACATGATGCATCAAGCCTCAAGCCCATGTCATTCAAATATGTTTGGTCATGCATCTCTTGGTGTGTGATGTGCAGGTAAAGCATCAAAAGAAAACAAAAAATTTAAAACTATTATCTCTTTTTTTGATGAAAAATAACTTAAACCATTATCATTATAAGACATTTAGCATCTTACGGTGAAATTTTTAGTTGGATTAAGTCCACCAGCTTAGTCCAACCATGGAGTAACATACATAAACATGCGTGTATTACACTCATTTCCTTTTTTGTCCATCCTTGTGCATGTTGCTTTGGGGTTGGACTAGTCTAGGATTTGGTCCAACAAATAATTTTTTTGAAGATTGGGGTGATGGACAGATAAAATATCTCATCAAACTAGTGATGTGAATATATACCTATCAAAAGAAAAAAAGGGTTACAAAGCATCTTAAGCATATTTTTGACGCAACACAAATTTTGATCCATGTATGACTAGAATGTATAATTAATTGGACACACCTCTTAGCAAGTATTTTTTTTATATGCAAATGCATGCTAAATCCTCATAAAATTTATCAAAACATAAGAAGCTGAGGTTGACCACATGTCCCTTGGAGTGCCAAGAATAAAATAAAAACAAAAAAGAGGGGGACAAAATGAAGACACTCTCATAAATTTGAGCCATTTACACTTAGATCGCAATCAATGCTTTAAATTAATTCCAACCATCCATCTCCGTTACAAATTGTATCATGATAACTATTTTTTTACAAAATTTTAAAATTACTCTTCCCACTAACTCGGTAAGGGACTGTTGTTTTGGCAAAATTAAAGGGAAAGGAAGAGAGAGTAGCACTTTAAGATCTATGCCTATAGATGAATGGCAAAGGAGTTCTTTGAGATTAATGCAAGTGGATGAATCATAAAGTATGGAGTGTTTCCAAATCTATGTAAATAAATGAATAACAATAGATAGAGTATGTTGAGATTTGTGCATATGAATGGATGATAGAAAATAAAATGCTTTGAGACTTGTGAAATGGATGAATGAGTGAGGATGAAATACTTTAAAATCTATAAGCAAATAAAGAATAAAGAATAGACCAATTTAAGATTTGTGTAAGCAGAAAATAATAAAGGATGAAGCACTTTGAAATATATGTAGGTAAATGAATGATAAATGATGAAATGCTTTGATGTCTATGTAGGTAGCTGAATGATAAAGGATGAAATGCTTTGAGATTTATGCAAGCAGATAGAGGATGAAGGATGGAGAGCTTTGAGATTTGTATATGTAGATGGATGATTGAGGCCGAAAAATTTTAAGATCTATGCTGGCAAATGAATAATAAAAGATGGCACGCTTTAAAATCCATGCAAGTTGATGAATGTTGGAGAAGAGTGTTTTGAGATTTATGCAGATGAATGAATGATTAGGATGGAGGGCTTTAAGATTTGTATAGGTAGATGTATTATAGAGGATGGAACGTTCTGAGATCTATATAGATAGATGAAAGATAAAGGACAGCCACTTCAAATCCAAGGTATTTTTAGTTTTTTTGAATTGTATTAGCAGTATTAGGATTTAAATAGATATTTGGGGCACGTTGCAATAATTTGAAGTTTTGCTGAAGAATTGATGATGTTTAAGCTTTTAGGATCTAAATGTAAATAGCTCAATTAAACTTGAAAGATTATTTCTATATTTTTTTTCAAAAAAGAAAAACTCATACGTGGTGTTTTGCTATCCTCACGACCAAAGAAGTAGGGCGGCTTTCAAGTGCAAAAAGCGATGGTGCAGGAAGCCATGACCTGACCTAGAAGAGGAAGCCGAACAGGCAGTTTGACTTTTCTAAAGCTAAACGGCAAATTAAGTTGACGTCTAGAATTTAGCTGGGAGAAACGGAAGTGTATATTACCCACACACTGGACATTAAACAAGAGCCATCAATGTAATCAATCAAATCAATCTCGACGAAGAACATGTGTATCTGGTCGGATTTTTTAGTCCAAAGAGGCTTGCCTTCTTTTGGTGTGTGGTTACGTTGTTCACACGCATGTACAGCTTTCATATTAAGAACAATGAAAGCAATTTGACCACTACCTTCTTTTGCATGGGATAAAAGATGACATATCAGAACATTGGGCCTATTATCCACGTCATTTGAATCAGATAAAAACAAGAGCAGAAAATATGCATGTGATCTTAACTGATATGGCTTCCAGTCTTATATATATATATATATATATAGTCTCATGCATCTTCTCATGTAATCTTATCCATGACATGCATGATATGGTACTAACCTGCCACCTCCAAGGATTGAACTGATGAGGATCATCATACAAAGAAGAGTCCAAGTGAACTGCCGCAAACACTGGAAGAATCTTCCATCCACAGGGAATGTCATACCCTTCAAAATGGAAACAGGCGTTGGATATATATCTGTAACTTTTTTAGCGCATAACCATCTAAGAAAGAATATTTCCAGGAGACATTTAGCTACCTTTGTACCGGAAGTCATGAAGAACCTTTCTGTGTACGAATTTAACCACGTTCCCTAGCCGCAGTGTCTCATTAATAACCTTCATGAACCAAATATTTATAAATAGTGAGCTAAGCCAGAGGTCATCGAAAGAAACATTAATTCCAAGCTTTGTTTCTTGAGAAGTGCATGCTTACGCATTGGGTGAACTCCATTTGCTTATAGTCTTCCCAGTTTAGTCCAGACTCTCCTTTTAGTTCCTTCCTGCTGGCGATCTCGAGGTGTTCCTCCTAAGCAATTAAGCAAGATAAGTCTGTAAGTAATCATTCCGAAGACCAACCTAGCTGAAAAATATTACAGAGGTGAGATTATTGTCAAGTTTGATCACCCGCAGTTCTTGGACAGCTTTTGGGCAGTCCTCGAGGAAGAAGATGGCTAAAGCTAAAGCCATAGATGAGGTTTCATGGCCAGCAAAAAGCAAGCTCAGCAAGAGATCAAGGATCTGCTCTTTAGAAAGACTGGACTGCTTTAGAGCCCATCCAAGGAGATCATCTTCCTCAACTCTTTCTTGCCCCTTGCTCATCTTTTGGAATCTTTCATTCATCTTCAGTTCGATCACCTTAAGGATGGTTGACCTTGACTGCAGTACATATCCCACTGTTAGTGACGAAATCATTTGGAGAATTAATCTTTGACCTAATACCAATCCTATCAAGAGATAAGGCTGACATAAAAATGATGTATAAACTGTATGGCTTTCAGATTACCATGATAATTAGCCAGTAAAGAATTTCTTTTTTTTTTTTTAAATTACGGATCGTTAAATTATTGCATGTTATAATGTAATGGACATGGGGGGTTGCCTTAAATAATCATTGAACCTTGGCTGGTTCCGGTGTACAGCATGGTATAATCAATGAGATCGCGAAAGAAAGAAAAAAAATCTATCAATAAACTTAGGCTAATTAATTATGAGGTGGGACATCTAGCTTGTTATGTATTAAATAGATTCAGCATAAATAATGGCGGTGGAGCAATCAATATTTGAAGTTGACAGCAAAGCAGTAAAAGTGACAAAATTTTATGTGCTGAGCACCACGGTTCAGGTAAAACGGTAAATACAATCCCACTGCACAATCGTTGTTATACACTGTTGTTTAATTAAATGATGTTACGCAATCATGCAACAGAGGACTGTTTGTTCATATGATACGATTTAATCACACGATCGATAAAGATTTCGTCAATAAACACCCCGCTGTCTTGTTCTAGAATTACTCTTATTGATAGAGAAAGAAGGATTTTAATTCAACGACCTACCTTTAGAGCCTTCCAATATGGAGTTCCAGGGAAGTTCAGTGGGGCAGACACCACTCCTTTCATGAAGGTTATATACTCTCGTCTCAACTTCTCGGTCTCAGGCTCTCCAGGATTCATGCTCATTATATTCTTCGCCATCAAATTAAAAGTAAACTGCAAGTGGTTAAGCATCCGGAAAAGACACTTAGGGAACTTATTATCTATATATAACGCATGATTTATGGCTTAAATCAAATCAAGAACTTTATCATAACTGGTATACTTTCTTTGCTTCCTCCTGTGCCGAGAAGGCTGAGTTCTCCTTCCAAGAGCCAAGAACCAGCCAAGCGTGGCGCTCCACCTCAGGGAGGAGGTATGACCGGAGCCTTGCATTGCTCATGAAGTTGAGAGAGATCATTCTCATCTCTCGATGCATCTCTCCGACTAGAACGAGCATCGACCACTTCCCAAGTATTCCGCTGATGCTCTTTGGGTAGCTACACTCGAAGTACCTCCCCTCGTTCTGCAGTATGAACCGGTTCAAGCCTGCATCGGCCGATACTATCGTCGGTGACCCGAAAAGACTGGACCTATAGATCTTCCCATACCTACAAGATAGCCTACATGAGAATTCTTGGAAAAGAGTAGCTCGATATGTAAACAACGTTAGTCTACTTGTTGGTAATGGAATTGGACTACCTTGATATGTGTTGTTCCATGAATTGGCCCATGGAGGTGGCAAGGTGAGGCTTGAGGTAGGAGAAGGTCTCGCCAAGAAAAGGCCATCCTAAGCCTCCAGGGGGGAGGTTGGGCTTCTTTCTCTTAATCCATTTGATCAGGTTGATGTAGAGAAAGAGGGCTACAAGAGCTGGAGGAAGGAGGAAGAGAAGCTCTTTTATTATAGACATGAGAGAAGAGTAATAACTCATCTTTATCTCTAGCTCTAATTCTAATTGGAGGAGAGGAAGGGGGAGTAAGATCTTTGCAGCAGAGCTGAGGCTAGCTTTAAGGCTTCTTCTTTGGAGCTAAAATAACCAAAAAAACCCTTCTATATTTGGTTTTGGCCTCTAAGTCCCAAATTCTTTTGTAAAATCTCCGATAATAAATGGATGGGGACAGGGGAGAATAATGGTCCTTCACGGGGGAAAAGTGTGGCTTTCTTGCAATGGTGAGGGCTATATGATTTAAGGGAAGCATGCTTAAGTTAGGTAGGTAAAATGTTTGGTCTCGTTTGGTTTTTATAGATTTTTTTTTTTTCACTAGAATATAATTTTGTAAGTTATACTATAAAAAATAAAAAAATTAGAAATATTATACTAGTAATGTTATTAAAAACATGTCTAATAAAAATAAATATTTTATTAAATAATTTTTAGACATGTTTGTTTATTTCAATAAATATTTATAAAAATATTATCATAAAATTATTCTTAAATATAAAAAAAAAATGGATTAGAAACGTTTCTATATAACAATCTAGAAACATCTTAACAAAAATATTTTCTATCCAATTTTTTTGTTCATAAAATTGTTCCAAAATCTATGAATTTAATTTTTCCTCCTCGCTTTATTTTGATCCCATGATCCAATCAATAAAAAATATAAAAGAAAAAGTTTGCAATCTCTCGTGTGTCCCTCCGCGGCCCTCTTTGTTTCTATAATAAATGCCCTTTAACAAGTTTTCCGTTGGAAGAAGATAATGGAACGGGCTGGGTTTGGCCGGGGCATTGGGTCAAAAGTCTAAACGTGCCCGAGCCATCGCCAACCAAAGCATGCTCTCTCTGTCTCTCCATTCTTCCAAGAAAAGCCTTTCTTCCAGTAAGGTAAACTTATGTTATTTTTATGCAATTCTTGGGGTGATATCTAGAAGAGTTTATATTTCATGGTAAAATTCATGGTTTCTTCTCTTCAAATTTTGTAACCGATATTTTTTTTCGAGCTTTATACGATGATATAACCAAGAAATGTTGTCACCATGTAATCGGGAAGAAATTTCGGGCATATTTTCTTTATATTTTTTTTTTCTTCTTTTTATGTTTCATCATATGATGTTTAAAAAAAAAATTACTATATTTAATTGACTATAAATATACATTTTAAAATATCTTATATTTAATTGAACATCTTTTTAAAAAAAAAATTAAAATATTTATTATATTTTTAATAAAAATTTATTTTTTGATTATTTAAAAAAATTAAAAAATATTTTTTTCTTATAAAAAAACTAAAAATTCATGTTTTCTATGAATTTTATTTTTTTATAAAATATAAAAAAATTATTTTCATTAGAAAGGTGCTTCCTAATTTCTCCTTTGATTTTGTCGTTGACCATACTATCTTCGCATCCACTTGAGTCCCTAGGGAATCTAGCCAAAAGGATCCGGTGGTCATGGTTTGGTTTCTTTCTTCGCGGTAACGCCAGAAAACATGGTAAACTATTTATTTTTTTAAAAAAAAAATTGATACGGCGGAGCGGGCCCCACTACGAGGAAGAGAACGAACTGGGGACAAACAGTCGTTGTGTTTGTTTTTCTCAGTGTCCCTCGCAGAGATAGGATGCAGAAAAAACGTCTAATCTTCTTTGATAATTGTAAAAACGTCAAAATTAAAAGGGAGACTGGCATGTTAATCTACGTTACTGAAGTAGAATATTAATCTTTTAAAAATAAAAAATACACCAGGATTAAGTCAATTCATTGGCAAACCTCCGTTTGTAGGGAAACCTGAGAATGGTGACATCTCGTCAAAGTTATGAGAAAAATAAATAAATAGTATTAATATTTATGTTATAAAAATATGAATTATGTTGATATATTTTTACTATTAAGTTTTTCTTATTAAAAACTTTATATTTAAGTTGGCCTTGTCCTTGAAAAAAATCACTTAACTTAATTAAGATGCAACATTGCGAGCCATCGAGTACTAGATCTCATCAAAATTCTATAGAGTAATTCTTTGGACACTATATCCGATGCACAAAAAATACAACATACTATATTGAACTATATAGTCGTTACTTTTTAATATATATTTAATACTTATAACTTTATTTTTTAATTTAAAATTTTAAATGTCTTTTCTAAAACAATTATGATAATTTGTAGCCATATTATGATTTTCTGTATATAGAAAGTCATAATTTAATCATAAAATATCATAACAAAGGAAAGAATATTTTTGTCATTAAAAATTTTTATACATTTTCAATGGCAAAAATATCTCTCCCTCTTTATAACCTCTGGAAGAAAAATTATGGCATTTCATATACAAAAAATCATAATATAGTCATAAAAATCATATTATAGTCATAAAATATCATAACTGCACGATGTCATAATTTTTTTAGAATATGAAGAAAATTTTCATCATTTAAAATTTAAAATCAAAAAAAAGAACTGCAGACATTAAATATATTGAAAAAAAGTGGCAGTTATATGGCCCAATCTTATGGAATGATGTATTTTTTCTGCACCGCATAAAGTATTTCTCAACTTTCTATGGAGCTAAGCATGCACATCAGAATGGTGCTAGAATGGATAACCTTCAGAAAGTCCTTGTCCGGCACCCATTCTATTTTCCCTCTCCTATCTCATTATAAAAAAAATGTTAACCTTGAACAAATACATGACAAAAGAAAATCTTCCTTCATGGTTGGGTTAGTGAGACTCTAAAAATTTAGCACTGAGTGTAAGAATATAAGTGTAACATAGCTCATCTAATGCTAACTATTTCTCTCATGAAGGGATATGATTCTAATTGTTATTTCTTACTATACTAAAATTGTTATTATCAAAATTAATTTTAAAAAATAAACAAGAATGAACATTGATACCATAGCTAGATAAATTTAGTTTATTTATGGGTACTATTCTTGATGATAAGATTTGACAGACTCAACATCTGCATCATTCAAGGAAAAAAAAAAATCAAAAAATCAAGATTATAGCATCAGATTACTATGTTCCTGCGATCCTAGTAACATTGCCAAAGTATGAAACTAAAGTTTGATGGTATTTAGATATAAAATCTTCTTAAACAAATCAACATCCTTGTTGCTAGGGAAAATCAAAAGCACCTCAATCTCTGGCCTCCTTTACGGCTCTTTGGTAGGTAGCTGCATTTTATTGTTAGTTTAATGTCTGCTAATGATTTCCATCCATTTGTTATGATGATCCGCATTGTCTACCCAACGGTTATTTGACAAATCTCAGTTTCAATATCGTAATATAATAGTTCTCACCGACTAGTGATACTGGTGATGCAACTGGAACAATCATTCCCGTCTTCACCATTTAGGATTTATTAAACAAAGCAAATGAGGGACCCATTGATCATGTGAACTCGTTCAAACTTTAATTTGTGTTATTCTAGACTTGCCACAACAGAAGATCACATTTACACAAAGTGGTAGATATGAGTATAGGTAGGCAATGTATGGTTATCCTCAATCAATTGATGAGATTTTAATTAACATGAAGGTTATCCACTTGGTTAAGCAGAAGGGCATAATTTTAAATTGGAGCTAGGCTTGTAGGGTTGTATTATTTCATGAAAATGTTAAGGAAGTTTCTCGAAACCTATTAGCTGCTCAATGATGTGTCTAATGGATCGATGTGTAGAATCATATCCCTAGCCCAAGTCTTAAGGTAGACCATTAATTACTAGCTTGGCGAAATGACAAAATTGTAGGATGAAGGCCAAAATAATATAGACAAGCATTTTCCTTTGCCTTCAGCTTTGGAACTAAACATACAGGTTTGGCATCATCATTTTAGAATGTGGCCACATTAGTGACCATCGTGATTATGACATAAACTATAATGCTAAAGTTGCATTATTTTAACTAAATTAATAAAAGTATATGCTACTTCATTAAAGTGATCAAAGCAAAAAATTGTACTCACATTCTTCTTCGACAACAAAGTAGGTGTAAATATCTTTTACCATATATTCTTCTTTCCCCAAAATGAAAATGTGATTATTGCATGATATTGTGGGTTGTTCCAAAGGAGTTGCACATAGCTTTATGCCAATTTATCATGAAACTCAGAAATATACAATATCTTTGCATCTATTTGGCTTTTATATGAAATCCCATCTTACTCGCATGAGATAAAAGATAAATGAAGGGTTAATATGACCATCGATTCTAGAACTAAGTGTTTTTATATCAATTGCAACATTTACATCCCAAGCAGGACTACCACCACCTACGTAGCTTGAGGATGTAGTGCTTTAGGGAAACACTCTCCATAAACTAAATATATGTTTTTTTTTATTAGAAAAAATAAAGCTGCCATCAATATTGCTCCTATCTATTACGGGACATGCCAAATGTAGCTCTGTGCCACAGCTGGAATGTAATATGAAAGTTATGCAATTAGGATATTCTAAATACTTATCCATAGATTAAATTTGATTTTGTTAGTATGAAGTAATGATTATTATAAGTGGGCATAGAAAACCATTTAATCTGAAATAGCAATCAGTTTTTTCATACGTTATACCATGCAGTGATTAAAACATCAAAGCTTACAAGAAAAATGTTTGATGTGTGAGAATAACACAGTGCGACAATGTTCCTTCTTAATCTTTTGTCATGCAAAAATCTCTTATATAATAATTTTTTTTGTTGATTGAGAAATGCTGTGTCATTAAATCTTGATCCAGTAATTCTTATTCTTTTTTTGTTATTGTTCCTCTACTTCAAATTCTTTCATAAGTATCCCAACTATTAATCTTTTATTTTATTTAAAAAAGTTATTGATATTTCTAAACATTAAATAACATTAAAATTTTATATTTTTTTGATAAATAGATCCATAAATGATGGTGCTGAAATCAGATCAGATACGGATCGGATACCAGTATATCCATATCCATATTTATTTTATTTAATAAATATAAATATAGATATAAATGTTATTTGAATATAAAAATTCATATTCATATTTATTTTAAATAGATATAGATACTAAAAGTATGAATATAATAACAGATATAACTTATAAAATTAAATTTTATGACTATAAAATCAAAAATATTACTAAATAGATAATAAATTAAGTCAATAACATGTTTATATGGTTATATATTTCTCTTAAAAATTAATAAGTATTATATAAAATTATATAGAGTTACATGTAAATTCGAAAATTCAGATAAAGATCGGATGGTTATCGATTCATATACATATCCATATTTCTTTGACGGATATAGATACGGATATTAATTGGATCCTCAAATTTCTGTTAATATCCGGATTGATTTGGATACGTAAATATATTCGAGTAGATAATATCTATATCACTTTCATGGACGATACCATGGCCCTTCTTAAAATATCTTTATCCCAATTTTTTTTTGTGGGGTTACAAAATCCCCAACTTTCATGGAAGATGGATTTTGAATGTTGGTAGCCAACACAAGCTTCATCATCTTAGTAAATCAACCCATTTCATTTAAACTGAGTATAACCATCCATATAACATTAAAATCAAAAAAGAAAAAAGAAAGGATGCTTTGGGGAACTTGTTATGCATATATAAAACATTCATAAGATCCGAAGCTACTGATTTTGACAACTCCAAAGTTTATCGGTCGCATGCTTGACATCAAATTTTGAGAGTTTCTTCAATCCTCTGTTGCCATTTAGCAAGATAATCGTTCTTGTGCTCATAACATGCGCCCATTTGTAGTACTCTAAAGAAAATAAATAAATCCACTACACAAATAGTAATTGTGAGCAAGACTTTGTCGTAGAAAAATGCTCGATGATTAAGCCGGGTAACAACCATATTTGTTGAGCTTGGCTACTTTCGCCTCACCTTCCCAGCTCCTCCATCGATCACCTCCCTGGCCCTTTCCCGTGGCTCTCACGTCCCATCCACGTATGAACCCGGGCCTGGTCCGTCGTTACCTGACGACTATAACTGAAAAAAGAAACAAAAACCACACCGTCACTCATTAACATAACTCCGGGCCCCACAATCGAGATGTAATCCATAACGCTTAGTCCCCGTGGTGTGTTGCGAGGAGCCACGCGTCCCCTCTGTCTTAATCTCCAGTCTTTTTACTGAGTTAACTTAATCCACTCCGGCCGGGCCTAATTAATAACGGCGAGCCGCGACAACCGCAGGCGACCAATCACTCGTGCGGGTGGCGCATCAAGAGGTCGACATGCGTCCACACCGATCATTGCGCCAGGCGTGGCCACACGTGTGCGGTACCAGTGCCTTTCCTTTCCTTTATTTCAGACGTTGGTATTTCCACTAGGTCCAGTCAAGCTATCATCTGGGAAGGATTGGACCACCGATGTGACGGTCTGGGACTTTCTTTTCCACAACATGGGCTGGGGTTCGTGGCCTTTAGCAGGAGAGACTGGTCAAGCACGGTGACATGGTTGTGGGGGTGGAACGTCTCCACGCATGCAGGGTTTGTCGTGGGAAAGTGTTGCAAGGGCCAAACCTACTTGATTGGGTCACCGGTGCAAAACCTCCCATGACAGCAATCCAAAATATGACGCACAGGAGAACTTTAGCAAGTATCCTAAATAACAATCATCACTTATTTGATAATATTGATTATTGTTTTAAGTTCATATTTTTAAATTATTCATGTAGGTTTTTATAGCAAAATATACTTTTTGTTATGACAGCTTATGTATGTTGCCCACACAAGACATGGTCTTTTGCAGTGCTGAATGTATTTTTGTATTCTAACAATTTGTAGACGGGCATGGGTTATTAAGATAAGAACACGTGTATGATATGATCCCACTTGATATTTCTTTCTTATGTAGATTATCTTTTGTGAGAAGGGCGATATAGAAGCTTTTTATCTTCTTTTTGAGAATATGATGGCTATTCACCATCGCTCAAGTTTGCAACTGCGACCTTCCACCAGCAAGTTGAACTAATGGTACGTACGTGTGTGTGTGTGTGTGTGTGTGTGTAAAAACCAAGGCGAGTCAAAGATGTTTTTTAGAAAATGGAATGTAGGGGGATGAAGTGCTCTTGTGCATTAGCGGCTAAGCCAGGATTTTCATCCTAAAAATTTAATATATAAATAAAAATAAATAAATAAAAATAAATTTAATAATATTATATCAAGTGAAAATAAATATGGAATGTAAAGGGATAGAGAAAAAAAGAGAAAAAAATATAAGAGTAACAATTTGAACCTCAGGCATGGGAGATGGAAAGTTGAGTTCAAACTATTAAACTAATTAAAATTTTTTATATCATGAAGGTTAAAAATTTTATATATATATATATATATATATATATATATATATATATATAATATTTACATATCTTTAAGAGTATTGTATCAAAATTTGGAAGTTTTTTTGAACCACCAAGCTAAAACATGACTCCATCGGTGGATACATATATAATGATAAATCTATAAATAAGATTTGACTTATTGATGATATAAGTACATGCCTTTGTTTATGTTCAATTTATTAGCCAATTTTCAATAGCTAGGACTATTTTGATACTTTATAATTGCCTGTTACTATCTTTTATTTACTTGATAAAAGTGATGAGATGACGTGCTTCATCTTTCTCCAAAAGAAAAAAAAATTGAACTTTGGGCAATTTATGATTTTAGTAGTATTTTTAAGTCGGGATCCTCTGTGATGTATATTTTATACTGTAGAGGATTATAGAGCTTAGATAGCTACCATGTCATCCATCTTCACAAGATAGATAGCTGTCGTTCAATATGTAATGTATTATGTTTGTCACCTACAGATATGTATTTAATTTTAGAGATAAACAATATCTACCCATTTTGGAGATAGATAACATAGTGGCTATTTAGGGCTACGTGACCTTCTAGAGCACAAAAATATGCACCGTAAAGTATCCGAATCCAATTCAGATTTTGCAAAGCGACTAGTCATGCACTACACTGAACATAACAATTTTTTTTTATTAAAAAATACAGCAACTTAAAATAATAAAATTTCATCAATAATCCTATTGTTTGAATATCTTCTTATTTGTCCCGCCAATACTATCTGGTAGCCATGATGCGGACTGATCACCATATCGCTACAAAGGTCACAGGATGAAGGCCACAGTAGATTCGGAACCAAGAATTTGGACGCAAGCGGAAAGGTAAAAAAAAATTGTATGGAAACCAGTTCAGAAATAGAACGGGTCATGGCCATTCCAAACTTTTCAATGTTTTAATAGAAATTTATTTGACTTTACTAATACAAGACTTGCCTTCGAGAAAGTAAAAGAAAGATTAATACGAATCCAAATGATTTGCTTCATTTAAGGACTCATTTGATTCATGAAAAGAACATTTCTTGTTAGAAAGTAATTTTTTCAAAAATTATTTTCTCAAAATAGAATTCTACTATATTTAGTTAACCATGAAAAAATGATTTATTAAATAATAATTTATATTTAGTTGAGCATCTATTTTTCTGGATAAACTATATAGAATATCTATTATACCCCTAATGGATATAATGGATATAAGACCATATATTTTTGCTCCTAAACTTCATATAAATAATAATATTATATTTATATTAATATAAAGAAGATATTAATATATTATAATATAATATTGGATCATAATAATTTATCATATTAATATAATATTAATATATATTATATTATGTTAATACGGTATTGATATTTTAATATAATAAATTTATTAATATCTCAATAAAAATAATATTATATTAATATAAATATTAAGATATTAATATAAATACTATATTAATATTAATAAAAAAATTATATTAGTATAAATATTAAATATTATAAATATTATAATATTAATATTAATATTATATTTATATAAATATTAAGATAATATTAATATAATATTATATTATCACTATTCAGTATTCCATCCTAACTATTCATAATATTTTGTAAAATTTTAGCCATATATCTTAAAAGAATATTTTAGAAAAGAAAAAAGCACCACTACTTTCCATCCTATGGAAAGTGCCAAAATCCATTTTTCTATAGGTTTTTATTTTTTATGAGAAGAACTTTTTCAATTTTCTCTCATCTTAAAACTTCAATCAAACAAGAGACTTCTCCTTCACTTTTCAGGAGTTGCCCTTCACTTTCCATCAAGAGTCCTAAATATCATTTTTTAACTTTCTTATTTATAAAAGTACTTTATAGATATTATGAATAAGCAACACCAAATTTGACCATCCAAGTAGATGAGATATTGTTCACTGACCTCTGACATTAGTACAAGCCTCAATATTTTGCTCTTTAAAACTCGTCTCATGGAGAGAGAAGATTTCATCTTATATAAGTCAGAGTCTATGTTGACTCCTAACCAATGCAGGACTAATAATATCCTCCCATCCATACCATAACAACATCAATCAAAAATATTTTTTTTAAAAACAAATCTTCTAACAGTAAAACAAGATAAATAGCTGATCTAAAAAAAAAAGAAAAAAGAAAAGGACGGACCACTGTGTTCGTCAAATAAGAGAGGAAAAAATGTCACCACCAGACCAAGCTGCATGATTGGTGTTGAGCCTCAAGTTAAATCAAACACAACCAAGGAATTAACCCTCATTAAGATGTCTTAATTACAATTCCAAAGGACGCCCTACCAATTTTGGCATGTTTTCCACACCAACCTATCTACTGCCACCAGATACAGCCAAGAGATGTGACTTATGATCAGGACACGAGCATGTGTGCATGCACGGAGCTGATATTGTAGTTATCTTCGGACCTGGACATCTGGGCTAGTCAACACAAACCTACCTTCCTCGCCTGGGAGAAAATCCTTTTATAAAAATATTTTTTTCTGAAAAATTATTTTTTAAAAATATAATATCTAAAAAAATAAATTTAATATATTTAATTAATTATAAAAAATAAGATATGTCTGAAAGCACCTCATATTCGATTGAACATTTATTTTTTTAGAAAAAAATATATAAAATACTTTTAATATTTTTAATTTTAAAAAAATTATTCCATTTTATTTATGCTTTTAAGTGCACTTCTTGAAAAAAAATTACAATTTCCATTCTATCGGGAAGCCAAAAAGCTGCATCAGATATGTGAAGTTTATTTTTATGAGAATATTATTTATTAATTTTTTAAAAAAAAATTCAATCAAACAAAATATATATATTTTTTTAATTGACTACACTTTTCATCCTCTTATTTTCACCAACAAACAGGCGCTCAAGCGTTCGAAGTCCCTCCTTTCCTATCATTAAAAATGTAAGAGTTTTAGTTATCATCTCCTGGGTCTGCTTAGCACCGATAAGCACAAAGACTTGATGTGGATGTGCTCCGCCACTTGGCATTGCCGTTCTTCGCTTCCCTACCTCCCCGAGCTGCTCGTTAGCAATTTCTTTCAATCAAGGCGCTCCGACAGGGACATGAGTGGGAAGGTGAGAAGGCTACTGTAGGACTATGGTATCTCCAAGGGCTTCTCTCATCATTGCTCATGTCCGTCTGAAAGCTTCTTAAATAAGGAGCGTGGTCCTTGAAGCACCGGAGAGATAGGGATAATTCAATGATAGCTTTGAACATGTTATGATTCCTTACTAACATATCATATATATATATATATATATATATATATATATATATATATATATATATATATATATATATATATATATATTAAATATAAAAATTTATATTTATATTTATTTTAAATGAATATGGATGTAAATCGAATGCTAAAAGTATATATATAAGTTAAATAGTTAAATTTTATAATCAGGTGATATTAATATAGTTATTTATTTTTTAAAAAAATTTAGGATGTCATATAAAATTAAATAAAATTTAAAATAAAATCAAATATTCTGATACACTCGAATAGTTATCTATCCATATCCATATTAATTTATTTTTGATGGATATGAATATAAATATAGATATTAGTTGAATACTTAAATTTTTATTTAATTTAAATAAATTAAAATATAAAAATTGATTTGAATAATTATAATATTCGATCCACTTTTACTCCTAGATCCAAGTGAGTTGACTTGGCCCGGACCCAATCCTCACACAACTCGATGCGGATGATCAGGTCCTTGAGGTAGACCCTGTTTTTAATTGGGCGACATATAAGTCGATTAACAGAACTAGCCCAATAAAGTTTTTAAATGCATGATGGCTTACTGTTTAGATTCCCTCGGTATCCGAAGCCACGGATCATACTCAGTTGATGTCATCTTAGAACGGCTCTTAATCCCAATATGATTCATCAGCCCCAAGACCAAAAACCAAAGTCTAAAACTTTTTGCCTAGGTAACGATGGTCTAGTGACCTTTTGTAAGTATGCCAAAGTAGGATAGCATAACACTAGGTGTTTTTTAAGATTTTATCAGTAACAAGAACTATTTTCCTGCCGGCAGGAAGATGAAGAGTCACCATCATGGGTGAACAAGCTAATACGGTAGAGAGCAAAACAAAAACAAAAAAGAAGCTCCATTAACTTTCCTTTCTTGGTCTTAATGGGCAAAAGGATTCAGAACAAGATTCAATTGGGAGAGATGAAGGGAAGAGAGAAAGGGCCCTGGAAACATGGTTGTCCAACCATTTTGACGGATTAGAGGGAGGGGGAAGGTATTGAATCGTGACGACAACCAGCGAGAATGCTAATTAATGTGTTCGTTTAGGATGCGACCTTGGCCAGTATTGGGTGCGATCTTATTAATCGCTACGCAAAGCCTGGCAGAGAGAGAATGAAGCAAAGTTGGCCCCCGATACAGGAGGCAAGAGATTGGAACTTTTATAACAAGAAAGATTGTTCCTCGTGCAGCTTGCAGGTGTGAGTTTTTCATAAAAGGTGCTCGGTAGAGGAGGGACAAACTTCGAGTCTTCCATTCACATGACCCTTGGCTTTATAGAACTCCGGATGAGGAATATATATATATATATATATATATATATATATATATATATATATATATATATATATATTTGAATAAAAATGATCGGCTCGAATTCAATCAAATCAAAATTGGACAATGAGTCCTAAATGGATGATCTAAATCATTAGATATGATCTATCACCTCAAAACTGTTTGCACACAAAAAATTATATGATTTGAGAATTCCTAACCTATGCATTAACTGATTAAAAAATATATCTAATTTAATTTTATTTAAGATGTTCAATTTTTGACTATTTGATGTATAGATTAGAGATCTCTAAATTACATTATTTTTTATGTATAAATAATTTTGAAGTAGTAGATCATATTCAATGATTTGGATCACTATTGTAGAATCTTTATTATAGAATTTTGATTTGATCAGATCTAAATCTAAATTCAATCAATTTGACTCTAATCTGACACACACATATATATATATATATATATATGTGTGTATGTATGGGGGCGTGCGTGTACACACATGTTTTACATGCAAAGATTAACATCCATAATCAGCAGATTTGAATTATTTAAACAATTCCTTTTTGATAACTAAACAATTGAGTTTTCTATAATTTTTTTTTATTTTCTCAAAAAATCATAAATAATCCATTTTCATGAAGAATGATGAAAGTTTTGACAGATGGAGGTATAAATATTAATACATACATTTTTTCCGAGCAAGGCAAGGCAACTAAAAAAAAAAGATAATAAGGCAAGCTCGAAGGTGATATAACGATCTATAACAAAGATTGGTGGAGGCTTTACAAAAAATGGAGAGATCAGGTTTGCATGGAAGGGCAAAGGTTAGAGAGTGGAGTGGGGTGAGGAGGAGAGAGGCCAGTAAACACGGACCAAGAAGTGAAAGCATCCCATCACGCATAAAGCCTTTGATGGATACAATTTGAAAAATAAATAAATAAATAAACAAACGTGGATCCTCTACCATATATCATATGGTCCAGTCTGGTGCATAGCACGCACCATCCATCTATACATGGTCATACGGTGCATGCATCGTATGGTGTAAGTACCGAATTTGACATGTACATTTATTTGTACGGAAACTTGAAACATGCTTAATAAACCAGCTCGAAAAGTCACAGGTAATTGCAGTTTCCAGCCTATCAAAAGCTCATATTTCCGACATGGCGTGGACCAAAATCCTGAAGAAGGCAAGTTGCAATCTTCAATCATATATTGCATGATCTGTCCTTTTTTTTTTGGGTAAGAAGGATGATCTATCTTTTGACCAGCCTCATGATCCTCTAGTCAATGTTCTTCCACTTCAGCCAAATGGACAAAAAAATAAAACTTCTCCGATTTTGTTTTATTAAGATAAATTCTAGTTTTATCTTCTGCTCAATGATATAAATATCATTCTTATCATTACTCGGAACTCGGTTGGAAAAATTGCCTTATGACTGATTTCACATTAAGCAAGAATTTCACAAGGCTACTCCACTCTGATTGCCCTCACTACGAACAAAATATCCCTTGGAGTTCCATAGTGGATAACAGTGAAGCTCGAGAACTGATGTGAGATCCCAGATTTCAAAGTTTGCTCCTTTTGAATATGAAAACTGAAAGAGCATCACCCTCATACACAAGCAACCATTCTGGAAGCCTGTACCATGTGTTAAGAATAGGCTAATATCATCTCAGAAAATCTTAAGAAGAGAGCCTAGTGAAACCAGAGTTCATCTAGGTGCGTTTGTGCGGTTTCATTGAAAATCTTAAAGTCTTTCGGGCATTTGGTCGAACGGTTGTAGGGTGCCTTAGTTCGGTGTTTCAATGGCTGATAAGGGGAAAGACAGAAGCGAGAGTGACCGATCTTCACCGGAGCCAGGTGGGACAGAAAGAACTTGGGCTTGTGCTGTGCAGGGACCGCCGAGGCAGGCGCATAAGATCACACCGAAGGAGGTGGAACAACTTCAAAGGTATTCATGAATGTTCTTGAGTTTACGAAAGAGGTAATGGTGGAATCCTGGAAGCAATGGAAAAATGTGTCCGTCTTGGTCTGGAACCTTGGCCGGCGGTTGCCATCGAAGTAGATTGCAAAAGAGTTTAAAGATTAGGGGAAATTATTGTATGACCTGGAGGCATTTGTTTTGGCCAAGAACCATCGTCTCATCAAAGTCCAGTCAGAAGAGTGTGAAGGAGTTCTTCAAAGCAGTCCGTGGTTCATCATTGGCTAGCTTTTGGCGGTGGAGCCATGGGTGCCCAACTTTATCTTGGGGATGAATGTTATCCAGAGAATAGTGATTTGGATTCATTTGCCTATATTACCGATGGAGTTCTAACGGTCAAAAATGTTGATAGGTGTTGCTCTTGGATCTCCCGACTTGAGATCGGTCGATGAGGATGGATGAACTCGACCATCTAAAATTATGAGGCCGAGGATGAACTTCACTAGAGCTTCACCTATTCACCTACAATGAAATTTCCATCGGAGTGTTCTCCGATGAAGACCCTCCGACGCTCAAGTTAGGAGATTAGAGAATAAAGAGGAAAGAAAGCGTCGAATTGAATAGCATACCTGAAGGATCCCTGAGCTTTTTTATTTATAGGGGAGGAGTTGGAGTCTTATCTATTTCGGACTCTAATGGCTTTCCGAGTTAGTCGCTCTGGATTGATTCGGAAGATTTTCTTTCTTCTTAGGAGACGGGATTGCGAAAAATTCCTCTTTATCCAAGTTTTTCGATTCGAAGAGGATGCAGTTTCAGTCAGGATAGTTATAGATCGGTCATTAACGAGCTATGAGCCTCTTCACGTAGCTCGACGGCCGACCTGAGTCTGATGAGGACGAGGTATGAAGGCCTACCTCGTTTTGTCAGAAGGCGATCTTCAGAAGGTCAGCCGAAATTGTAGGTCGACTTAAGCCAACCTACAACTAACCATGAGCGAAGTGTCACATTGTTCCGCTCAGACGATCCATTGGGGTAGGTCGGCGGCCGACCCTAAATAGGTCGAGCCCATGCCAGCCCCGTTCCATAACAGTTTGCCTTCCACTTACGAGGTCAATCTACCTCTGAGCGATCGATGTAAGTATCATATCGAAGCCAAGGTCGATCTTTAAATCGTGCCCGCATTGCAGTGTCGGAGATCGGTAGTATGACAAGATTGGGTGAAGTTCATCAGCCATGAAATCTAACCATCCATTGCTTTGCTCCAGGTTTACCCATCCCGACCAACGGATATCTGACACCTGACGAAGATCTAAGAGGATAGATGAAATGGAAGTAGATCGGAGTCATTCATGCCTCTTATAAATAGGGTATGTATTACTCTTTTGGCTACTACTATTGCTTGAAGGATGAACTCCAGTACTTTACGCAAGAAATAGCTCGGACTCAGTCGAGCTACTGTCGATCTCGCCCTAACTTTCCTTGTTGTTCGGCCTTCCCGTCCTTTAAGTCAGTCTCCTCTGTACTCATGAGTCAATCTAGTCTGTTTCAATCTTCTTGGAGCTCGGATAACCCTTCTGACGAGGACCACGGTTTCGGGGTAGTTAGTTCTTTGAGCCAATCTGAGGAACGTGAAGTTTCGGACTATGGCCCTTTCAGAATAGATTTCGTCCTTACTTCGGAGGATCTAGAAGTCATTAGGATGAGATACCATGCCCCCGGTGATTTCAAGTTAGAGGTCGCTGATCCTGGGGAGCATATAGCTCTTCCTTGGCCTAGATGGGTCGGTATTTACGAGAAATCGCTAAAAGTCGGTCTTAGGTTGCCATTCCATTTTTTAGTTGTCGATCTTTTGAACATGTATAGAATTAGCTTTTGTTGTTTAGCACCGAACTCTTGGCGATCAATTTTAGGCTTCTTCACCCACTGCCTTCTCCTCGGGATCGAGCCTACCTTCCATCTTCTTCGAGCTTGCTTCACTTTAAAGGAGCATCCGACGGAGGTCGGATGGTGGTATGCTTCTTCTTGAAGAGGATACCGTCTTTTTCGAGGCACTCCTTTCTTGGTGCATAATTGGAAGGAGCGCTTATTTTTTGTGTCGGTCGAGCAACTATGGGGTTTTAGCACATCATGGGGGTGACCTCATAGGTCGGCTATCAGACCTCCAACACTATCCGAAGTCGAGGAGGAGGTCTTGAGTCAAATCTTTAGTCTTACTCCTCTCCTGCTGTCCAGATTTCTTATCGAGGAGAACTTGTTTAAGGTCGGACTGATTCTAACTAACTCGAGGAGTAAGTGTTCTCATGCAATTTTGTTTGGATCGTCTTTTCTTTCCTTGTTATTACTATTGATTGAATCTTAGGTTTTTCTATTCAGCGATGAATCCGTTCGACCTCGAAGCTCTTCATTGGATGGCGAAGAAGAGAAAGACCAGCACGACCGTGGCCCCCAAACATGCTCAGATCGAGGCTGTCTTGGTGCAGCCCGCGGCAGGAGGTTCCTCGAGAGCGACCAATGCCCCAAGGAAGGAGAAGGCATCGGTGAAGGATGTGATGCCGCTTTGGTCCGCAGCTCCAGGAGAGTCCGTCCCCCGACCTTCTGCATCCTCTTCCAAAAGAAGCTCGAGCGGGCCGAAGATCTCCATCCGGATGTCCAACCGCAGACCTGATGTTCCGAAGAGTGTCTCTCTGGTGGAAGTTCCCTCGGATATCGAGGATAAGAGGAAGGGACTCGGCGACTACTGAGTCGTCCGTTCATTGTTGAAGTCGGTCATCTTACCGATCGACGTCCAAACCTTCGAGGAGGTCGGGGGTGCCTTTCGCATCCAAGACTCCTACGATTCTCTCCTTCAGATATGTGTCCACTTTTTTATCGACCTTCATCTTAGATCTTTCGTTCACTCCTCGGCTCAGCTTTTTTTTTTCTCTTCTCCTTTTTTTTTTAGCTCGTCCATCATGTGGACCATTTTGCCAAGGTA
Organism: Cocos nucifera; assembly: GCA_006176705.1. Lineage (NCBI taxonomy): Eukaryota > Viridiplantae > Streptophyta > Magnoliopsida > Arecales > Arecaceae > Cocos > Cocos nucifera. The sequence continues at coordinate 253,594 of QRFJ01000752.1, forward strand.
ATTAAAAAGGTTCGACGCCTCTCTAAGAAAGCTGAGGAGAAAGCCACCCACGCCAATCAAAGGGCGGATGATGCTCAGCTGTCTCGGCTGAAGGTCGAGGATGAGACTAGGTCCCTTAGGGAGAGGGTGAAGCAGCTGGAGTCCGAGCTGACCAAGGCTGAAGCTCGGGTGCTGGAAGAGAGGGAGGCCGAGAAGGCCTGAGTAGGGGCCGCCAGGATTGAGGCGACCGAGGTCTTCCGCTCCTTGGAAGAATTTCACAACATCAAGGTAGATTTCGCATCGCTCTCGTACCTACAAGGGGACATAGATCTGAAAGAGAAGGTTCGGAGGATCTTCCCCGATCTGAACTTGGACCTCTTAGAGTCGGACGAGGAGGAGGCCGAGGAAGCTGAGGGTCGAGAGATTTAGATGGAAGATATCTTCAACCCCACATGCGACGACCTGACCATCGAGGATGCAGCGTCGGTACCGCCCCCAGCCATTATCATCCTGCCAGACCAAGTGAAGGTCGGCGAATCTAGAGCTTTAGACGGAGCTTAGTGTACCATTTTGATCGGACATGTCCGATCTCTCTTTTTTTTTTTAGATCAGCCTTTTTGTTTGCCCCTGATCTTTGCCGAGGTATATTTGCATGGACCGACCATCACTTGTAAATATCGAACTTTAATACAAAGCTTTCTTTTGCTTTTATTATTGAGTTCGTATGTTCTTCGTTAGATTTTTTTTTTCAAGACGTAGGTTAGTGTAGACATTAGACGGCGTGACTGAGAAGTGACGGACGATTCATGCCAACGCATTACGATCCTCGGCCATAGTCGAGGAGGGTATTTTAACGAACTTCATGAGTTACGTTTCGCTCCTCGACCATAGTCGAGGAGCGCGCGTTGGTGGGCTCCGATGAAGATTTGTTCCGCTCCTCGACCGTGGCTGAGGAGCGAAAGTTTGGCTAAACTTATCGAAGATGCATTTCGCTCCTCGGTCATGGTCGAGAAGCGCACGTTGGCGAAACTTATCAAAAACGCATTTCTCTCCTCGATCGTTGCTGAGGAGCGCCCATTGACAAAATTTGGTGGAGATGCATTCCGCTCTACGGCCATGATCGAGGAGCGTGCGTTGATGAAATTCGATGGAGATGCATTCCGCTCCTCAATCATGGCCGAGGAGCGCACGTTGGAGCGCTCATTGGCGACATCTGATGGAGATGCATTCCGCTCCTCGATCGTGGTCGAGGAGCTCACATTGGTGACATCCGTGGAGATGCGTTCCGCTCCTCGACCATGGTCGAGGAGCGTGCGTTGGCAAAATTTGATGGAGACGTATTTCGCTCCTCGATCGTGATCGAGGAGCATGCGTTGGCGACATCCGATGGAGATGCATTCCACTCCTCGATCGTGATCGAGGAGCGTGCGTTGGCGACATCCAATGGAGATGCGTTCCGCTCCTCGATCGTGGTCGAGGAGCATGCATTGGCGAAATTTGGTAGAGACGCGTTCGACTCCTCGACCGTGGTCGAGGAGCGCACGTTGGTGACATTCGATGGAGATGCATTCCGATCCTCGACCATGGTCGAGGAGTGTGCATTGGCAAAATTTGGTGGAGACGCATTTCGATCCTCAATCATGATCGAAGAGCGTGCGTTGACGAAATTTGGTGAAGATGCATTCCGCTCCTCAGTCATGGCCAAGGAGCGCGTGTTGGTGACATCCGATGGAGATGCGTTCCACTCCTCGATCGTGGCTGAGGAGCATGCATTGGCGACATCCGATGGAGACGCATTTTGCTCCTCAATCGTGGCTGATGAGCATGCATTGGCAAAATTCGATGGAGATGTATTCCACTCTTCGATCGTAGTCGAGGAGCGCACGTTCGCGCCATCCGATGGAGATGCATTCCACTCCTCGATCGTGGTCGAAGAGCATGCGTTGGCAAAATCCGATGGAGACATGTTCAGCACGCGTTGGCGACATTCGATGGAGACGCATTCTGCTCCTCGATCGTGGTCGAGAAGATGCATTCTACTCCTCGGTCGCATTGACGACATTCGATGGAGATTTGTTCCGCTCCTCAATCATGGCCGAGAAGCGTGTGTTGGCAAAAATAAAATCTGCGAGAAGTTATTATTCATTATTGAATAAAAATTCAAGATGGAAGGATAATATCTTTGAAGATTGTCGACGTTCTAGGTTCTCAGGATCGAAGTTCCATCCAATCGACAGAGGCGGTAAGTTCCCAGTTGGACTACTTCAGCCATGCGATAAGGACCTTTCCAGTTCGGCGATAATTTTGATCATTTGAATGGGTGAGAATTTTCAACTCGATGAAGAGCTAATTATCCTGCTAGAAAAGATTTGCTCTTTACTCGAGAATTATAGTATCGGATAACCTTCTATTGATAGTTGGCCATCCGAACTCGAGCTCATTCTCGGATTTCTTCCAGCAATTACTTTGATTTCTTCCGCAGCCGGCTGCTTTCTACATAGTTCATCCTGCCAAGGTTGGTCATGATCCAGATTCATCAGGATTCGTCGTTCGTCCACATAGTGCCGAAGTCGGTCCTGCCTGATTAGTGCATTTATTTCCTCTTTGAGCTGCTAGCACTCCTCGATATCATGTCCATGGTCACGATGATATCGGTAATACTTCCTCGGGTTTCTTACTCGAGCAGGGGTTATCATTTTCTTGGATCGAGGTATATCTTCTCGTCGCTCGATCTCCATCAGAATCTGAGCTCGGGGTGCGTTGAGGGGGGTGTGGTAATTAAACCTCTGAGATGGAGTTCTAGATCGGCCTCACAGCTTTGGAGATGCTGGTGGGCTACTCCGAGGTGGGGTACGTGATTGATGAAATCGTGGATCCTTCCGATGGTGCTATATCCGTCTATGATCTTTTTTCTTCTCCTATTTTTGGGATGGATCTGATCTACCATCTCGGTTACTCTCCTGCTGATCCCAAGCCTCTTCGACCTGGGCATACTTCTCTATTCGTTCTAGCATCTCAATGAAATTCTTTGGATAGTCCAAATTGAGGGAGAACAAAAGATCATTTTGGAGGAGGCCGGCCTTGAACGTCGTCATGGCCATAGACGGGTCTAAATTTTGGACCTCCAAGATGGCCGCATTAAAGCAATTGATATACTCTCGAAGGGGCTTATTCTTTCGTTGCCTGATGCTCATGAGGAAGTCAGAGTTATGACGTTGCTGATGACTGCTTACGAAGTGGGCAACGAACAGATAGCTCAATTGGTAGAAGGAATCTATGGAGCTGGATTTCATGTTCGAATACCAATGCCGAGCCATCTTTCTCAGAGTTGAAGGAAAGGCTCGATATAATATCGCATGGGTAGCCCCTTGCAGATGTATAAGAGTTTGAAAACTATCAAGATGTTCTATGGGATCGGTCGTTCCATCGTAAAGCTCCATCTGAGGGATCTTGAACCGACGTGGCAAGGGTTCATCCATGATTTTTTGAGTGAATGGAGGATCGATATTAAACCCCAAATCCTCTCCTTATTGCCTCAGCTCCCGTAATGCATCCAACTGCCATTGCATCTCTTTAAGCTTTTTCTTCATGTCATCCTCATGAGTGGGTCGGTGCTGAGGAGTCTCATGGCTCGAGATGGAGCCTCTTCTAAAAATCGATGTTAGCGAGCATTCAGATCTTCGATGGGAAGGACCCGTAGGTTGGCTATGACGACTGGCCTCCACCTTAAGGCTACGAGAGCATTGTTCCTCTGACCTTATCCAGACCAGGCCTGAATCTTCTTCGATCGGATGATGCTCATCGGCCTGCTATATTCCTCTCACAATGGCTGATAGTGTCTGCACCTGATGAAGTAGGATGTCATACTGTTCCTATGAGACCATCGGTGCCATTGGTGGGTTATCCTGGATTGATGGTGGAGATGTGTTAATCTGTTGAGCATTGTTGGTCCTCCAACCACTAGAACACTGGGATGCATTTGATATTCCTCTTTAAATTTTCATGATATCTAGTGTCGTGCTTTCTTCTCTTAAAATTAAACCTAAAAAATAACCGAGATCCTTCCTCTAGCACCAACTGTTGCTCCTGGATCTTCCAACTTGAGGTCGACCGACGAGGATGGAGGAGTTCGACCATCGAGGATTATGAGGCTGAGGACGAACTTCGCTAGAGCTTCATCCGTTCATCTGCAATAAAGTCTCCACCGAAGTATTCTCCGATGAAGACCCTTCGATACTCAAGTTAGAAGATTGGAGAATAAAGAGGAGAGAAAGCGTCAAATTGAATTCTTTATTTATAGGGAAGGAGTTGGAGTCATATCTATTTTAGACTCTAACGGCTTTCCGAGTTAGTCATCCTGGATTGATTCGAGTGATTTTCTTCCTTCTTAGGAGATGGGATTGCAAAAGATTTCTTTTTATCTGAGTTTTTTTATTTGAAGAGGATGCAGTTTCAGTCGGGATGGTTGTAGGTTGGTCATTGATGAGCTATGAGCCTCTTCACGTAGCTCGACAATCAATCTGAGTCCAACGAGGATGAGATATGAAGGCCTACCTCATTTTGCTAGGAGGCGATCTTCAGAAGCTCGGCCAAAATTGTAGGTCGGCTTAAGCCGATCTACAGCTAACCATGGATGAAGTATCGCATTATTTTGCTCAGACGATCCATTGGGGTAGATCGGCAGCTGACCCTAAATAGACCGAGGCTATGCCAGCCCTGTTCCACAACAATAGAGATTGCGATAGAGGCAGGTAGATCGATGGCGATGGATGAGTTTATGGACTATTACCAGAAGATCGAATTTACTAGGATCTAGGTCGAGCTTGACTTGTTGGAACCATTGAAGCTGGGATCTCCATCTGACCTTTTGTCTATGGGAATGTACTGGTTGTTTGCTATCGATGCGGCCAATTAGGTCATGCAGATAATGACGGCCGCTTTCCACCAGAGGAGAAGGATAGCAGGGGGAGATTACTGCAACCGGCTAACTTGGTAATTCCCCATGGCAGTGGAGGATGGAGCGGTGGTAAGGAGCTGGTCATTATTACTCAACCACAAATGGTGCCATGGGTGGCGACATCTTGGATCCGGCATCCTTGGTTGGCTAGGGGTCTGGCAAAATCTAGGGAGGTGAACGATTCTATCCTAGATTTCTTAGCCTCAAGTTTCTCTTCTTCCCATTCGAATTCACCACAACTAAGGGAGCACTCACTTGGATCACCACCAGACTCCAATGGTTGGCAGAAACTGACCAAGTTCATCCGATGGCAATCACCAAAGAAAACAAAGAGCAAGCCTGGTGCTAGCCGAGTCGATGTAGGTCTAGGTGCTAGCCGAGTTGGGCCCGAGTTAGGATGATATGGTGGTGGACCAGGAGGAGAGTCCAAATCTAAAAGATTAGTATATATTGGACATGGCTGGGCCTTCCTTGAAATAGGCCAAGAGCCTAACCCGGACTGCCAATAAGGCCACAGCTCGAAAAAGCAACTTGGGCCTGGCGGGGGGCTTGGAGGTGAGCCCAAGCAATGGGCCAATGCCCTATGGGCTAAAGCTTGTGGGGGAGGGCACAACTCCAGTGCCTGCGCTCTCCCTGGGGATGGAGATGCTTGTGTCGGGTAGAGATCGGACTAACAACCACCACCCTTGGCTCATGCGCACCAGAGATGACAATATTGGCAGCCCTAGGATGGAGATCGGGAACACGACCGACCATCTCGCTCCGTTGCACTTGGAGGGTGCCCTACTTTAAGTCATTGGGTGGAGGATCGTGGGGGCTATTTGTCAGGAGATGAAGATCAGAAGTCGGAGCCACCTCAAGCCATCGCTGTTCCCTCCTCGATAGTCGTTAAGCTGGCCAATGGGAGCAGTGGTGGGGGTATAGCGGGGGATAAGGTGGAGGAAGCTATTTTGGGCCATGATGAGGTGGTGGGCTGGCTCAAAGTGGTCTTGCAGGCCATGGGTGGTCGAATAGGCTTAAGAGAGGATGGTGAGAAGAAGACTAATGCTGATGCTACTATGGATGGTTCTACTCGGGGCTCGCTTGCCTCCCATCATTAGTGCCAATGAAGATGCTCTTCTAGAACATAAGGGGGATGGAGAAGCCATCCTTCTGCTCAACCTTCAGAAGACTTATGTAGCAATATAACTCGGTGCTTTATGTTCTCATAGAGACTAGATTGTAAGGGCCTAGCTTGGCTCACATTTGACGTCGCTTCCCGACCAATTGAGGATTTTATGCAGTGGAGTTCCAGGGCCTATTGGGGGGATCATTATTGTTTAGCATTCAGGGGTGGCTTCGATGGACATATTTTACCGCTGTACTCAGTAAATTGTTATTATTATCACTAAAATGAATGGCTCTACTTGACTTTTATCGGATATGTATGCTAGTACTGACTATAGAGAGAGGAGAACTTTGTGGCAAGAGGTAGCCAGTTTAATTAATCAGAGGATCCTTGCCTTCATGGCTGATGACTTCAACTATACATTGGCCCTGAGGAGAAGAGGGAGAGAAGATCCTTTGTGGAGGATGAGGGTTCAAAAGAGTTTAGGGACTTCATCCAGTCTACTAGACTAGTGGACCTTGGCTTTATGGGACCGAAGTTTATTTGGTGCAACAATCTAGATGCTACTAGGGTTTGGGAGAGGATCGACAGGATGCTTGCCACAACTAGTTGGATCCAATGTCATCCTGTCCATCTTATATACTATCTATCAAGGATTACTTTCGATCACTGCTTGATTTTGATGGTCTCTAATATGTCCCCCTCTCATCGGAGCCCATTCTAGTTTGAGAAGTTTTGGCTCTCTTACTCCCGATCTTGGAATATTGTGACAAAAGTCTGGAGACTGTTGGTTTGGAGTGATGCCAGGTATTGGGTGACTAGAAGACTGATGTTAATGAGAAGGAATATGTTTAGGTAAAAATGGATTGAGGTGGGAGATATTTTCAGGAGGATTGAGATTGTTGAGGCCTCTATCTCGAAGCTCCAGGAGCATGAGGACCAGGAGGGTGGATTGGCAGAGGGGGAGATGGCTAATCTTCAGAGTTACTATTTACTTACCATTCTCTTCTGTGATAGCAGAAAAGTCTTTGGAGACAAAAGTCCAAGATACAGTAGATCAAAGAGAGGGATTGGAACACGAGGTTCTTTGATTGGTCTACCATCATTCAGTGATATAAGAACCAGATCCAAGTGATCAAGGATGCCATTGACAATAGTTGACTGGTGATGAAGAGATCAGATAGGAGATAGTCAGTTTCTTCAGATCCCGATGTATGATGCCTCTGGGAGGGAAATGAAATGATCCCCACCTCTCAGTGGGGTGGTCTCAGAATAGGAGAATAAGAACCTAATTAGGGTTGTGCCTGAGGGGAAGATGCAAAGAACACTTTGGACAATGGCTAAGAACAAAGCTCCTGGACCTGATGGTCCCCCCTCCTCTTCTATAGAAGATACTGGTCCATTATCTGATCCAAGGTTATGGCACCGGTATAGGAGTTTTTGGTGACTAGTCAGATGCCTGGGTTGTGGAAAGTGATCTTTATTGCTTTGATTTCAAAGAGACAAGATGCATCAGAGCCAAGATACTTCAAACAGATAAGTTTGTGTACTACCTTGTACAAGATCTACGCCAAGTTGATGGTAAGAAAGATGAAGTCCATTCTTCCTTGGCTAATTTGCCTAGAGAAGAGAAAGTTTATTGGTGGGTGTAGCATCTTCAACAATATTCTCATTGCTCAGGAGTTTTTGCATAACCTTCGCCGTGCTTCTACTCGGCATAGTCTCATGGTAATCAAGCTTGATATGGAGTAAGCTTATAATCACATGAGTTAAAGCTTTCTTAAGGGATCATTGATAGACCTTGGCTTCCATTTCTGCTGGATCGGTTGGATCATGGCATATGTTAACAGTCCTTCTTTTGCCATTCCGAATGGGACTTCTTCAGATTTCTTCTACTCTATAGTTGAATTATGGTAAGATTGTTCTCTATCCCCATACCTTTTTATTATCTATGCTGATGCCCTCTCCGAGCCCTCTGTACTATGGCTTAGGGGCTAGTTCTCGACCCCTATGTATCGACTCTAGGAGCCTAGCCGATTTCGCACCTTTTTTTTGCAAACAACTACCTGTTGGTGGATCGGGCTTCCCTCTAAAATATAGCTAGCTTTAGAAGGGTCCTAGAGAAGTGCTGTGCTGCATCAAGTTAGAAGATGGACCTCCTTAAGTCTGCTAGAGTCTTTAGTCTGAAGATGCCTGTCCAGCTATAGCACGCAATCAGAGGCAAGCTCGGGATTAGGGAGCACCCTGAAAATCTATAGTACTTGGGAGTCCCCATCACCGGGTGTAGGTTGAGGAGAAGTGAGTATGTAGGTGTAGAGTAGATGATCCGAGAGTGGCTAGAGGGCTGACAGGCCCATGCCTTGTCCATGATGGGTTGGATCATGGTGAGATATGTTTTTAGCTTTGTGCCTGTCTACCTTCTCTCAAACTCAGTTTTATCCAAATCTTCGATGGTAAAGCTACAGCAACTATTCTAGAGTTTTCTATCGAGGTCCCACCCAGGAGGTGGGGGTGGTGCCCATCTGTTGGTGTGGGACATTATATACTAGCCAATGAGGGATGGTGGCCTTGATATTCCATACTTAATAGCGAGAAGGGAGGCTCCGATTGCTTGGCATGCTGTTCGATTTCTACTTAGCCCTAAGATCTTATGGAGCATCATGACGAGAGCTATGAATGGACCATAGCTCACCTATGGAGAGATTCGGACCAATTAGAGTGCCTCTTTTTTTATGGAGAGAGAGCTATGTGCGAGCTCCTAATGTGATCCCCCAAATAAGGAGGTGGGGGATGGTCGCTCTGTTAGTATTCTGCATGACTTGTGGGTTGGTGACCTACTCTTGAGTTGGTAGCCGACCTTTATCAGTCTGATGTGATGGACTCTATGAGGATCTCCAATCTTATCCATGCTGATGGTAGAGGTTGGAACCAAGCGGCCATGTCTCATCTTTTTGGAGAGTAGTTGGAGGAGAAGGTGATGTCTGTTGCGATTCCTCTCTATGGTAGGTGGGATATCAGGGTTTGAAAATAGTCTTGCACTTCGAGGGTAGTGACAGCTGATCTCTATCAATTGTACGGAAGGGAGCCCACTAGTGCCAGAATGTTGGATGGGTTTGAAGGATTGGGGTGCATCCGAAGATGAGCCTCTTTCTTTGGAAGGTTGCCTAGGAATAGCTTCTAACCAGATCCATTCTGAGACCTAAAGGCATGAATATTCATTAGGTTGCCCTTATTGTGATATGGAGGATGAGACTTTGAAGCATGTTTTATTTTGGTGCCCGAGGGCGAGACATGTTTGGTTTCTAATGGGGCTATACCAACATAGTGTCGGGTAAGGATCCAACCCAAGCTTTCTTGGAGTTCTTGGGATGCAGTATAGAAGGTGACACGCCTGGGGTAGCAGGTATCCAGGGGGCTTATACGGCCCTCCACATTTGGCTAGCAAGAAATAGCCTGGTATTTGAGTCCAAAAGGTGCTCAACAAGATTTATTTTGAAGAGAGCCTTAACCATGGCTATAAAATTGACCGACGTAACTTTCAGACCCTTGAAAAACTGGAGCTCCCACACTGCTCATGTAGTAACACAATGAGCATTTATTACTTGGAAGCCCCCTCTACTATCGTATCTGAAAGTCAACTTCAATGGCAATGTCAAAGATGGACATGGTGGGACTGGCTTTGTGATCCATAGGCCTGACTTTAGGTTGATGGTAGCTGGAGGGAGCCATTTATTCGAGCCCACAGTATCTGGAGTGGAGATTCATACAACTCGAATAGGAATTATGTATGTCAAGTGGATCTTTGGAGCCAACCATCTAGTTATTGTAGGCAACTCAGCCATGGTGGTGACCTGGTTACAAAGCTACATTCAGAAAAGTGCCATGCATCCTTGATTGCAGGATCTCTTGATTTTGTTGGCAGGATGTAATGTTTTGAAAATTAGGCATGTCTTCCGAAAGATGAATACTACAGCTGATTGGATGATGGCCTATGTTGCTGAGCATATAAAAGATGTCCTTTAGACGGAGACAAGTATGGTTTCCAAGTCACTTTAGAATATTTTGTTTTTTGATTCTATTGGTTGTATTCATACTAGAATTGTATGAATGAACCATCTAGATGCTCCAATGACAATTTAAGATAATATATGACAATTTAAGACAAAAAATACATACAAAATCTAGATGGTCCAATACTACTAATTTGCATGTCACAAACATTTTAAGACTCACCAACAAGCAGGATCAAGTAATACGGGTAACGTCAAGTAATACGGGTAACGTTAACAATATTCAAAATTAGAATTTCTCCTAATTGCCGGTGCCCATGATGTTTATCTGAGCCTACTAGAAACAATCATTAATACTTCAAGTCTTGCTACTTGTTGCAAAGCAACAGATATTTCTTATTGATCAATAAAGAAAAATTTGATTCAAGAAAGAACAAACAAGCAGTTAGATAGCCAAAAATAAATTAAGGCTTCTCAAGCCATAAGGTGCAACCACAGCAATATAGTTAGTTTTGATAATTAATTACTGATCTAGATATTACCTTTCAATCGACACTTCTTTTGAATTTATCAACAATGATATTAGCTTCGATATCCCCATGATAAAAGCACCATTGCTAATCACTATCAAGTTAAATAGGCCAACCAACAAGCACAAAATGTGGCCGATCAGATTTCTAATGCCACTACTTGTGAACTTACCAATAATGGTATTATCTTCCACATCACCATGCTAAAACTTATATTACTAATCACTATCAAATAAGTTCAATGTTTTTAAGCAGGCCACAGCCAACAAGCACAAAATGTGGCCAGTAAAGGTCATTGTTGATTTGATTTGATCAACTAGACCAATTAAAAAGGGATGGGCAAAGAAAAAGTATATGATTGATTCAAGATCATAAACACTAGATGAAACAGGTGAATGCTACACACACTCGAAAGAAGAAGTGAAATAAGAAATCAAGTTTTTCAATAAAAAAAATCATCCCTAGATGGATGGGAAAAGGGGGGCTTAGTATTTAGCAATGACCCACAATTTTTTTTTTATATAAAGGGAAATAAATTTGTAATTTCTTTAGTCGCTCATGAAAAGATCATTCCAACTCCAGTGCTGACGCATGTGACTGTAGAAGTTCCTACTCACAAAATATCTCCCACTTGCGACAAATGATCCTCAAGAAAATGATCATAAGGCTTGGAGACATTATCTTAGGGAAAAAGAGAATTTCTCTGCAATGCACGAAATGGGCCAAAATAAAAAAATAAAAAGTTCTACATAAGTAGCACCATTCCAATAACAACAGGACACTTATATCAGAATTTTATAAAATATTAAAGACCAAGGATGAAAGTAAATTTAGACAGCACAAAGCATCCAAAGAATTAACTCGACTTTATCTATACAAGCCTATGCTTATTGTTGAGCTATAATAAGTATCATGACATAATGTTCAATGAATCGAGAAAGAAGTGCTAAGAATGTCATCATCAAGAAGATAGCTATTGAAAATGATGACTGCTCTGTGATGAGAGCAAAGGACCTAATATGAACTTTTTGATTTGAGTCAGTTTCTGCCCAAAGCAATGTACAACTTATCTAGAAGAAAATGATTTGCTTCTTCAAGAAGAGCCACCTCCAAAAGTCCTTTTAGTAAATCTATGGACCAACTTATATCTTCCCCATTTCCCCCTCCCACACTTGCCAGAGTGTTACGAATGTTTGTACATAAAAATCTTCCTTAAAATTAGAGAGAGAAAGAAGGATTATGATATATTTTGTCAAACTCTGGCAAATCCATTGTTAAGAAATCTCAGGCCCTTATCATGCGGCTTTAATTTCAAGCAGCAAGGAGTGGTAGGGATGCTGTTTTGATAATGATTTTATTGAGATGCTCTGAAAATATTTTACCATGAAAATATGACCTTTTAAATCTTGACATTACCCACTCCTGGTTTTGGTTAAAACATGCTATTCTAGCGCATGCCTTTGAAACACCTTAACTAGACTAGGGGGTGTTCCCTGTCAGGACTCAGGAGTAACATCTTCATCCTAAAAGGTCTCCCTTAGAGCAATTGGAAACAAGGATAATTCACCTACCATTTGCCAACAGTACAGGGTCTAGGTCATGCAAGTATCATTTTGAGTCAGCATCTAGCCCACATTATTTATGGATTGGATCGAATGCAGGGCCTTGACATGTTTACCATTGGCAGCAAAGTCAGATAGCATAGAAATAAATGCTCTGACAACTTATTTAAGGTACTATTCAGGCCCTAATCTACATTGTCCAAAGAGAACTATCTTTAGATGACCTAAATTTAGATATAATCATGCCTCCTATTCCTTTCTTTCTCCTTGATCATCATCATTCTCACCCCACTCCTCCTTCAACCTTCCTTAAACTCCAAAAAATCATTTTGACCATGGAATGGATCGTGATGCTAGCAACGAATTTCAACTGGCTATCTTTTACCCCTTCTACCTTTTGCTTAAATGTCCTGTTAATAGATCTTTTTCCTCCTCAGCTGGGTTGTAGTCTTATTTACACTAGAATAAACCAATACTATCTGAATCCTCTGCAGCCTCCTATCTAGATGTCCCTTCTTTCATTGTAGTCCCACTCATTCAATTATTTTCTTTAAGCATCACAAATCAATATTATGTGATCCTTTAGATGGATTGATCATTATATGTTTGTTATCTTCACACAATCTCCCATTTCCTCTTTTTCTTTCTTTCACCATTGAAATACCAATAAGTATGTCAAATTGCACCATAGTCCTTGTTTCTATTATTGTTTGGCTTTGAAATATGCTTGCTAGCATAGGGTTATTAGTTATACAATCATTTCATATGTATCGAATGGCTAGCTAATCATTCAAGAGTCTAGCATTTCAAAATTATGCAAATCAATTATGACTTACCTCATATTTCCATCAAATCTTTAGTTTGTGAATATGCATATTCAGTCTTATAAGATGCATATTCTTTCTTCTCCATGATCCATTATGAATATGACAAAAGGGGTTAAACACATCCCATCAGCTGTACCACACATAGGTTGTAGGTGTGTATTATTTGTATTGTCCCACATCTACCACTAAGGTATTCAACTTTTCATGTATCATGTGCTTATATAAGGCTATCATTTTATCAATTAAATCTTACTTAAACATATTAAAGTTATAATTTTGGTTCTCCCACCATATTTCATCTGCTTCTTAGGGTCAAAAAAAGCTACATGAATTTCTTAACACATTAAGGGCATGTTTGGTGTTGCTTCTGCTTTGTGAAAAGAGGAGGAGAAGCCAAAAGCTAGGTTTTCTAGCTTCTCCTAGAAGTTCTCTTCTAACATTTTTTTCTTATAGAAGCACTTTTTAGACAATGTTAACAAACAATATTTCAGAAAATACTTTTCTACTGAGGTCACAAAAATACTACTTTTAAGCAACAGCAAACATGCCCTAATCATATAACACAATTGCCTATAACAAAATATGATAATACAATGATCATTCGCATATGGGCAGATATTTTATCATCAGTAGAAATGATGTGACAAGGAACTTGACAATACCTTCAATTTTTAAGACTTGGCCTTTAAAGAATCTGTAAAGTCTATCACAAACAATTGAGATAAGGCATCTCATTTATGTTCTTATGTGCATGCCAAGAAATCCTTAGATTCATACATTATTGTGAAGGCACTCAGCCATGGTGATTGCTATGTGCTCAAGCTACTGTGAAGTCATTAATCACAAGAGTTAAAGATAGGTACCATGGAGATACTTTAATCATGTAACTAGCCACCAATAAAGTTCAAGCATTCTTATCTGGCACTATTGACATATCTTCAATAATCAATTTTCTCAACTCCAAAACTAATATACAGATTGAGCTAGTGGTTCATAGTTCTATATTGCAACTATAATTCTAAGAAAACAAAAAGAACTACAAGAATCAACTAGAAGCAAAAAGGGGAGTGATAATATGCAATATCTGAAGCCTCAATAACATCATTTTGTACTATATTCTTTCCATCAAGTCAAACAACCTAATGCATATAATAGATGTAGGTGTTTCTATGACTTCAATATTGCCAATCTTTATTTAAAGAAAATACATTTCATTTTAATAACAACTCTACAAAATGCGAGACATTGTTCAAATTGCCCAAAAATATCCTATCAATATCAAAAAACTCAAAGTCTAACATCAACACTTGTCTAATTTATTAAATAAGGAAAGTGATGCAAAATTTAAAGAACATTCAAAGTTGAGTGGAACCTAATAGATCAATTTAGAAAATAATGACTAAGTTTGGTCTATAGCCTTCTTACCCAATTCTTTGTATATTTCTGATATGTAGCCAAAAGTTTTACTTTCACATTCAAAGACTGAAATTTTGAGCAATAAGATTCAGACAATAAATCCAAATATTAATTTTAACCTACAAACCAGGATACAGGAGGTAAAAATTTTATTTCCTATATAAGTACATTTTGAGAACGATGTCTTTACCCAAAATGTATGATTTTGAAACTAGAACGGATAACAAAATTCTCATGATTCATCGAGGAAAAGAAAACTTGGTGACCTAATCTGACTTAAAGGAGCAAAGCAGAAAAGGATGATCATCTTTGCCCCTTTCCTTTTAAATCTTATTAATTTAAACCTAATGATTAGGTTATTCAAACCTAAAAAAGACAATACAGCTTCCATTGATTATGGTGTAGATCTAATTGAAAGATACCTTTTAGAAATGTAACTGGCATATCAATTTGATTAATAAATATTGGCATTTTACAATCCAACAAAGAATAGATACAGAAAATGTACATCATTTTGATGACATATTCAGGTTAGCTACAGAGTCATGAGACTTTCAACATTAGGCTCTGCATAATATATTAAAGATAATACCTCAAATACAGGGCATTTCAGGACTAAACGTAGAGAAAAGCTACATCATGATAACTCTTCTAGAAAAAGTGGTGGCATGTGTAAGCCAATGTAAATCTTTGATGTGCAATCTCAATACAACAATCCAAGTTGAGCGACTCTCCACTACTTAGCCAAGTTATGAAGTGAAAAATTTATCAAATCTCCCAGTGATATTCACATGGATAAAGGTAACAATATTTTTTCTCCTTTTTTCTTGAAAGCTTTCTATGCCTAGAAATTTTCAGACATGTAGGAAGAAGAATTTCAAGACATATAAAAATAGCTAAAAGTCTAAAATATTTGAAATAAAGTGTTGCATAAGAAGATATTATGAGAAAACAAAATATCAAGGCGTATGAAAGAGCCACAATAATGTGCTGCCTGCAAAACATGCAAAAAAAGATTTAAATCTAGTCATGCCTATTTGAAATAAACTGGACAAAAAGTAACAAGAATGAGAACAAATTATCCATTAAAATCTCAGATAAGATTGAAGACTCACCCAAGGTAAAAGAAAAGAAAAGGAAAAAGATAAAGAGAGAGCAAGCTAGGTGGAATGTTCGCCCAATCACTACAAAACCTTCATAACTTAACTATCATCATTCATAAACTCTCAATTTTTTTAGAAAGTATGCAAGTGTTGGCTATTTTTTTACCTAACAAAGATCTAAATATCATAAGGAAAAAAAATATTCATCCCAACAACTGAGTTCATAAGTAGTAGGAATGCTCCTATATGCATTCAAGGATGTTTGGTTAGCTTCCTATTTGAACTATTTTCTTTCTACTCCTCATTATTGTATATCTATTGAATTCAGTCAAAAGGACACAGCATCATTCATCATGAGAAGGGCATTAACTAAGATAAAGGGCATTCTAGTGCATGAGGCTCTCATCACTAGGGAGGATTAAATATGCAGCTTTCTCTCTGTAAGCAGAAAGATTATTTTTGTATTCTGAATATATGACACCTAGATCATAGTGCAGCAACATTATTGTTGCCCAAAGGCCCACCCTAACGCTTTTAGTTAAGGTTTAGAACCTAAAATGCCCATTTATATTTTGGTTTCTAACTTCTTAGGTAGTTTGAAGAAGAAAAGGGGTAAAGATAATTATGTTACCACCCGTACAATATACTTCACTCCATGTGTAACACATCTAGCCCTAGACCTTACATTTTTCATTAAATTATTTTTCAAACCAACAAATGAATCAAGCCCTTGTCGATAACTCCAACAACATCTTGGAGATATAGGAAAGTGTGCAAGATGCAAGTTTTTCTTCCATAAATCATCTCCTCTAGGTTCTCATATTTCTTGGTTTTCAAGAGTTTCAAAAAGATTGGAGGAAAAAAATCTTCAAGATTTAAGAAAATGTTGTTGCCAATGATGGCCACTTTTTGGTGATTCATGAGTTGAATTTCCATAAAGTTTCAAAAGAACAGAAAAAGAAAGATACTCTATCACTAGGTGAATGTAGATCTATATAGGTTGAATCTAGAAAAAAGCTATATAGCTTTTAGATGGTAAAGTTTAATGAACAGCACAAAAGCTTAAAAAAGGAGTATACTTGAGTTTTAATAGCCATGACTGGCTTAATGATTGAAGGAAAACACAAGTAAGCAAGAGGTTGGTTTGGGACGATGAGATGAGGAATAACTATGATTCTTTAAAAAATTTTATTAAGACATGCAAGGATGTATAATTAGGAATAACAAATCATTAGAAATATTGTAATCTTAGAATCTCATGCTAAATTATGCTACATATACAATTATGCTGCATATACAACATTCTAGGTATTCGATCATCCATCGTCTTGAACCTAACCGAGTAACCCCTTCTGGATCGAGATCCAATACTACTCAGGCTCCTAGTAATGAACCTCCACCTACAAGTTCTACTGTGAGAAAAGAAGATAAAGAAAAAAGAGTTGCAGGAGAGTTATCTAAGAAAAGTAGTTCTTGATCCCACTGCTTTAAGTGCCATAGTTACGATCATTTTGCTGCACAATGCCCCAACCAATCTTTATTTGTGGAAGAATTAGAAGAGAAAACTCTAGAAAATATTGAGGAGAAAGCTTATGAAGTTGATCCAGACTTAGCCGAGTAGTTTGAGAATACTGAGGATATCCTAAGTTTTATTGTATCGAAGTTAGACCTTAGGCTTGGAGTCGTTAGGTATATTCTAGCACAGACTAAGGAGAGTGAAGACTAGCGTAGAACCTCTATTTTTTATATCTTCATAAAATTTAGTGATAAAATTTATAAGATGGTCATTGATAGCGGTAGCTGTATCAACGCCATCTCCACCGACATGGTTAAGTAATTAGGATTAGCTCCTATAGATCATCCCAGTTCATACCGTGTGTCTTGGATAGATTTTTTCTCTATTTTCATCAAACTTAGATGTCGTATTTCCATCCAACTCCATTCTTATCAGGATCATGTTTGGTGCGATATCTTACCCATAGAAGTTGGAAGTATCATATTATGTTAGCCTTGGCTGTTTGACAATGATGTTATGATTTATGGCCGAACCAACTCCTATAGTTTCACTCATAAGGATAAGAAGATCACGATCAATCTTTTCCTATCTAAGGCTACCAATAAAAAGATAAGCGATGGACCAAAAGAAAACATTAAAAAGAAAAGCCTCCATCTGATAGGTGCTAAAAAATTAGAGATGATCATGAGTACAAGATTATCAGTTTGGATGCTTGCTGTGAGAGAAGTTTGTGAGAATCCTAAGATAGATCATCCCAAGAAAGTAGTCAGTCTTAGTAAATTTCATGATGTCTTTCCTGAGGATCTCCCAGATCACTTATCATCCATGAGAAACATTCAGCATGCCATTGATTTGGTTCCTAGATCTATCCTACCAAATTTGTCCCATTATAGGTTGAACCCCACTGAGCATGTTGAGCTATAAAGGCAAGTTGGAGAGCTGATGAAAAATAAAATTCATGAGAGTAATTCGTGGGAGAGAGTTTAAGTCCTTGTGCAGTTCCTGCACTATTGACTCCAAAGAATGATGGAACATGGAGGATGTGCATAGATAGTCGTGCCATTAATAAGATCACTATTAAGTATTGTTTTTTCATTCCTAGGTTAGATGACATGCTAGATATGATGGTCGAAGCCACTATTTTCTCTAAGATTGATCTTAAGAGTGGTTACCATCAAGTAAGGATTAGACCGAAAGATAAGTGGAAAACTGCTTTTAAGATGAAAGATGGTTTATATGAGTGGATGGTGATGCCATTTGGGTTGTCTAATGTCTTTAGTACTTTCATGCGATTGATGACCCAAGTACTATGACTGTTTATAGGAGTATTTGTAGTCATGTACTTTGATGACATTTTGATCTATAGTCAAACTAGGAAGGACCATCTAGATCATCTTTGAAAAATCTGCCAAGTCTTTGGAATAGAAAGTCTGTATACCAATCCTAAGAAATGTGCTTTCATGATGGACCGTGTCAACTTCTTAGGTTTTATTGTTATCCCCGATGGTATGTCTGACGATCCTAAAAAGATTAAAGCAATAGTTGAGTGGCCGGTACCCAAGAGTATGCATGATGTGCGAAGTTTTCATGGATTAACAATATTTTATCGTAGGTTCATAAAAGGATTTAGCACTATAGCCGCTCCCATCACTGACTGTATTAGAAAGAAAGATTTTGAATGGACTAAGGCAACCAATAGAACCTTCCTAAATATTAAGGATAAAATGACCCATCCTCCTGTCCTACGTTTATCTGATTTTTTCAAGATTTTTGAAGTAGCATGCAATGCGTCAGGAGTTGAGATTGGTGGTGTTCTTAGTCAAAAAGATCATCCGATAGCATATTTTAGTAAGAAATTTAACGATTCTAAACTAAAGTATTCTATCTACGATAAAAAAATTTATGCGGTAGTCCAAGCCCTAAGATACTGGAGACATTATCTACTACCGTAAGAATTTATTTTATACTCAGATCATGAAGCCCTCCAATTCTTGAATTTTCAAAAGAAATTAAATCATAGATATGATAGATGGATCGAGTTTTTGCAAGCCTATACTTTTATTTTGAAACACTGTGTGGGTGTAGAGAATCACGCTGCTGATGCCGTGAGCCGTCATCATACTTTATTGTCCACCATTAGTATAAAGGTTGTTGGTTTTGATAATATTAAAGAAGATTATGAAGATTTTGACAGCATACTTACCATTTTATGAAAAGAACCATCTAGAGAATACAGTGAATATACCCTTCAAGATGATTACTTGTTTAGAGGAGTTAGGCTATGTGTTCCTCGTACATCTTTAAGAAATTTTCTAGTTTGAAAACTACATGCTGGAGGATTAGCTAGACACTTTGGTAGAAATAAAATCATAGAGTTGGTAGAAGTTCAGTTCTTTTGTCCAAGCCTGAAAAAAAAATATCGCTCGAATTGTTGCCTAGTGTAGAACATGTACCGTGGCCAAGCAAAGAAATAGAACACAGGCCTATACACACCCTTACCTGTACTAGACTATCCTTGGCAAGATGTTAGCATGGATTTTGTTATACGTTTACCTAAGACAATTAGGAAGCATGATTCAGTTCTAGTGGTTGTAGATAGATTTTCAAAAATAGCCCATTTTTTGCCCTGTTGCTAAATGTCGGACGCTTTGAAAGTTGCAAGAATATACTTTGACGAGATTGTTAAATTGCATGAATTATCCAAAATCATTGTGTCTGATAGGGATGTTAGATTCATGAGCTACTTTTGGAAAATCTTATGGCACCTTCTAGGCATAAAATTAAAATTTTCTTCTGCCTTTCACCCACAAATAGATGGTCAGACTGAAATGGTTAATAGGAGTCTTGAAAATTTATTGCATTGCTTGATTGGGGAACATATGGATAATTGGGATCTTTTATTATCTCGAGTTGAATTTGCATATAATAGCTTTGTTAATAGGTCCATTGGCATGAGTCCTTTTGAAGTAGTTCATGGATATCAACCTAGAAAACCAATAGACTTTATCCCATGCCCATGCATGCTAGAATTTCCAAATCTACATAGTCATTTGCACAGCATGTCAAGAGTTTACATAAAGAGATCAGTAAAAAAATTAGTATTAGTAATAAAGTTTATAAACAGAATGCAGATTCTCATTGACATGCCCAAGAATTTATGGAAGAAGACTATATAATGGTTCGAATGAGGTCTGAACGATTCCCACCAAGAACCGTCAAGAAGTACATGCTCGAGGAGCAGGTCCATTTAAGATTTTAAAGAAGATCAGACCAAATGCATATGTTGTGGACTTACCTTCTGATTTTGGGATTAGCTCTAATTTTTATATTGCAAATCTCGTCACCTATAAAGAGCCAACTTGGATACCTAGTGAGCTATTTGAGCTTGAACCAACCTTTGAGAGAGAGCCTATTCCTGAGTGTCCACCAGCCAAAATATCAAAGCATGATCAGATTGAGAGAATTTTGGATGAGCAGACCATCTTCATTCGGAATTGAGGCTATCAACGGTACTTAGTTAGATAGCGAGGTTGATCAAAGTTCGAGGATATCTGAAGCACTTGAGAAGAGCTGCAGCATATTGATCTCGATTTACTTAAGCATCACTAAAGCAGAATTGACCCTCACTCGATAGGGTCGAGTTCTCCCCACCCCGAGAGAATTAGTATGGACACTAGAGCCATCAAAAGTCGATAATATAATTTAGATTCAATTTGGATTGAAAAAGCCATATCAGAATAACTCTACTTTAGTTATTTTTTTTCAGTCCTTTTGATTTAATCAATTAGTTCTTTTGATGCATTTAGTTTTAGATCCATAGGACCATACTTGGGTTTATTTTGGATTGAGTCTTATTTAGAAAGAGACCATCATAAAGAAGCAAGCTTGGTCCACATCATCTTTGGAGTCACCATCCTCCACACGCCTAGGGAGGAATACACACGCCAGCATGTGCCATGCCCAAAGATCCTCATGCCAAGTTATGTCCGACATCAAGTGCCCATATGGAGTTCCTTTTCTTTTCTAGAAGTTCTTAAGAGTTTTTGATTTCTTACTTATTTTGTTAAAAGACTAATTTCTTTCCTATGGTTCTATAAAAGATAGATATGATATATTATTATATTTGAAAATCATACATAATGTTTTACTTTTTTGTTAGGAGGGTTGATTTTTTCTTGTAAAAAAAAAAGAATTCCTAAAGAAATAGGACCCCTAGGGTCCTATATAAATCTATGTATCTTTTATGAATGAGACAATAAATGAATGAATCACTTTATAATTTTCACAAATACTTATATTGGTCGCTCCGAGAGGGAGGGATGTGAGACCCAAAATCATCCCACGAGGGGAGGGTGTGAGAACTACCTTTTTCTATCTCTTTAATCTTTATTTTTTTGAGATTCAGTATTCCTACGACTTTGATTCGTCTTCACCATCTACTTATACAAGCTAATTCCATCAAAAGAAGATCTATCTCCTCCAAAATTTTCATCTATCATATAGAGAGAGAAAGAGTGATCTATTATTCTACAGATCAAATATTGACAAGGATCTCTATTTCTTCTCAACTATCTTTGATTTTTACTTAATTTTTTTAAATCCGATATTGGTAAAAATCCGATTCTTTATCAATAGTTCTGCTTGGTTAAAAGATTAAGAATCCTAATCAGGGTAGTTTCTTAACTACCACGATCCGAATTATTCTTATCTTTTTAAATTTTCTTGTGAGCTTAATTTTTTACTATCCTTTATTTTATTTATATATATTTTTTTATAATTATTCATGAGCATATTTAATTTTTGCTATCTATCTATTTACTTTATTATTGCTAATTATTTACTGATCTCTAAAATGGCATTCATCAGCATCATTTAGATTGATCGTGCTTTGATCTCGTATCAATCAATCATGCCTCCTGAGCAGAGTATAGGCATCCATACTATTTATCCTGAAAATAATGTTTCATGGTAGGACATGATTTGTTATTGACGAACGGAAGGATGCTTGTTCTTTTCTTTTTTTTTAGGCTGTCTTGCATCACATGGTATTTGAAATATGTTAGCGCGTAATGCCAACATCAGTAAAACATTTTTTTCCATTTAAAATATTTTTAGTATATAAAAGTTTTTGGTTTAATAATAATAATAATAATATAAAAGTTGAAGTTATCTCCTCCCCATTAGCCTTGGCAAAAAGCTTATCTCTCATTATTTGAGTAATTTTTTGTGCACTAGTTGCGACTACACTACTCCATTTGATTGGACCATAAAATTATCACTTTCTAATGCGCATTTAATGCTTATATTTTTTATTTTTTATTTAAAATTTTGAATAATAAAAATATTCCTATTTTTCTAATAAATTATGTATCTTATGTTCGATATCCTATGTTAAAATTATGACTTTTTCGATAGAATATCATAATTTCTATCAAAAGTTATAAAAAACAAAGGATATTTTCATCATTGAAAATTTTTGGCATGCATTTAATGTTAAAAAAAAAGCCTTAAGATTCGGTCCATAATAAGCCCACAGTGAGGTTCAAGATGATGAATGGAGTCCAACACAAGAACAGTCCAAATGGAGAAGATACGCATGAAAGAAGATCAGAATGGGATAACCGACTTTGGGCTTACCAGAGGGATCCACCGATGGGGTCGGACGGTGGTGGCGCAGCCCAAAACCGATCATGCGCAGCGAAGCTGGGCCGACCGTGTGCATGCACAGCTAGGCTGGCGCAAGCTGGGCCGTGCGGGCACCCAGCCCACATGGTGGAGCACTGTCCACCATGGACCGCCGGCTCATGGGTGCTCGCATGGACCCCTAGCATTTTTCTTTGCATTTCGTGCAGTCTACAGCATTGTTCCATGAACCAATCATGATCTGATGGCTCTGGTTCAAGCCGATCGTGATCGAATGACTAAAATTCGATTCGATCATGATCAGGACTATTGTTATGTGATTCGACGGTCTAGGAGGAAGTTGGTCATGATCGAATGGTCAAGATCGATCTCGAGTGTGATTAGGTTTGGGTTTCATACTGAAATATTGTTTTTGAGTTTTTGGAGTCTATATAACTCTGATTGATGAACCATTTAATACGTTGGAAAGCTGGCGACATTCTGGAGGTGCTAATTAAGAGGTTTCAGAGAGCTTTTATGAAAGTTTTAGAACTTCTTGTTGAGAGACTTTTATATAAGAGTTGAGTGATAAGTTTCTCTTGTATTATTTGATTTTCTCTCTCATAATGAAGCTTTGCATGTCACATGGAGGTGAGCCCTTAGGCTGATCCACGTATTTGGTTGCTTTCTTATTTTATTTTTTTTCTTTCTTTCTATCATAATTCATCGATACTAGATTCTTAATAAGTGATATCAGAGTAGCTAATATCCCAATAAATTGGTATCAGAGTCAGATAGTATCGAAGTGTAGATTATAGCAGTACATCGAGATTGAAGAATATGGAGAAGATAAGTGCAATCAAGATGGAGATCAACAGGTTCGATAAGAAGAGCAATTTTTTCTTGTAGCAAATAAGAATAAAGGATGTCCTCATCCAACATGAATTGATCGATACTCTCTTGAATGATGAGATGCCAGCTATCATAGAGGTGAAGGATTGGAAGTGAATTCAGATGCAGATGGTGAGCATAATCCGCTTGTACTTAGCAGATGATGTGGTGATCCAAGTGCTTGGTGAGACTTTTCTGATGATACTGTGGTCGAAGCTCAAGGAGTTATACATAGCAAAGTCGCTCTCTAACATGCTATTCCTTTGGAGGCAGTTCTACCAGCTATGGATGGACGAAGGCCAGAGCGTGTAGGAGCATTTATCCAACTTTTAGAAGATCCTCACCAACCTCCTCAGCATTGGCGAAAAAATTAAGGAGAAGATCAGGACATTGGTCATGCTAGCATCGCTTTTCTCTTCATATGAGTCCTTAGTGACTGCTCTTCTAGTGAAAAAGAACACTATTAAAATGAACGAGGTCACTGTAGCGATACTCCAGAATAAGATTCTCAGAAGGAAGAACCCAGCTTCGAGCTCAAATGGCGGCAACTTAGCTTTGGCGATTTTTGGAGGAGCAAAAGGCAGTAGACGGAGCAGTAGACGATCATGAGAAGAACGATCCAGGTCCAAGATGAGGGACCAAAGCAAGATCAGATGCTAAAGTGCAATGAGTTAGAGCATCGTGTCAGAGATTGCCCATAGCTCAGGGATTGGACAAGGGCTATTATAGTGACGGCCAATAGCAAGTCAGAGGATGATGTCCTGGAGATATCTGATGAGGTATCTTCTTCTTTCCAGTAGTGAATTTTAAATTCTACATGTACATATCATGTTTATTGCAGAGAGGAGTAGTTTGACTTCCTAGAGAGCAATGAGGGTACTGTTATTTGTCGGATGAATCGAGCCGTGCAATCAGAGGCATCAGGATGATCAACTGAAGGACACATGATGGTGCAGTGAGGAGATTGGGGGAGGTCCGATACATACCCAATTTTAAGCAAAATCTTATCTCACTAAGCAAACTAGATTCAAACGACTATAAGTGGGTAGCTGGTGATGGAATCCTGAAGGTCATGCATGATGATAGGATGATATTGGAGGAAAAGAAAAAGATGAGAGGATATTACTATCTGATAGGGAGCCTAGTGCGACATGGAGCTTTAGGAGCCAGAGGGAGCCTAATATGAGGTGGAGCTCCAGATGGAGGTCGATCGGACATGAGATAGAAGACTTAGGAGGACGAGAGGCAACATTGCAGAGTAAAGTTTCTATTATCATAGGAGACTTTTTTTAGCAAGTCTTTGGTCAGAGTAGACACAACCCATGATGGAGGTGGGATTGAGCGGTCTGGCTTGACTTTCATGTTTGCCCATCTATGAGACAGTAGGCATACCCCAGGGCATAGGGGCGAGATGGATCATAGGCTCTCAGAGATAGGTGGAGGTCGAATATGAAGTCGAGATGAAGATTGTTGAGAAAAATATCTTAAAATTTGATCCATAATAAGCTCACAGCGAGGTCCAAGATGATGAATGAAGTCCAACAAGCCCAAGAATAGTCCAAACAGAGTCCAAATGTAGAAGATACGTGCAAAAAAAGGTCAGAGTGGGTAGCCAACCTTCGAGCTCATTGGAGGGATCCACCAGCAGCGCAACCCAAAATCGGTCGCACGCGGCGGTGTTGGGCCAGTCGTGCTCTGGGCCAGCTGGGCGTGCATGGGCTACGTGGGCGCCCAGGCCACATGGTGGAGTGCGGTCCACTGTGGACCGTTGGCTCATAGGCACTCGCATGGACCCCCCGGCGTTTCCTTTTGCATTTCGCGCGGTCCATGGCACTGTTCCATGGACCGATCATGATCCGATGGCTTTGATTCGAGCCGATCATGATCGAATAGCTGAAATTCGATCTAAACCTGATCAAAACTATTGTTGCGCGATTTGATGGCTCAAAAGGGAGCTGGTCGTAATCGAACGGTTTAGATCGATCTCGAGTGTGATTAGATTTGGATTTCATATTGAAATATTATTTTTGAGTTTCTAGAGTCTGTATAACTTCAATTGACGAACTATTTGTTATGTTGAAAAGATGACGATATCTTGGAGGTGCTGAGAAGCTTTTTAAGAGATTTCTCAGAGCTTTTATGAGGATTTTGGAGCTTCTTATTGAAAGACTCTTGTACAAGGATTGAGTGGTAAGTTCCTCTTGTATTGTTTAGTTTTTTCTCTCATAGTGAAGCTTTGAATGCCCCATGGAGGCGAGCCTTTGGGTTGATCCACGTACTTAGTTGCTTTTTTATTTTATTTTTCTTCTTTCTTTTTATCATAATTCATCGATATTAGATTCTTAACAAGTGGTATCAGACTAATTGATATCCCAATAGATTGGTATCAGAGCCAGACAGTACTAGAGTGTAGATTGTAGTAGTGCATAGAGATTGAAGAATATGGTGAAGATAAGTGCAATTAAGATGGAGATCAACAGGTTTGATGGGAAGAGCAATTTCTTCTTATGGCATGCAAGGATAAAGGATGTTCTTATACAACATGGGTTGATCGACGCTCTCTTGAACGATGAGATGATAGCTACCATGGAGGTAAAGAATTGGAAGCGGATCAGATGCAGGCGGTGAGCACGATCCATTTATACTTAGTGGATGGTGTGGTGATCCATGTGCTTAGTGAGACTTTTTTGATAATGCTGTGGTCAAAACTCGAGGAGTTATATATGGCAAAGTTGCTCACCAACATGCTATTCCTTTGGAGGCAGTTCTACTAGCTATAGATGGACGAAGTTCAAAGCGTACAGGAGCATCTATCTAACTTCTAGAAGATCCTCACCGACTTTCTCAGCATTGACAAAAAAGTTAAGAAGAAGATCAGGGCATTGATCTTACTAGCATCGCTTCTCCCTTCATATGAGTCCTTGGTAATTATTCTTCTAGTAGGAAAGAGCACCATCAAGATGGACGAGGTCACTGCAGCGATACTTTAGAGCGAGGTTCTCAGGAGGGAGAACCCAGCTTCGAGCTCAGATGGCAGCAGCTCAGCTTTGGCAGTTTCTGGAGGAGTAGGAGGCAGTAGATAGAATGGCAGAGGATCGCAAGGAGGACGATTCAGATCCAAGACGAGAGACCAAAATAAGATCAGATGCTATAGGTACGATAAGTTGGGGCATCGTGTCAGAGATTGCCCGCAGCTCAGGGATTGGACGAGGGCTACTATAGTGATGGCCAGTAGCGAGTTAGAGGATGATGTCATGGAGATATCTGATGAGGTATCTATTTCTTCTCAATAGTGAATTTTAAATTCTACATGCACATATTATGTTTGTTGCAGAGAGAAGTGGTTTGACTCTCTAGAGAGCAATGAAGGTACTATTTATCTACTGGATGGATCGAGTTGTGCGATCAGAGACATCAGGATGGTCAGCTAGAAGACACATGATGGTGCAGTGAGAAGATTGGGGGAGGTCTGATATATATCTAATTTCAGATGAAATCTTATCTCACTAAGCAAATTGGATTCAAATGATTATAGGTGGGTAGCTGATGATGGAATTCTGAAGATCATGTATAGTGATAAGATGATATTGGAGGGCAAAAAAAAGATGAGAGTATATTACTATCTAGCAGGAAGCTCAGTATGAGGTGGAGCTTCAGGAGCTAGAGGTAGCTCAGTGCAAGATGGAGCTCCAAATGGAGGTGGATTGGGCACGAGATGAAAAAATCGAAAGGACGAGAGGTGATATCGTAGAGTGAAATTTCTATTATCGTAGGAGATTTTTTCGAGCAGATCTTTGATCATAGTGGACATAGCCCATGATGAAGGTGGGATCGAGTGGCTTGGCTCGACTCCCATATTTGCCCATCTATGAGATAGCAGGCATGTCCTAAGGCATGAGGCAAGATGGATCATAGGCTCTCAGAGATAGATGGAGGTCGAATATCAAGTCGAGATAAAGATTGTTGAGATAAATGCCTCGAGATTCAGTCCACAGTAAGCCCACAGTAAGGTCCAGGATGACGAATGGAGTCCAACGAGCCTAAGAACAGTCCAAATAGAGTCCAGACGGAGAAGATACGTGTGAAAGAAAGTTAGAGCGGAGTAGCCGGCCTTTGGGCTCATCGGAGGGACCCACCAGCAGTGCCGGACGGCAGCGACGCAGCCCAAAACTAGCCGCGTGCGGTGGTGCTGGGCCGGCCAAGCATGCGAGCACGCACGGGGGGTGCGCATGGGCTGCACGGGCACCCAGCCCACGTAGTGGAGTGCGGTCCACCATGGACCATCGATTCATGGGCACCCGCATGGACCCCTTAGCATTTCTCTTTGCATTTCACATGGTCCACGATACTATTTCATGGACCGATCTAGATTTGACAGCTCTGGTTCGAGCCGATCATGATCGAATGGCTGAAATTTGATCCAAGCCTGATCAGGACTGTTGTTAAGTGATCCAACGACCTAGGAGGGAGTCGGTCGTGATCGAACAGTCCAGATCGATCTCGAGTATGATTAGGTTTGAGTTTCATACTCAAATACTGTTTTTGAATTTCTGGAGTCTATATAACTCCGATTGATGAACTATTTATTGCGTTAAAAAGTTGGCGACGTTCCGGAGGTGTTGAGAGGCTTCTCGAAGAATTTTAGAGAATTTTTATAAAAGTTTTAGAGTTTTTTTATTGAGAGACTCTTGTACAAGGATTGAGTGATAAGTTTCTCTTGTATTGTTTGATTTTCTCTCTCATAGTAAAGCTTTGCATGCCCCGTAGAAGTGAGCTCTTGGGCTGATCCATGTACTTGATTGCTTTCTTATTTTATTTTCTTCTTTCTTCCTATCGTAATTCGTCGGTATTAGATCCTTAACAAGTGGTATCAAAGTAGCTGATATCCCAACATTTGATGCTTACAATTTTATTTTTTTTGTTTAAAATTTTGAATGATGAAACATCTCTCTATTTCTTAAATTATTATGATATCCTGTGCCATATTATAATATCCTATATTAAAATTATGACTTTTTGCACATGATGTCATAATTTGGCTATAGAATGTCATAAAAAAAATATTTTTATCATTTAAAAATTTTATAAATCTTCAATGATAAAAATGTATCTTCTTTTTTATGACTTTTAGAAGAAAATTATGATATCCTATATAAAAAATAATAATATTAAGATCGGATGTTATAATATTGACACCGGATGTTATAATTTTTCAGAAAAGAGAGCATTTTCGCCATTTAAAATTTTAGAAAAGTAGAACCGTAGGCATTAAATGCACATTAAAAAGTAGTGGCTATATGATCTAATCAGATAGAGTGGTATAGTTTTTCTATACTATACATGGTGTACAAAAAATTTTTTCTCATTATTTTTAGGTCCATGGATTTATGGGCCTTTTTCAGTTGGTCTGTGCTCTTTGTGAGAGGCAAACTCACTATATTTAGGTCCATGGATTTATGGGCTTTTTGCAGTTTGGTCAATGCACTTTGCGACAGAAAACAATACAAAGGCACCAACCAAAACTGTAGCTTCCATTATTAAGTTTCATAAATAATAAAAGATTGAAAACATGCTTTGGCATATGTCGCATATGCATATCACGAGTGCAAATGAGGTTGATTATGTCTCTTTAAAATTATGGATGCTAATTTCATTCCTACGTTTAGGATGATAAGTCAAAATAATATACTGACATATTTATTATGTTGGCTATGTAATTGCTCTTATAAAAAATTTGATGGAAAGTTTACCATGTGAGATTGTGTAATTCGTATGTGTCTCGTAATTAAAGAAGGAGCTAGTTCGAACAATTGCATCTTACTAATAGAACATATTTTTTATGAATAAAGATAGAAAAATTAAAATATTTTTTTTGCTACAATCTTTATAAATCTTAGTAATTAAACTAATTGCGATACTGGACTTATAGAAATGCTTGTATAAGCATATAATGTGATCTGATGGCCTTTTTGAATTATATTTGTCGAACTTATTTTATTTTTATGTCATGTTCATGTTAATCATAATTAAGGAACTAATTGGCAACATAAAATTTTATAAATCTTTCATCTTTTAAATTGATAGATTAATGAGGATCGACTAGATAATTATGATATTTTCTTATGTTTTAAATAACAAATGTTTTAGAAGAGATGTGATCAAATTAGATAAACAATATAAAAATAAACATTTTGAGATGTTGGCAAGACCATTAGTAAAATCTCTTTATGGTTATAAAATAAACTTAAGTTTGAAAACCACTTTTATCAAAAATAAGAATTTCAACTAATAGACAAAGCTATCCTACATTTATATAGTTGTAAATTATACACAAGCTTCCTTGTTGTAGCAATGCAGACACTTCCTATATCATGTGCCATAATATCATTAAAGTAATAAATTACCATAATTGACAAGCCTAATGGATTTTCTATCAATAAAGGGTTACATACTTGCAGTCTAGTTGCAGAAATTTCTTCCTGTGACTTTGATAAATGCTCATAATAAAAAAATATATGAGTGGTAAATGCTCTCTGCATAATTTGCTTCATGGTAAATAGAGTAGCAACATATCAAGAATAGAGTTGTCTTTAATTAATCCACCTATTTATATAAAAAGAATATAGACAAGTGGAAGACCAATTTTTCTTACCAACATATTTTCTCCTATGTCTAGTAGTTCTACCACAAATTTAGATTTCTAATGGTGAATTTTGATGGTGTTGTTAAAAGTTCTAAAATGGTTGTTATAGGATTTATTGTTCATAGTAAATTTAGTCGACTGCTACCTATTGAAAGTATTTCATTGGCAAATACTTTGGTTCCAATATTTACGCTAAGGTGTATTTGAAAAGATATGTTCTATGTTGCTTAAGGTAAGATGCATATTTGGAAAGTAACACATGATGGTTATCAAATGGTTCTAAAGGAAGTAATATCAATTGTAATCCTTCCTCCATTTTTCTTACTTTTACATGCCAATCTTTAGTAGTGTACTATATACCATGCATGAAGGCAATCTAGTTGTTTATTTGGACAGTAAATTTCAATATCTCCCTTAAAGAAAAAAATTATTCTTACCTCTAATTTCTCAACTGATTTTATGTTAAAAATTTATATAGATCCTCATAATTGTATCCTTTAAAAACCGCATGACTATGCATTCCTACCTAAAAAATTATCAAAATATTGTAATTTATTTCAAGATCAACAAAATAGCAGTTTAATAACATCATTATATTATTATTTTAGGATAAGTTATGTAATGTTAAGATCATGTATTAGTTTTCTCTTGCTTGATATATGCAATTTAATATATCTTCTAACATTGATTAATTGGAGATTCTCACTATTAAATTAAAGAAATATTGATAAATTTTATCAAATACATCATCACTTCCTCCTATGGACACCTTTTAATTTTTTTAAGTATTGATACATTATTTTATGCAACAAAATCTCCTGCAAAACTTCATCAATATTATATTTTATTCAACTTTGAAAATAAAAATTATATTCAATAATCCATTAGCACAAAGATATAATATGTGCGAAATTGAGGGAGCAGCGACATGCATATTTATTTTATCCTTACGAAGACATCCAATGAAATTGGACACACAAAGCTATTTTAACGAGAATGCAAGCACAATCATTGCTAAACCGACATATCTAATATGTTGGTTGCTCTTATGAAATTGTTGTTTAAACACGAAATTAAAGGTGTACTATAAAAAAGAGAATGAAATCAAATAAAAAATATATTTATTAAAATTAATTTTAAATATTTATAACCATGCAACTACGATTATCCATGGAATTGTTTATTTTCCCTCGATAAAACACGTACATTTGCCTGGCACTAACGTGAAATTGGACAATTTTTTAATCTCCACGGACGCAGCACCAATTAAAAACGGGCGATGGATATCTGGAAGTTGTCAGGGGCGGAGCTCCTCTCTATTTTCGGCAAGCCAACCGGCGAACCATACGCATCCCATCTCATCATCGTGAACTGAAGCGAAAACAGAGGAAACTAACGAGCTCGATCCCCCTCCGCTTAAAAGGGCAGCAGAACTCGCGAGGCGGAGGAAGCTCTGGTGTTCAAGAGTCGGGAGATCCCCCCCCCTCGTCTCCTAACCCTACGAATGGAGAAGGAGCTGGTGGAGAGGCTGGAGACCGCGGTGGCGCGCCTGGAGGTGCTTGCCGCCGCTGGATCCCGCTCGGCCGTCCGGTCGATCGATCTCGACGGCGCGGTGGCCCTCGATCCGGCGATCTTGGCATTCGACGTCCTGAGGTCCGGATCCCTCGCACGGGTCTCCGCCGCAGCGGGGAAGATCGGCGGGAAGGTCCTCGAAGCGACGAAGACAGTGGAGGAGGCGTTCGCGGTTCAGAAGGACCTCCTCGTCAAGGCCAAGCAATGTCAGGTTGGTCATTTGATCCAGTCTCCTGGTTCTAGTGGCATTGTTCGATGATATGTGGCTATGTCATTCTTTGCTGGAGCATCGGCGATGCGTTAGATTACGCGATTTGTTATCTGGTGAGGAAATGGGATTGGAAGTAAGTAGTAAGGGGCATTGAAGAATTCAAACAAGAGAGAAGCTGATTTTTATGATCGATAACTGAACTCTCTGCCTTGTTTCCTTTTCTAGTGCATTTTTATCGAAAGCCAAGACCGAGTGATCACATTGACGTTTGAAATTTGGATCAGCTTGTTAAAATGCAAGAGCACATCGAATGCAATTTCTATTGGACGTGTCTTAGCTTTACCCAAAAGTTTGCGTTCTCATAGGTTTTTAATTTAGGATGACACCATTCACGGTGCAGACGACAAACGGACACACTAAAACCATAAACTTGATCTAAAATCTGCTGGATTCCCCTATCTCTGCTCAATTCCTAATTGGAGAGATTTTGGTTGATAATCTGTCACCTCATCTTTCGTTCACTAGTAGATTTATAAAGTTGGCTCCATATAGTTGAACAAGGTTTGATGGTCATACTGCCATAGTAATCCATTGTCTCACTTCTATATTATGCTTATTGCAGGTTGGTGTTCTGTTCACTTCAGGATCTTTTTGATTATATTTCTTTTCTTTTTTTCCTTTCTTATTATTTTGTTTTAGTGAAATGGTTTCGGTTGCTGATAATGTAGCATTCATCAGAATGCATCTTCTCCCTTTTCCTCTCTATTGTATTGCAGTTGGCTATTAATTCGGTCAAGATGTATTGCTGATGTTGCAGAAACCTGACATTGCGGGCTTACAAGAGTTTCTAAAACCACTGAATGAAGTGATCCTCAAAGCAAATGCTTTGACTGAAGGAAGGCAATCTGATTATTTTAACCATTTGAAGGCAGCTGCTGACAGTCTTACTGCTCTGGCATGGATTGCTTACTTAGGAAAAGATTGCGGTTAGTGAATTTTGATAATCTTTTTACTTTTATTTATTTTTCCTGTTTAATGCATGGCGTTTCTTCCCAAAAGAAGTTCTTTTCATCTTTCACAATGCCCTGGCTTTCTTGAAGGCATGAGTCTTCCAATTGCACATGTTGAAGAAAGTTGGCAGATGGCTGAATTCTACAACAACAAGGTACATGCAGCATTCCATATTTAGGTGATCAAATGATTTGATAGTCAATTAGAATGAAAAATAAATTTTAAAAAATGGAGTGTACATAGTGATTCATATTATTTGTTTGAGCTTTTATTGCTTGCTGCAGAAATAGGTAGCTAAAGATATTTTCCCTGTGGTAGTAAATAAAAATTTTAGAAGATTTTTGTGCATTTAGAATCTTGACTGGAGCCTGGCTTACCTTTTGGTGTGCCTAATTTTGCATACAATAATCTAAATTCGTAATGCTCTGTTAGATTTTGGTTATTACCGTGTTATTAAATGTTGTTAAGATCGGGATCATGTCGTATATCGTTGAGGGGGCTAGATCGGTTCAGATTGCAAACTTGATCGTAGATCATAAGATTTTCTGATTTGTATCAGAAAATCCTAAATATAAAAGAAATCAAAAATTGAAATACAAGTCAACCATAAAGCGGATTAATGGAGAATACACAGCATATATACAATAAGCCTAGTTTCCACCTATTTAGGCCCATATATAGTATTTCTAATGAAGCAAATGTTCTATTGTTTTAGTGACGTAAACCAACATTTTTTTGGTTATTCAAGATGTTATATACTATATAGCAAGTTAATGGTCCTTTTTATGTAGAATGCTTTAGGAAAAACAAAGATAATACTTTTCACATATGGCTGTAAAAATTCAAAAGCTTGCATCTTATTTTTTTAACTTTGTGAATTCCTATAATAGACCAACTAATTTTACTCTTTGTGACTAATCAGTGATAAGTAATTAATAATCACATCAAAGATATTATGGAAAATGGGGCTATGCATGATTTTAATATGCAAATAACATAATCAAATTGGACCCTATATTCCACAAAAATTGTATAGTCTGCCATATGGATCTAAATCTTGTGATCCTAAATTGATCCTGATCCTGATCCAAGGATGGGATTTGGATTGTTTGGGCCCTTTTGATTCAAATTGTAAATTGTAAGAGTTTCATGACAATGCTGTTATTTGCTATATCTAATATATGCGTGCATGCTAATTTGTGGTTTATCCTTTTCCTTTTTGTTTATGCTTAATTGAATGCATAGCAATAACCATATGCGATATTGTACTTTGCAGCATGTTAGTTTTTTCTTACCTAGGTGATCGGATGTTTGATTGAGACATTGATGCTTATTTCATTTGATATGTCATGTAAGGCCTTTCTTTATAGGTACCATACATTGACAGATGCAGCTACACTTTTTGTCTATCCTTCTACATTTTAGGGTATTAATGCATATAATTTGATAATACAGGTATACATGTGCGGCATTTGTTACATGATATGGGCCAATAACTTACTGTAATTGATCAAAAAATGGTGTAATTTTAAACTTTCCAAATATTGCTTTATTAGTTTCATCAAACCGGTATCATCAATTATTTTCTTGGCTCACCATCGTAACTCTGGAAACTCATCTTGAGATATTAGTTTGCTTGTTGTTACACTTGACTGTTGTTTGCATTGTTGAGATTTCAGTCAGTTTCTTCAATGCATAATCATTGCCAAATTTTTGCTGAAAATTGGACACTTTCACTTGCAAATTGATCTAAACATAATTGCTGAAACCTCTGAGCTTGTTTTCTCATTGAGGGGTGTGATCCCTCATCTCCGGTCTCTTGACGGACACTCAGTGTATGCAAAGTGATTTTATTTGACGTGGAGTTGATATGTAAAGAAATCTTCCTCTCTTAACTCTTATTAAGAGATCTTAATCATTATCATCTTCATTTTAGGGTTGAGTTATCATGCTATGAAGCATCTAAAAAGACATAAAGAATTTCAGTGTTGTTGTTATCAATGACTGGTTCCCCTTTGTGGACTTTGACTTGAGTCACTTGACCAAATTTCACTTTTCTTTTCTTTTTTTTTTAAGGAAACCCATTCAACATCATTCTATAAAGATGGTGAAATGCCAGAATATTGAAGGGAAAAGACAAAAAAATAAAGCGAATCAAGGAAAAAAAGGGCAAGGAAGCCAAGGTACTAAAAAAAGACTTTAGCTATGGAACACCAGAATTGAAAATCCTCTGAAGATGAACCCAAACCCTCAATCTGTCAATTTACTTTTGGTTTGCTTGGATACATTCTAAGCTCAAAACATAAAAAGCTCAAGATGGTTGGATAGGGCATATCTTGGATCTTCTGCCTCTACATGGAAAAATTTGTTGTTCCTTTCCAACCAGAGGCACTTCTATATTGTAAGATTAGCATATCTAACCTAGTTGAGGGAAGGCTTAGCTGTCCTACTCCAATCTGACCACATTAATTTTCAGCTAGAAAGGTTTCCCTAATCTTCAATCTCTTTACTAATTCTGATTAAATGAGTTTCACAAATTGGCAGTGAAGAAGAAGATGCCAACTCAGTCTCCTTGGAGTTGTCACAAAGTCCCAATTGAACAGCATTTATAATTCCTAGATTCTCTTGCATAAGAATCTGCTTTTAATGCATAGCCAAATGATGTTCTTGGCTTTTAGGGCACATGGTAGCTCCAGATATGCTTGGAAAGAGGGAAATAATACCACCAAAATTTAGAATCCTATAGAAAGCGGATCAAGAATTTTTTAGGCCATTGTCTTGACAACTAGGGGTCCAGATTCTTCCAACCAAAAATATTTTTGAGGAAGTGCAATGTCAGAACTAGAGTAATTGGAAACTGATTAAATCATGTGCATGTGTGTGTATAATCATTAAAAGGCAGATAGCCACCACATGTCTTTCTAGAACATAATCGATTGCCCAATGCTAGACTTGGTGGTCGGCACTACTTGGACCCCTTTCAAGAATACTGATACAAACTGGAAGTGTCAGGGAATTTTAGAACAGGATCTTCTATTGTGGTAGGTCATCAAGAAAAGATTTTTGCAGCATGTAGGTTAGACTTTAAATGAATGTCAACATTTGCATAGGAGGGCATGATTCATGTCCTGGAGGTTAATCGCACCAAGAGTCCCTATTCTCTAGACTTGTACATAGTCTTTTGATCATTAGAGATATGTCGGAGAGCCTTTTAAAATGTGCCCTTCTCATGCCATCCATGTCTTTTATTAGTTAAGAGGAAACAAAGGACATCTAGTAGATAGGCAGGATGAACAAAACTGAACTAGCTAATACCAAGCTTGATTATAAAGAAAAGAGACAGTCTGAAAAAAACCGATCTTGGTTTCAATTTTAACAACATGAAATGAGATCCTATTTTGGAAATTCTGACAGTTTTGATGGTTTTCTTACAGATTTAGTAGTTTTCATTGAAAATTATAAACAAATTCAAAGTATTAATTGAAATACGAAAATGAAAAGCAATAAAATTACCGAGAGCAATAAATTGGATGTTGTCTCAGAATGTATTATATTGGTTAGGATGTTTAGATATATTGCTTCTAGATTTTCACGTTGAAACAATATTATTTTTGGAAAATAAAATGTTTGGAACCAAGGTTCGCTGTCTCGATACCAGATCCTGTACCAGTACTATCCTATTATAGTATTGGTACATGGTTCACTACAGTATAAGACAGCATACCAAGTATTGGTATGGTATGAGATACCATTCTAGTACAGATAGGTATGGTATGATACATCCCGTATTGGGTGGTAGGGGGTGGTATAGAAGACCATGCTTGGAACTCATGTTTAAAGTGTTCTGTGTCATTGACAATGTAGGATGTGATAAGAGAAATGCCTATGAAATTTGAGATCTTGAATAGCTCACAATAAAAACTTCTAAACATCTTTGGAACCTAACATCTTAGTGCTTCTAAGTGTTCTCAGACTGCTAAATTTAAATTTGGTCCTGAAAGATGCTTCCTAACATTTTGGGAAATGAAGAAATGCAAATAATTAGAATAAACAACCTACATATACATCAAATTTGCCCCCCATAAATTGATTTCAGTCAAAAGTTTGAAACCAACCTAGTTTCAAATGGGATTTGTGTTGAAAGCAAAACTTTCAGTGTCATTTTCCAAAGTTTCAATCAGAACTTTAAACTATTGGCTAGCTCTCTAGTTGGCATGCATCTTGTAAATTCTAGCCAGCATGGTGTTAGTCCTGTTAATGAGAGAATCAAGGGAATGCTCAAGTATGAGAGGGGAACTTTTCCACCATGCAAGTAAGAATCCTAGTAAATAAGCATCCCCACATTCTTTAAGAGATTAAATAGGAGCTGAAGCCCTTTGGGAAGTTAATCTGCAGTAACAAGAATATTTTGAATGCATGATGAATATGAGGTGTTATGTTTCTGAAGTTGACACAAAAGAGCAGGGTATCTGGAAGTTGACAAACCCTAAGAGCTTGAGTCTGCACCTGGACCAGAAAGAGTGGAATAGCCAATGATAGGCAGATTGGAAGTCAGTGGCACTATTGAGTCAGTGAAAGGGCAATGTTGAAGAGCCCACACGAGGGTGCTGTTGGGCGATGTTCCTTGCTTGGTGTAGCGCTAGCACCTAGTGGCTTCAGCCTTTCCTGCTACTCATGCACGTATGCAGTTATACCTACCAAAGAAAGCATGTGCATAATTGAGTTCTAGCTTCATGTATGAGAACTGGAAAACTGTTGATTTGTTAGCCTTTTCCCTTTCGTCTATCAGTGGCTTAGACTGAAGATTGGTTTTAAGCAGATGAGTGGAGGCTTACCACCAGGTTCTTCTCCTACCAAATCAAATAGAACATGCGGAACAAAATCTTCACGTAAAACCTCTTAGACTTAGGTTGGGAAAATTGTGCAGATTTATGAAAACATGTTCTATGGCTTGAATCTGTAGCCAATCCTATTACCTATAGGAGCACTTGTCAATTGAATCTAGTCTTTCTCATTATTTTATTGTTCATAATAGTGCAAAAAGAAGGTCCGGTCCAAGTTGCTCAGTAATAGTGGCACTGAGTTTCATAACCCTTTGCCTTAGGATTAGTTAGCTTTATTTTCCATGGGGCTGGGAAGGGATATAACTCAGCAGTGGTGTCACCTGGATGTGGTGGAAGCCATTAGTTTGAGCCTAATTATCCATACACCAATGTCAATTTTCATTTTTGATGTTCAGTTCGCCATGAGTTGCCTTTTTTGGGATCCCACCATGAACATCAACAATAGACTCTGAACAAAATTGTGGGTATGGATTCATCCTACTTCAGCACTATTCAAAGGTTAACCATAGCAGAGACATTTATCCATCTAATCCAATAATTTCCGAAGCCTCTATCGTCCATCATGTTGTAAAGCAAGTTCTAATTTGAACCTATCAAAGACTTTATCAAAGTTTGGGACACCATTCATTTTTTATCACTTGCATTGTGTGATGACTTCATGGGCAAAAAGATATACTAAAGATAGATGCCTCTAATAGATGCAAGCACCTCTTGATCCACAAGAAGATGTAAGATTCTTTACAGGCTAAGAATTTAACAATATTTTTCAAAATGCTTTTAGGTGAGCTTATGGGTCAAGACTCCAAGTTTGCCTTGTTATTCTTGGAGGGCAGGATAATGTAGATATAATTTAGTCTCACTAGATTAACCCTTATCTAATAAAAATTACCAGAATGTTTATAGAGGTCAGCCTTCACCACCTCCCAAAAGGATTGAATGAAAGTCGAAGCCAGGAGCTCTATTTCCCTTTTCTTTTCTGATTTGATTTTTATAGAATCTTCCATCGAACAGATACATTAAAATAAAGAATCTTTCCTTAGATCAATCAAGCAAACTGAAGATTCCTCCCTGAAATTTAACAATAACTTTTTTTGTAGAACTTTGAAAAAGATTTAAGCAATTGTATTTTCCTTACCATTTTGAACCATGTTAACCATCAAGCATGGAATGAAGTTGACTAATCTCCTTCAGTTTTCAATTTTGTGGAAGAATGCTGCACTCCCATCTCCTTCAATTACTCCATTCTAGCTCTTTAGCACCATGTAACTTCAAGACAAGCACATGATCCACTTTGCTCACTCCACATGATTAAGTTGATGATATTCCTCCATTACATCCAGTTCATGTGCACTTTAAGGGATATTAGTGTCTCATTAGTTAATTACCAAATATAGTTGCCCATGTTTCTACTAGAGTATGGCAAACATATTTCCCCGTCTTTTCACTTGTCCACCAACTTCAGCCATTGTGGTAGCCACCATGCTAGTCAAGTCCTAGCACAATGACATGTCTCTAGGTGATGAAATATGTCTAGATATCCTTGTAGCCCATTGCCTGGCATCTAAATTGAAAATTTCTTTCAGTAGGCTCCTTTATTATGTATCTATTCTATGCGAGGAGGGGTATGGGGTTCAGAGATATTGCTTGCATTGTCAGACAATGCGCTCACCTAGGTGCCTGCTCTAGGCAGCTTGGGCCTTTAGGCACCTCGCCTAGGCTTAGGTGGCCTACCATGAGATGGGCACTTGGCTGCGTGCCCTCGCATAAAGCACGTCTTTTAGGTGGATGCCTGGATGCTTAGTGGGCTGGTGGGGACACGAATAAATGGGTTAGGTAGCCATCAACCCAGTACCTGATCTGAATGATTTTAACCCCTTTTTTCAACTTGGACCTTGTTTCTCAATTTGACCACATTGCTAATGTTCTCCCATACCACTAGACAGGTAAGCCTATCAATGGACAGCGGTTGTCAGTTTGAGATTGGTGGTCCTGAATATTGGAAAATTCTACAAAAAAATTTGCAGGCCTGTTGAATCTTTTAAAATTATTTTGGAGTATGCAGTTATATTGTATGCTAATACTCTCTCCCTGTGTGTATTCATTTTATTTGTCATTTGGTTCTAGATTTCTATGCTCTCCTTTGAATTTGGTCGTAGTCCAATCTTTTGCATTTGAAATCCTGGATTTCCAACTGAGTAATTCAATGAAAGGTATATGGAATTGTACCAATTACACTAGTTCATAAACCACTGAATAACTTCCATCTTTCAAATTCAGGTTCTTGTGGAGTACAGAAATAAAGACCCAGACCACGTGGAGTGGGCAAAAACACTGAAGGAGCTGTATCTGCCTGGCTTATGGGACTATGTCAAGGGTTTTTATCCTTTGGGCCCTGTCTGGGGTCCTGCAGGAAGTGTGATTGTTTCTGCATCTTCATCTGCTCCTTCCACTTCAAAAGCTTCCCTGGCAAAGGCCCCTGCCCCTCCACCTCCTCCCTCAGCATCTCTTTTCAGTTCCGAGACTGAACCGTTGCAACCTAAGCAAGGGATGTCTGCCGTCTTTCAGGAGATTAACTCGGGCAAGACTATAACTGCAGGTATCAATGCTTGTTTTGTACAAAACAATGGATCATAATTCTGTTTTTCATTTTAGGGGCAACTGATGAGTGTAATCTGGAGTCCTGCTCCTCAGGTTTGAGGAAGGTTACTGATGACATGAAGACCAAGAATCAAACTGATAGAACTGGTATTGTCAGTACAACCGAAAAAGATTCTCGTGCCAGTTCCTTTTCCGTTTCTAAGACAGGACCCCCAAAAATGGAGCTTCAAATGGGTCGCAAGTGAGAATATTTTAACCTTTCTTTCTAATATAAACTTATTCATTTATTTGAACCTTGGTCTTGCTCTTCCTTATCTTGATGAGTATATATTTTGCAACTTCTTTTTTTGTACATCTTTTGGCAGATGGGTGGTTGAAAATCAGATCGGAAAGAAGGATTTGGTAATTGATGACTGTGATTCAAAGCAGTCTGTGTATGTATTTGGGTGCAAGGATTCTGTTTTGCAAGTCAAAGGTAATCTCAAGCTTTGTGGTTTAAAAATCTGTGTATTCATTTTTGTTGTTTCCAGTCTTGAATGGGATGATTCACATTATGCAGGAAAAGTGAACAATATAACTGTTGATAAGTGTATTAAAATGGGAATCGTGTTTAAGGTCAGAGCATACATATGCATTTTGGCCAATGACTATTTATAACATGCTTGTATGTTATAAAATCATGTTATAATGTAGCGACACATGCTATTAATGATTGTGACTCAGGATGTGGTAGCAGCTTGTGAGATTGTGAACTGCAACGGCGTTGAGGTGCAATGTCAGGTATCTCCCTGTTCTGATTTCAAATTGAGAATTGGAAAAGAACTAAGAAACCTATATTTATGGTATATTTGTGGGAATCTGTTATTTGAGGTATCCACAATTAAGAAAATAATTGCCATAAGCATATGAGTCATCTGGAGTATTTCCCTAGTTTTGACCAAGGATTGAGCTGAAAAGGTGCTTTGTTGATTTTTTTTTTTTTTACTGGAGTATTTGATCCCCTTATTTCACATTGGGAAAGGAGTGAAATCTTTCACCCAGCTGCTCTGCCCTTCAATGGTACTTTTTAGCCATTGTCTCTCTCCAAAGACTTGTTTCAAGGCAAAACTTAAGCGCACACATTCAATCCAACACCCCTCTTTTTTTTTTTTGCTAAGATGGTTGTTCACACCAGTCTGGTATGAGTACGTCCAAGAAAATCAGAAAATAAAATAGCCCTCAGCATCCTTAGGGTTGATGACCGGTTGGTCCATAAAGCTCCAATAGAATGCTCAGCAACAAATGAATCCACCTTGCCCGCCACTCCGTTCACTGTACGGTAGACATTCCTGGCACAAAGGTAGTACCCTCGCTAGCCAGCTGCCAAGCATCCTACAGCAAAAGGAGAGAGAGAGAACCCAGCACCCCTTGCATGGAGTCTTTGTAGCTTGTTGTGCA
Organism: Cocos nucifera; assembly: GCA_006176705.1. Classification (NCBI taxonomy): domain Eukaryota; kingdom Viridiplantae; phylum Streptophyta; class Magnoliopsida; order Arecales; family Arecaceae; genus Cocos; species Cocos nucifera. Next base: position 295,431 of record QRFJ01000752.1, read on the forward strand.
TTATGTGACTGTGACCACAGCTCCAATAGAGGTGCCGTGGATTGTTCCAAGTATTCTGAGAAAAAATATGACTACAAAGTTCAAGTGTTTAAATACTTAGGGTTAGAATATGGAGATATGTCATGGAACAACAAGAACAAGATATATAGCAAAGAAGTTTGTTTTGCCCCTTGTGTGCTAATTTTTATTATACAGTGTTTTATGTTTAGCCTCTTTAAATATATAAAACTTTCTAAACTAATCTAAGCTAGTAAATCAATAATTGATGTTTTGGTTTAGTGAATGAATATTATGGGAATATATATACAATGGGTGAGTCATGTCAGTCCCAGTTGTATTGGTCATCTAATGATCCAGTATTTAAAAGAAACATTTCTTCACATAGTATCTACAGTTTGGACGTCTTTGTATCTTGTCATCTTTGCTTCATATAATTTGTTGCAATTGTCATCATACACATGCAGGGTTCAGCACCAACAATATCAATAGACAACACATCAGGCTGCCAGTTGTACCTAAGCAAAGATTCATTGGAGGCTTCTATAACAACTGCTAAATCAAGTGAAATTAATGTAATGATTCCAGGTGCAAGCCCTGATGATGACTGGGTATGCCTTACCTTTCTTTTTCAGTTACTCATTGTTTGTCAGATAATAGCAAAACTTCTTTTTATTTAAGGATAAGCTTGATTGGAAATCATGACGACTCCTTTGAATATGGTTACATTATTGGCATTTAGACTTATGCTTAGTTTCTGAAATCATATTGGTAGCCAAATTACATATGCATTATGTCTGCTTGCAATGCTGAATTCAATCTTCATAAAACTTGATATTGGAAATTCCTTAGAGAAAAAAGCCATGTGGTGATATGCTGTTGGATGATAGCAAGTCTCACGCTTTTCTTTATTGATTCAGCAGAACTTTATTCGATGCTTTACATATGAGTGCATCTGACCTAAGTGGAATTAAATTTCTTGCCTACATTTCTTATTTATAGGTTATGTAGTTTATAACATTGTTGTCTCCTCTTGGAGGCTCGATTTCTTTTGTTTATGGTTTTGCCTTCCTAAGGTGCATTTATGAATGTTGTATTAGTGGCCAATCATTACAATTCTATTTTTTTTTTAATCTTATTGTAAATAAGGCTTTATATCTCGTGGGACAGAGATATCCCGGTTTCTCCATAGAACGGGATGCCTTGCCATCCCTAACCCAATAGTAGTCTCAGTCATGCATCCTAGTAGATATCTTTCATCTTTTTCTCCGCATTCCTTTCTTTCTTTTTGCTTCTTTCTTTCCTTCTTTTCTTTCTTTTTCTCCTATCTTCTTTTCTTTTTCCCTTTTCTTTCTCTTATCGCTTCCTTCATTTCTTTTTTCCTCTTTCTTCTTCTTCTTTTTCTTTCTTTTCTTCCTTCTTTCCTTCCTTTCTTTTTTTTCTTTCTTCCTTTCTTTTCTTTTCTTTCCTTTTACCTTTTTCTTTTCTTCATCTTTCCTTCCTTTCTTTCTTTTCTCTTTCTTCTCTCCCTAGGTTTCAGAGTCTTGACCTCATCCTCCACCCATTTTCTTATAAAATTGGGATGGGATAGCCGGGACGCCCCCCCATCCTGCTAGGACTTAAAATCTCGGGTGTAATTGATTAATGTTGAAACTGGATTTAGGAGTAAGCTTATGACATGATTTAGGGATGATGCTTATGGCATTTTACCATAAGCAAGTCTTATGGTCCTAATTTCATCAATATAGCATTGACCTGAGAAATTGCATTAGGTTAAGAGTTGGTCTAATCAAGTTCTCACACTTTGATGGATTATACCTCAAAATAGTTGTTGTCTATTGTGGAAAGTTGGCTTACTGCTAGATTAGGATGGTTTGTGAAAGAATAATTGGAAAGTGATAATTGTCTATTTCTTTCATGTTACAAAAGGCTTTATATATAGAGCATTAAGAGTCTAGATACAATGAACTTTATAATAAAGGTCTAGATATAATGAATCATATCAATTATGTTATTTAATTGATATATTTCCTAAATAGGATTATTCACCATAATTTTTTGGTTGTAGTGAATAAGCAAAGAGAGGAAGAATAGGTAACTATACAAATATCATATAATTAGATGAGAGATTTTTAGAAAATTTCTAACACTCCCTCAAGCTGGTGAGTAAATATTATGGAGCCTCAGCTTGTTACAGATATAATCAATCGTCGGACCCCTCAATGACTTAGTAAACATATTAGCTAGCTAATCATTAGAGCTTACAAAAGTTGTAGAAATAATATCAGATTGTATCTTTTCTTAAACAAAATGATAATCTATCTCAATATGCTTTGTACGTTCATGAAACACAGGGGTCGAGGCAATATGAAGAGCTGCCTGGTTATCATAGAACAACTTTATAGGCTCAGACTGAATAACCCCAAGCTCTTCTAAGAGAGATTTTAACCATACCAGCTCACGTGGTAAAAGCCATAGCACGATATTCCGTCTTAGCACTGGAACGAGCAACAACTCCCTGCTTCTTGCTCTTCCATGAAATAAGATTATTACCTAGAAAGATACAATACCCAGAGGTAGATCGTCTATTTGAGGGAGATCCTGCCCTATCTGCATATGTATAGCTAACTTGGTAAAATGACCTTTTGCCTGGTGCACCCTTTAGATATCTAAGAATGCGAACAACAGCCTCCTAATGACAAATAGTAGAAGAGTCGAGAAACTGGTTGGCGACACTAACAGCAAAAGAATATCTGGCCTGGTGACTGTCAGATAGTTCAATTTCTCGACTAATCTTTGATATCTTCCAGGATTTGACAAAGGCTCTCCCTGATCAGGAATAAGTCGTACATTAGGGTCCATAAGAGTATCAACAGGATGAGACCCTAACATACCTATCTCCAACATGTCAAGGATATACTTTCTCTGATTCACAACTATACCCTAATGAGACCGAGCAATCTCAATACCAAGAAAGTATTGTAGCTCTCCTAGATCTTTGGTCTAAAATTGTTGATGTAATCAGAGTAGTAATGCCATCACTATCTTCATCAGTAATAACAATGTCATTTACATAGATAATCAAAAGAATGTACTTGTCTGACTTTGAATCCCTATAGAAAATCGAACTCTCAGAAATATTTCTGAGAAGGCCGAACTGAAGAATAATAGAGCTGAACTTCTCAAATCAGATCCGGGGAGATTGCTTCAGGCCATATAATGACTTCTTCAATCGACATACATAGTCTCTCTGAGCAACATACCTAGGAGGTTGCTCCATATAAACCTCCTCGTGAAGATTACCATGCAGAAATGCATTCTTAATATCTAGTTGATGAAGAGGCCAATTAAAGATAGTAACTAAACTCAGGAGAAGATGATCAGATGTGAGTTTAGCCACAGGTGAGAATGTATTAAGATAATCTTGGCCAAACACCTGAGTGAAATTCTTTGCAATCAGCGGAGCCTACAATCTATCAACTTGTCTATTTGGAGAATATTTAACAGTATAAACCTAGCGACAACCAACAATGGACTTACCGGGAGAAAGTAGAACAAGGTCTCGAGTATCCAAAGCATGCAGCGCTGGCATCTCATCATCCATTGCCTGCTTCCAGTCGGAGTGAGCAAGTGCCTCTATAATAGTACAAGAAATAGAGACCGAAACAAGCGATAAAATAAAAGTAGAATACATAAGAGATAAAAATAGATAACTAACAAAATGATTAATGGGATGTTTTGTTCGATTATCTTTACGAAGAGCAATAGGAACATCCAGGTCATAAAAAGAAACTAGTATAGTAGGATTATCTGGTAGAGAAGCGGCCGGTGTCGGTGTTGAATCCGTGGGCTCAGCAGAAGGGATCCCAGGTGGTGCACGATGTTGATATGTCCAAAAATTCGGCCGATCAAATCTAGATGGAGATAAGGGAGGAGTGGATACAGGTGACGAGGATGTGTCACTTTTGGGAAGAGATACAGGCGGCCCAATAGATATAGACTCCTCATAAGAGACAATAGACTTAGATCCAGGAGAAAAATAAGGAATGGACTTAAGGAATGTGACATCAGACGATATAAAGACACGATGAAGAACAGGAGAGTAGCACCTATATCCCTTTTGGGATAGAGAATATTCAAGAAAGACATATTTTAAGGATCTCAGGGATAACTTATCGTGACTAGGACCAGACTGATGGATAAAATAGGTGCGCACCCAAAGACTTTATGAGGTAAGACACATAAGGAGTCCCTAGAAAATAAAATCGAAAAAAAAATTTGATCATGCAACATAGATGAGGGCATACGATTTATGCGATAATATGCAATGAGGACAGCGACATCCCAAAAATGAACAGGTACATGCATATGTATGGAAAGTGTTCGTGCTGTGTCAACAAGATGACAATTCTGGTGCTCTGCTACTCCATTTTGTTGAGACATATAAGCGCAAGATGTCTGATGAAGAATCCCATGAGTAGTCATCAAGTTTTGAAAATTAGTAAATAAGTATTCATGGGCATTATCACTTCGAAGAATTTTAATGGATATATAAAATTGATTTTTAATTTCAGCATAAGTTGTAGTAAAAATTGAAAATAATTTAGAATGATTACGTAATAAATACACCCAAGTCATGCGAGAATAATCATCAATAAAAATGATAAAATAGTTAAATTTTATAAAAGAAATAATTTTACTAGGTGTCTAAATATCAGAATGAATAAAACTAAAGGGTGCTGAAGTACATTTATTTGACCGATTAGGAAAAGAACTACGACTTTGTTTTCCTAGCTGACACGACTTACAATTTAACTTATGGACATCAGACACACTAGACACCATCTTTTGGAGATTCTGAAGATGAGGATGATTCAACCGGCCATGAATTTGAAGAGGCGTAGCAGCAACTATACACACTGGTGGTCCAGACAGCTGATAAAAATCACATGACTCAAAATTGGAACCAATCGTCTTCTTGTCTTCAAGTCCTGCACCACCACGAAATCAGAAGAAAAGGTAACTGAGCAATGCAATTGTTTAGTTAATTGGCTAATGGGTATTAAATTAATAGAAAAGTTAGAAATATATAAAATAGAAGACAAGGACAAATAAGGACAAAGGAAAACAATTCCCCTACCCCGAATTGGAGAAGTGGATCCATTAACTAAAGCAACATGTGGTAAGGTTTGTGACTCAATGATATGGGCAAAACTATGTTTGTGCCCAAATATGTGATTAAAGACATCATAATCAAAAATCCAAGGAACAAAGTTACCTGATGAGTAACTAAGACAGGCAGTCGGATTATCATGTTGTGCTAGGGTAGTGATGGATGAGGAAGCTTGTTGTGATGCCTAGAACTAAAGAAACCGTGTATACTCCTCTCCAAAGATCATAACACTGTTAGAAGCCGTTGGATAATGATTTTGGATTGAAGAGAGATCCAACCAAGGGCAGCAGGAAAATTGGTGGCTATTGTGCCTCGACATTAGGGGAGCGGTGGCGACAAGCCTCTACTGATTTGTTAGACACAACAATAGAAGATGGTAATGAGAAGGAAAGATCAGAAATTTGTAGCTACTAATCTGAACAAACAGCAGCGTTGAATAGAATAGAGCAGTGATGAGGATTGCTGCAGCAGACAGAGAAGACAAAGGGGCCGATCGGACAGAGATTGGATGGTGGTGAGGACTGCTGCAGGATAGAGGATGGTGGTTAGGGTTTCTCCTTCTTTGGCTCTGATACCATGAAAGAATAATTGAAAACTGATGATTGTATATTTCTTTCATGTTACAAAAGGCTCTATACATAGAGCATCAAGAGTCTAGATATAATAAATCTTATAGTAAAGGTCTAGATACAATGAATCATATCAATTCTGTTATCTAATTGATATATTTTCTAAATAGGATTATTCATCATAATTTTTTGGTTATAGTGAATAAGGAAAGAGAGGAAGATAGGGAACTATACAAATATCCTATAACTAGATGAGAGATTTTTAGGGAATTTCCAACAGTTTGGATGATTTCTGTTATTGATGGAATGTATTTCTTTTAGTCATACGTGTGGGGATCGGTGTGACTATTAGGAAATAAAGAATCAAGGTTCCACATGGAAGGAAGGATGAAACTAGCATTTGGTGGAGGAAAACATTCTTAAGCAAGATTTTATATTTCAATAGAATTTGGAATGAATTTGATATTTAGCTCTATAAGAATATTACTTCTGCTCCATTTGTCTTTTTGATTGAACCTGAAGCAGGTAGGGCAAGTCTATAACACATTCACGTTCCTCTTTGAAAGATGACAAATTAGCAAAAAATATTTTTTTCTTAGTTCTATGTTTAAATTTTGCTGCCTGATCATATATCACTAATTAAAGGTATTTTAAACATGTTAAAAGAATTCAGTATGGGTAGGACTTGTTTAAGCTAAATTAGACTCCTCAAACCCATCTCAAATGAACTCCTGTCCTCAGTAACATACCTAGTGTCAAGTCCTATAGCCCCCTACTCAAGCCAGATAGGCTGATTGATAGGAATTAGGGATTGCGCACGTATTTCAGGAGGAAGCGTCGTTAAACTCTAACCCTAATTTATTTTTTGTGGGCTTAATTTTTATGAATTTATTTAGATTATTTTATTTTATTGAAAATTTTAATTTTGTTAGAACTCTATAACAAGAATTCTATTAGGGTTCAAGTCAGTTGTTAGAATTCTGTTAGGTTATGTTTTTGTTTCTCTATTTAAAGGCTCCATCTGTGAAAGCAGACCTGAAATATTGACTGAAAAAATTGAGAGAATTGAATTGAATTTTTTCTTTTCAAATTTTTTTCTTTCTTTTCTTTTCTTTTGCGTTTTGCATCAATTTGGTATCAGAGTCTCACGATCTCCGATCCTTGTTTCTTTTTCGATTTTATCTTTTCCTGAATCGCATCCTTTCCCCAAATAGATGGTCAAATAGAGGTTGTAAATAGAAGTCTTAGTAATTTACTTAGGTGTCTAGTTGGTGATAAACTTAGGACTTGGGATTTGTTATTGCCTATCGCAGAATTTGCTTACAACAACTCAGTGAATAGGTCTACTGGCAAAAGTTCTTTTGAAATTATTTATGGCTTTAATCTCCGTCAACCCATTGATCTTATTTTCTTACCTATTGATAATTATACTTTTGAGTCTGCCACTTCTTTTGCTAAACATATTAATGATATTCATACTAAAATTAGACAAAAGATTACTATGAATACAGAGAAATATAAACTTGCTGCTGATACTCATCATAAAAAATTAGAGTTTAATGAAAGTGACTATATGATGGTTCGTATTCGTCCTGAACATTATCCATGAAATTCATTCAAAAAGTTACATGCTCGAGCCACCGATCCCTTTCGCATCCTCCGTAAACTTAGGCCTAATGCATACTATATACAATTACCTTCTGATTTAAAATTTAGTTCAATTTTTAATGTTGAGGACTTGCTACCTTATCGAGGCACATTCGAGTCTCTTACATGCATGCAGGTGACAACAGTGATCACGTTCCTCTTCCAGTGCCAGTTTCGATCATTCCATCACTTTCTTCGGCTTCATCAAATCGAATTGAGCGCATTATTATAGATGAGATTGTTTATGGAGGATTTTGAAGGTTTTTTATCAAATGGCACGGCCGTTTAGACTCAAATGCTACTTGAATTCTCGAGGAAGAACTACGACGTATTGATCCAGACATTTTAGAAGATTACATCAATTCCTCGCCAGAGTCGAGTTTTTTTCAGCCAGAAGAGAATGATAGAAATCAGGGATTGCGCACGTATTCAAGGAGGAAGCGTCGCTAAACCCTAATCCTAATTTATTTTTTGTGGACTTAATTTTTGTGGATTTATTTAGATTATTTTATTTTATTGAAAATCCTAATTTTGTTAGGATTCTGTAACAAGAGTTCTGTTAGGATTCAAGTCAGCTGTTAGAATCTTGTTAGGTTATATTTTTATTTCTCTATTTAAAGGCTCCACCTGTGTGGAGAAAGGCAAACCTGAAACATTGACCGAAAAAATTGAGAGAATTGAATTGAGTTTTCTCTTTCTTTTCAAATTTTTCTTTCTTTTCTTTTCTTTTGGGTTTTGCATCCAAAAATGGACTTTCATAGCATCTCTTTATAGAGAACAAGTAATTGTCCGACTTCCACTTATGGTGCAAGTTATACATGTGCTTTTGCAAAAAGCAGAGATCTATGGATGGCTAATCCAATGTATTATTAGGCATTCCTGTAGGTAGGAAATGGATGTTTCCATTCTTACCGTTTTGAATTTTCACCATGGAACTTTCAAGAGATTAACTAAATAGGATCTGCTATAGGAAACCAATGAATCAATTGTATCACTTGTATCTCAACCCTAGATATATCTTGTGAGTCATGTCCAACCTGTGTAAGGACCCAAGCCATTACGAAGGTTTAAAAATAACAACCATTATGTATTGGAGATAACAGCCATTGTGTATTGGAGATAACAGCCATTATTAGACATTTTAAATGTGTATAATGGGTTTTACATGATAATCGATATCTAGCTGTTGTTCCATTAGAACAGTCATTATTAGGGGGGATAATTACTTCAACAAATCAATATTATTATATTCTGATCTTCATGCCAGTTGAAAAGCATTTTTCAATTCCATGAGCAGTGACTTCCACAAATAATATCATTGTTTTCCACTGCTATATGCCTATTTCTTATTTCCTGTTCTGACCACTAGCTAAAGCTTGTAAGTTGTAATAACCACCAGTGTCTATACTTCTAATAAGTCCTGTCTAAGACTGAACTGGATGGATAAAAGCCACTATTTTTGTTGTAGTAGGAAGTGGAATTTTCAGAGGCGGATCATTGTTTGGTTATATCATCTTTATTAATATCTTTCCCATTAGTTGCCTTGATGTCCAAGAAAGTCATATTTTGTTGCCATCTCTGCTTCAGAGAAGTTCACTAGTAGTTGAAGATAATAATGGATAAATGCTTTGTGACTTACCTGAAATTTTTCACTTTTGATGATTGTAGGCGGAGCATGTATTACCACAGCAGTATGTCCACGCTTTCAAGGATGGGCAGTTTACTACATTTCCGCTCTCTCACTCTGCTGGGTAACTGACTAACTGTGCTTATTACCAACATCACCCCCTTATATGTCTCATAGCATTATTACCTGGAGGAGAGATAAAACCAGGAGTCTTGTTAATGGGTTTTGCAAATCTCTGTTTCAGTTAATTCTGCACCTGAACAGCCCTTTTTTTATTCCCTCTTTCTTTATGTTGATTTATTGGTTCAAAGAGATGCAGAGCTTTTCTTTTGCCTTTTCCCTAACTTGTACATGAAGAACTCCCAACTGGCCATTTTCTCTCCTTGTACTTCTGTCATGTATGGGGTTTGTTGTTGGTGTTCAGCTACTAATTTGATCAATTAGTATTCTTCATAGATACTTAACCTACATTTTTTGCAATGGTGATTGCATGTTATTACCCCTGCTGTACTGCACAACATTCTCTCATGAATAGCTCCTGCTTATCCATGTTTATACTGGTATATAATGAAAGCTCCCTAGTTCTATATGAGGTCACTTGTTTGGATAAAAAAGTGAGGCGGGCCCATCTATTCTTACATTTCTTGTGCTGGATGTATTAGTAGTCCATGGCATGCCCATGTTTCTGTCTACAGATAAAATCACCACTTGATCTAATCGACAAGCAATATGGATAGACAGTTGTATGATCATTATGAGGTATTTTATAGGTGATACATAACAACAGATGGGCATTGGGAACTCTCTCTTCAACCCCAGGAATAATTCAATGGTATTGAATCATTAGGTCTGATAGACCCATCATTGATCATGCTTTCAGTTATTAATGGCTGATGATCTGGATATTTGAATTTTTTGTGGTTTTTAAGCCACAGGTCTAAGCATTCGTCCTCCCCCTTGTGTGGTTTTTGATCAATCACTTGGATCTTTCAATAAATAAATGATTTGCCGATAGCTTCAACTCTGCTATCATCTTTCCATTTGCAATGAAGAATATGAGGTGGAATATTTCATGACACATGTTATGATCCAATTGGATAGGACCAAGCTCGTGAACTGGCAACCCTTAACTTTAGCGTGCTTAATATTCGGGCCAGCTGCAAGACTCGGGCTGTTTTCAAGCTTTTTTAGTGCAACATGCCTTTAGTTTATTATATATAATCACATCAGATGACTATCATCTAGTTTTTGGACATTATTGGTCTGCGCTGGCCCACTTGGTTAGGTTCTTAATGGTCCACTTAGGGGCCTACCCTCCATTCAACAATCAACTAAATTTTCATTTCTGAACTTTTGTGTGTACCCAGGGAGAATAGCATTTCTGATGCAGCCATGCAGGTTTATGTGCTGATCAAACAAGAATTCTTCTTCGGTGGACCTAATCACTGCCCATCGAGACAATAAAAATGCAAAAATTGTTTAAAATAATGATATTTATGTTGTATTACATTGAGTCTATCTTCTATGCTATTCACAAAGTTTACCTGGGGCTCTCGATTCATTGCGAGCTCTAAAATGAATGGTACTATTGTTTTGTTTAAATAGCATTCTAGAAAGAAGTAAAATCCTAAAAATATTCATGAAACAAGTAGCTGTAGCTCTACCTTCAGATGAAACCCATCCAGCTAGGCCTTACCCTTTGGTCCATGGGAAGAATGAATGAGAGAGAAAATGATAAATTCTTATGATCTCATCACAATAGAGCTTTCTTACCATGGCAACAAACTTTTCAGAATAAATAGTGAAGCATCTCTCAGCAAAATCCCTTCAGGAACTGTGGGACCATCCAGCATGTGTCTTTTCTTTCCGAGCGAGTAAAAAGGAAGTTCGGTCCTAAGAGTGTTTCACTCAAGATTTCTTTTCATCTCAATAACAGCTGACAGGAAGCCTTTTATTGCTGTAACCAGATAATGTAACCCCCAACAAAAGGGAAGCATAAAGATTGATTCCCTGCTAACTCCGAAGTACGAACAAGCCCTGATTTTAGAACCTTCGTGCCAAAACAACATTGTGTGTCATAATTGCTCCAAATCACATTTTAGTGGTTTTAAACATGAACGACCCCGCAAAGACGTCGATCACCAACCGTCCGACCTTCGTTGGTCCCTGACTTGTACAACGCGCCTCCCCCGGGCCACGGCGCGCGTATTTGAGGGAGAGCAGAGCACGTGTGGCCTTGCTTAGTCCTTAAGGGCAAGGCGACGGTCTCGAAGACGCCTCCTCTCCTCCGACCGCGGTCCAAACTCAAACACCACGCCGATTTTGGTCTCTGGAGAGAGAAGATACGATTCTCTTTGTTTACTGCTTCCGCCTTCGAATTTAGTAGCAGGGTTGTTAGAGTCGTCCGTCGAACAAAACTGGAAGACTCGTCGCTTTTACGACTTTACCCTGCTCCTACGCCTTATTTCCTCTCCCACTAAGAAGCAAGCAAGGAGAGGGGAGGCCAGCAGAGGGACCCTCCATCCATTCTTTTTTCCCTTCTTCCTATCCCCCTTTTTCTTCCCTCTCTGGGGTGGTCATGGAGAAGAGGCATCAGCTCCTCGTTATCTTTCTACTCTTAGAAGCCTTCTTCTCGTCTGGAAGTAAGCTCTCTCTCTCTCTCCTCCCCTCTCTCCATCTCTCTATATTAAAAAAAAAGAAATAAAATCCGTAGATGTTTCGAGTTCTCTGAGTTTGTTGATGAGTAATAGGTATTTGGACTCTGAAATTTTTCTCACAAAAATGGTATCCATTCTTCACTTTCGTGGAAAGCAAGAATTTTCACCTACATCTTAAAGGGTTATAAATAAGTAAAGGAAAAGCCACACGATTATTATAAGAAACTCTGGTATAATTACCAATAACCAACTCCTGCACTTAGAAATCTCCATTGAGTTAATCTTCTTTGTAACATCTCCTCTCCTTTGGAATTAAGACCTGATCCTTCTCGTAGAGAAGTAAATTCTTAGATCTGTTCATCTATCTCAATTTTCATATTCCTTTCCACCCTTGTTTCCCATCAAGAGAAGAATGATGAATGCCTCAAGATTTTTCTGCAGAGAAAACGGTAAAGCGGAGAGATTTTTTTTTTTTTTTTTTTTTTTTTTTCACTTGCCGGGTCGCTGAGAGAAATTCCCGTCTCCACGTGGCAGGATCGCAGTCGTACATCGGTATAAACTACGGGGAGGTGGCGGACAACCTCCCGCCGGCGTCGGCGACGGCGCAGCTCCTTCAGTCAACGACTATCGGAAAGGTCCGGATGTACGGCGCCGACCCGGCCATCATCCAGGCCCTCGCCGGCACCAACATATCCCTCGTCCTCGGCACCACCAACGCCGACATCCCCTCCTTCGCCGCCGACCCCTCCGCCGCCTCCAGCTGGGTCTCCGCCAACATCCTCCCTTTTATCCCCTCCTCCTCTATCGCCGCCGTCTCCGTCGGCAACGAGGCCCTCAATTCCGGCGACCCCTCCCTCGCCTCCAACCTCCTTCCCGCCATGCAAAACCTCCACTCCGCCCTCTCCTCCGCCGGCTCCACCGCTGCCTCCATCAAGGTCTCCACCGTCCACTCCATGGCCGTCCTCTCACAGTCCGACCCCCCCTCTTCTGGCGCCTTCCACTCCGACCTCGCCCCCGCCCTCGCCGGAATACTCGCTTTCCTCCGCGACAACGGTTCCCCCTTCATGATCAACCCCTACCCCTACTTCGCCTACCGCGACGACCCTCGCCCCGAAACCCTGGCCTTTTGCCTCTTCCAACCTAATTCCGGCCGCTTCGATGCGGGATCCAAGATCACCTACACCAACATGTTCGACGCCCAGGTCGACGCTATCCACTCCGCCCTCAACGCCGCTGGCTTCCCCAACGTCGAGATCGTCGTGGCCGAGACCGGCTGGCCCTACCGCGGCGATCCCGACGAGGCCGGCACCACCGTAGACAACGCCAAGGCATTCAACGGAAACCTCGTCGCCCATCTCCGGTCCATGACCGGGACGCCACTAATGCCCGGCCGGCCTGTGGAAACCTACATCTTCGAGCTCTACGACGAGGACCTCAAGTCCGGGCGGACATCGGAGCGATCATTCGGCCTCTTCCGTACCGATCTCACCATGAACTACGACGCCGGCCTCTCCAAGTCCAGTTCCGGCAGCGAGTCCAGCCCCAGCCCCTCCCAGGTCGGTACCAAAATCCTAGCAACCCTCGCGATCTTGATCTTTTATCCTTGAAATGCTGATCCAGCGGCTGCGATGTGGTGCTCCGCAGGCGGGTTCCATGCCTCCGCCGCCTGCCGGGGCGGCAGCGGCGGGGCAGCAGTGCGTGCCGGGGATGGTGGCGCAGGCGAGCGCGGACGGCGGTCCGATCCAGTGCTACCTCCCCAGCGCCGTCGGATCCAACTTGCCGCCCCCGATGGACCTCTTGTACTGGATCGACTTTCTAGCGTATCGCCGGCTGACATCGAATGGTTTCAGTGTTTTCGTCATGTATCGCGCTTTGTGTTTTGCTTTTTATCTTTTATTTTACGCGGCGCTGTCGCTTTTGTTGATCTAGCCACACGCGGGACGATATGAGCCTCCGGGCGTGCGCATGTAAAAATATATGGGGACGAGGGATAGCTACCCGTTTAGCTCCCCTAGTGGTCTCTGGTCTCCTTATCTCAAAGTCGGTGGACTGCCGCACACCGTAAGGCTAGGCGGGCGGCAGCGGGAGATCCGCATATGAATTTCTATGTGCACGTCGGGGAATGAGCGTTGTCCCAACCGTGTTTCGTTTGGCCGTCGGTATTGGTTTCTTATAATTCCTGTATATATGCGGGGAGCTAACTTTATTTGGATTATAGAGGTACGTAAGTGCTTTGTGTTTCTTTCTTTGATGTTTGTCCTTTGTAGCATGAATGGAATAAAAAGAAAGAAAAAGTAGTGATCTAGCTTTTGTGGGCGTCTCTTGTTACCTTGTACCTACTTCCTCATTGTAGTTTGGTGTGGTCTCCGGCTGAGATTATCCTTCGGTGCCTTTTTCACGTAATCATTTCCAGAACAATTAGTGAGCTACGTGTCGGTTGTTCTACGGGCTAAATTTGTGTCACGGGATGGTACCTGGGCTAAATTTGTTTCAAACACATATATTAGTCTTTTTTTAAAGATTTATCATTCTCTGACAGGATGCTTACGTGGAGTGCGATGGATGTGAATCGTAAGTTGTGTTAGATGACACTTTTTGTGGGCTCCGTTTGTGTGCCTGCGGTACCTTGATTTTTCAATCCACGGCATCTTAGTTTTTCAATCCCAAAATATTCCCCATAGAAGAAGGATCTGGAATTAAATCGATGTCTTTTTATAACGTTTTCAATCCCTAAATATGCCCGATAGGGATTAAATCAATGTCCTTTCGTAACGTCTGCATCATGAAAACTGTGATTGACGTGATTATATAAAATTTAATTTTATCATAATAATTATTAAATATATCTTTACCATTTATTAGAACTTATTTTTAATTAGAGATCGTATCAAATTAAACCATCTAACATGCCACCACATTCAGGTAGGTTTAATTAGATAAATCTTATCATTCTCTCACTTGAGCCATTTTTATTTTAATTATTTAAAATATTTTAAAAATTTTTTATTAAATTTTATTTTAGATTTAATAATTAAAAAATAAGGCTGCAAATGGATCAGATTGATTCGTGACTCAATTGACCCAATTCACGAAGACCGAATTTGAATCTTTTAAAAAGATTTATGGTCTAAAATTAGATCCGTTCTATTTTTCGAATTAGGTCTGGATATATTAAATTTTGATCAAACTCGATCTGATCTATTCAAATTTTTGAATTTATATGGATCTTATGCTCAATGATCTAATCAGATCCAAATCTATTATATGCTAGCATGGACTGGACACAAATTACAATGAATTATCCATTTATACAACATTATGCTAGCATGGACTGCACACAAATTACAATGGATTGTCCATTTATACAACATCATCTTCTTCTCTTTCTATCCCCATAATTGAGTGGCATCCATTGGTTCAAGTCAATGGAGTCACCAACAAACATTATCTTCTTCTCTTTCCGTCTTCATAAAAAATCCTTCGTATAAGACCTACGCGACATTTTCAACTCAAAAAATTTAAAAGATAAATAGAAAATAGATATTTCATTTCCAGCTGTATCCAACAACCAACCTTAGAAGCCCACATTTGCCTTTTATATGCATATAAGGTAGATCTTGGTTGTTTTTTTTATGTAATTATCATATATTAATAACCACTCCAAAAATCATTCTATGTTGCGAATATCATTGGATGGTAAACTTATGAGATCAACTTCAACTGCACTCATGAGAATTGATTGAATAGATATACACGTTGTCTGTTGGTTAATTTAACCCACGATCTAACCCAGATCCAATCGGAATCCAAATTGGATCCGTATTTTATGGATTGGGGTTCGGTTATACATGGACCCAATTTGACTTGAATAACACACTGGGTCAAAAAATTTGATCATGAACCCGATTCGATCCGATCCAATTTTTTATTGGATTGGGTCTAGATCCAATATCAAGATCCAATCAAAGAACCAGATTGGATTGAAGTCACTCATGACTTGGTCTGATTCGACCCATTTATATCTTTATTAAAAAATTAATGTAGATCCATATTTAAAAACTTAATTGCTCTGTAGGATATACACCATATATTTGATTATAAAATAATAATCAGTACGAATCATGATGATAAATACATTATCAATCAATATACGATCTTTCATGTATTACAATACTGATGACACCTCATAATCAAGTTATTTATGTAAAATTTTTTATATATTTTTCTTTTCTTTTTTTTATATATTTGGACCATTCTCACTAAATTTGAAATGATTGAAGTCCAGAAAACTACGAATCTAACCATTAGAGGTAAAAACTAGTCGTTCGAAGATAAATAAGTCCATTGCAGAACTACCCGTTAAAGACTGTCAGCATGTTTCGAAACCTCTTGGTTGATTGCGAGTCATCTCATCCTCTTGGTTGCTCCATGAGTCATCTCATTCTTAGGTGCCTAAAAGAATTGCTTTCTGGAATTTTTATACCCTGAGATCGAGTCCTCTTAGTTTTGATAAAGGCGTTTCATCATAATTTCGAGAGCCCTCGAAAGTACTTGGAGTCGTCTCGATCTCAGTGTACCGAAATAAAATTTTTGTCTCCTAATGCCAAGATATTATGCTAGTATGCCAAACAGCTTGGAGATGGCTCTAAACTTTCTAGAGATTGCTCAAATTCATTCCAATGCCTTTTTGAATTGAAATTTTGCTACAAAAAGAGGTTTTTTGAGGTTGACTTAAATTGCATTTAATTTCTTTCTTGTCTTGGTCAAAGAGCTTTCTATTAGATATGTGTCCTAGAAGTTAGATTGACTGATACTTATAATACACTTCTAAAAATAATTTTATAATTTTGACTATAAATTAATAAAAAAATTATTTTCTATCATAATGTATATTTAAAGTATCTGTGATACATTCTTTGGGTTAATGGTAATGACAATTCATATTTTTAAAAATTAAAAATTTAAGACATGAATTTCATAATTAACTCATAAACTGCTCCTGATCATAGGACCATTACAAGAATGATGATCGATCTGAAAGGTTGGTGTACGATCATTTTTTTAGGATAGATGAATTTTGATCTACAGTATGGAGACACCGGAGTGAGAGTACAGGTACTCGTTAGAGAACGAGGATACTAAGCATGACTACCTCGAGCAATCATAAGAGAGTCTACCTTCTCATCGATGATTAGCTTGATACTGTAGTAGTGTGTCTGATTCTTTGATCTGAGGCGCATCGGCAGTTCACCTTGAGGGTGTTATAGTTTGACTACACTATAACTCGATCTCCTAGCTATTCAAAATTCTGAGGTGTATGTTCGCTATAGTATGTTTATTATAAAAATTAAATTATACCAATAAGAGATCTATCTACCTCGGTAGATGAGGAGTAGTCCTATGATAATCATGAGATTGAGTCCATAAGCCCATGGCCATGGCAATGTGAAGATGATAGAAAAAATTTCTATTAAAATTTTACATCGAACTCGAATGAAATGATTAATTCATATAACGGATATTAGGTTTGATGAGTTCACCTTAATCCTAATCCTATTGGGGTTCAAGATAGAAGAACCTAATCACACAGATAGCTGCACCGAGAGGTTCGCTTTCGATTATGATGGCTTGTCATTATATACTGCTAGGTATCACTGATGAATTTTGGAAGGAATTAGAATGATCCTGATGATTAATCATTCTAATTATATGAATCAGAAAAGTTCTAGTCCATCGAAAGATATTTCGATGATGTCGATGATAGAGATCGCGACATATCTCATTACCATACGGAACTGAATCTAACTGGATCACACAAACAAGAATTTAGATCTGGATGTCATCAATTGAGCTAACTCAGTTTGATTGATTTGGATTAGATCCAATTATGTTCAAGAAAATCATGCTAGTACATGATTGAGCCTAACATTTTTCTTCTATAATCATTCTGGTTCATCTTGGATGAGCCAAATTGATTTGGACTCACTTAAGAATCTTGTCTTAGTCTGATTGGAGCTCGTTCATATCAAAAAAAGAATTGTCTTAATCCATCAGATGAAAATAAGATAAGATATGCTAAATCCTATCGTCACCTGTCATTTTCTATCACTGTTGAGATATAAGATGTCTCAATGTAGGAAAGAAAGAAGCAGGGGTGTGCGCCCTCTTTGGACATTCTTTGGGGTGCACGCCCCCTTGGATTCCATGTATAAAAGTGTGCACACACCCCTAGTTGGCGTGCACACATGGAGAAAAGGGAGAAGTCCCATACAGATGGAACTCCAGGGGTTGCTTGATGAGTTCAAATTGTTGGGCGCCTAAGTCTTTATCTCTATCTAGTATTGGCGCCACTTTTGGAGGGCTTTGAAGGGTCTCTAATATGATTAGATCAGATAATAACACCCCACCAATCAGATTAAGATCTGATTAATCCGATCAATATGATTAGTCAGTCCAGTGTGGCGCTGCATGATGCAACATGATCTATTTAAATTCTATCTGCGCCTAGGGTTGAGAGATCATGTCTATCCATCATGTTGCAAGGTTGCCCCTCCTCTCTTCCATGCCTTCCTCTAATCCTCTGTCTCCCTTCTTCACGCCCAAGGAGTTGGGCATAATTTCAGTAAAGTTCGAAGAAGATTTGGCGCATAGATCAGGAAGAAGAGAACTTTTGCTTAACAGACGAACGTGCTGCCTTTGAAGACTCTTTTAAAGGTTCTTTAGATCAGATCTAGATTTGATCTCTAGAGTTATGATTCGAAAGGAGAAGACCTTTAGATCCAGTCTGAGTAAATATCGATAGAGGACAGGCACTTGCATGGCTAAGATCCAGAACCTCGGAAACATCTAGATCATCATCGGGATAATCAGATTACTCGAACAAGATATAAAATTAAATCTAATTTAATTTTAATTTTTATTTTAATATCAAATCTATAGAATCAAATTTGAGATGTTTCAGATCAGATGAGATTAGGTAGAAAAAAATTTTAAAATATTTCTATAAATCTGATTAGATCTAAACGATCCCGTGGCGAAAAAAATAGTTTTTCCTTCAATTGGTATCAGAGCTGTATTAGCAATTTTTTAGATCTATTTTAAATCTAATTTTAATTTTAATTTTTAATTTAATATTAAATAATTTTAGATATCATATTAGATATGATTAGATCTAAAATAAAAAAATTAAAAAAAAATTATAGATTAATATCAATGTTGTATGAGATACATGTCTAGACTAGGTGTAGAATTATTCTATGTGTAGTCTAGAGTAATTTTTTTTTTTGATATGACTAAAATATTTTTTTAGATATTTTTATTTTTATTTTTTAATATTATAAATATTATAATCAGATCTAAAAATAGAAAATAAAATTTTTAAATTTTTATATGAGATATAAATGATGCATGCCTAGACTAGTTGTAAAATAGTTCTATGATTTATCTAGAATAAATTTTATTTGATGTGATCAATTTAAAACTTTATTTTTTATATATTATATGTGATATATCAGATCTAAAAACATGCATTTGTATTTTAATAAATGATACATGAGATGTATACAGAACATGCATGAATAGATCTATAATCTTATATTTGATATATATTATAGATCTTAATCTTTTGTACTTTAGTTATTATTTTTGATTAAGATATTTTTCTTAACCGTCCGGTCATAAGAGTAAGAAGGATTTAAAGGCCCTCTTTTTTCATTCGATGGGGTGCTCTTATGGCGTGTAGGGGTGCTGCGCGTTTGTCCTTAATCAGAAACTAAAAATTTACTTTTCTACAAAATTCTAATCCTGAAATCCTAGGATTTTTGTATATTTCTATTTATGAATCCAAACTTAATTAAGAATTAAGATTATAAAACTAATTATATCTAAAATTATGAATTTTAAGATCTAAGATATCTTCTTAAATTTGGGTTCATGCTTGTTTAGCTTAATTAAGTCTAACGGTTGATCAAACTGAATCAAGAGTTGATTAGATAGGATCAAGAGTGCTTAAAATTGATCAGCCCAATAGGATTAAGTCTAGATCAAGGTCGACTCACATTCACATGTAATTGACCAAGTCAAGACCTAATTTGGCTCCGTAGTTCAAGCCTAAATTGTAAGCTAACTCGATTGGTTCTGGTTTGATAATTTGGTATCTAAGATAAGTCTGACAGATACGATCGATTGATTTTTAATTAGGAGCTACTCGATTTGAATACAATCTTGTCGAGTTAATGGCATATTCCTTCCATCGATCTCACTTATCTGACAATTGGATCGACCCAGTTCTGATTAGAGGTGGCTAATAATTCAAGCTAACCCATGCCACTAGATTAATTATAATTGTTATGACTAAGTTAAGTCAAGTTTAAAGAGATCAAAATTAAATCTTTCTAAGAAAATATTAAATCATAGATCTTTTATCATTGTAGATGTGCGGGCCTTTCTCAAGGTTAATTATTCTCAACTAGTTATAGTGA
The DNA here is from genome assembly GCA_006176705.1 of Cocos nucifera. Classification (NCBI taxonomy): domain Eukaryota; kingdom Viridiplantae; phylum Streptophyta; class Magnoliopsida; order Arecales; family Arecaceae; genus Cocos; species Cocos nucifera. The sequence continues at coordinate 315,581 of QRFJ01000752.1, forward strand.
TTCAGTTACACCGAAAAGACGCAATCATGTCTATTAAACATTAGATGCTATGGTTGGAGTATGGATTGGGCTCAATATTTTGGATACGATGAGGGATCCAATCAAAAATCCAATCTATGCAAATAGTGGGTCTAACTTAACTAAGGAGTAGAGCAATATTCCGAGCATGGTGAACTCCATGGATTAGAGATCAAGTTTGGATGCACCATGATTAAAGAATCATTGGATAAGAGTTATCCACTCATCGATTGATCCATCACTAATAACTATTAGATGAGGTAGTGAGCTAGTTGGTGGAACTGCACCACCTATTAGAAATCAATTGATCATGAAAATTTTTGCATCTTTGCCAAGGAAGTGTAGGGATCCAAAAAAATAATGAAAGTCTAATTTATTTAAAAATAAAATTTTTAAATAAATTGATTAAGTCTAATTATAAAATCTAACTAAACACTTTGACTCTCTATAAGAAAATATCTGCATCCAACCCACTAGCCCGTATCCTGGACATCCATAGACTAACCAGATCTAATTATAAGGATTGGCTCTGAAACTATAAAATTATTTTGGATTCTAAAAAGCTGACTCATATATTGGACCAGGAACACCCATCTTACCAAGCCATCCATTCACTGAACAAAGAGCATCTGTAAAAAAATGGATGGACGAAGATAATAAAGCTAGGTACTACATGTTGGGCTCAATATCTGATAAGCTTCAGCATCAACATGAGGATATCAAGACTGCTTGCCAAATATTGGCTCACCTATAAAAGTTGTTTGGTGAGGAGAGTCGTGCAGCCAAATATCAAGTCACAAGAAGACTATTTAAGGCTCAAATGCGTGATAGGCAATCAGTCCAAGATCATTATCTGATGATGATCAAGAACTTAGAAGAGCTTGAGAAGTTCGGTGTCAAGCTAGACAGAGACTTATAAATTGATGTGATCTTACAGTTCTTGACTGATGCATATAGATAGTTTATCATGAACTTTCGTATGCATAAGTTGTAATATACTCTAACCAAATTGATGAACATGCTGGTTACTGCTGAGCTTTTTTTGAAAAGTTCAAAGGACTCAATGCTTGCTGTGGAGAGGACTTTCTTCAAAAGAAAATCTTTTGAAAAAAAGAAGAAGTCTACGAAGAAGTAGAAGATAGATGGAGGGAAGAAGAAGAAAGCCGAAGGTATTGGATCCTGGTACATCTTTGATATCAATTGTTGGAGAGAAAAAGAATAAAGTAGATGGCCAGCACCTGGGGCTTAAAGTTGAAACCAGAAAGAGAATAGTAGATAGTTTTTAGAAAGAAAAGCTTAATTATATTCCACTCTATTGTAAAGATACATTACCTAGATTTATATATCATATGATTTCTGCTATACCACATGAATCCTAATAAATTCAAATTCTAGCTGAAAAACTTTTCTAGTTTAACCCAATACATGAAAGCACTCACCAAGTTCATGTACATATGTCTCACATGCTCTCATCTCTTGGATCTGAATCCGATCCATACATGAGTTAGCTCTCTTAAGATCTTATTGGTCCAGACCTTAAGATCCTAGGATAAAAGCCTATCTAGATCCAAACAGAAAATTTCGTATGTTCTGTACGCTACCATTGAGCCGGCTCTGTCAGGAGGTGAACAGTGCACGGGCATGCAAGTGAAAGTCTTTTCATGGGGTTTACAGCTCTTAACTCATAGACCAAGTCTATTCATGGGGTCTATGGAGCTATTGTGCTATCCAACAGCTAGGAGAGCATGCGGAAGTTGATCAGATGACTATTGGAATGATTAGGGCTTATAAGAAAGTCTGACGATCTAAGGAGTTAGAGAGTCTCAAAAAAATCTCTCAGACAATATAGAGACAAGGCAGAAAGAGCTGGAGTACTGTAATAGTGCCTCTCTAGAGGCACGGGGGCTGAGAGAGGCTCAGCGATGCAGCAGCCGAGGAGGGTATCTCAGCAGAGAGTGCCAGAGGCTTCTTAGAAAGACTAGGAGCAGATCTTAGGGAGAGCCAGGGCTCTCAAGATGTGCCAAGAGCATCAAGAAAGCTAGGAGTATCCTAAAATAGTGGGGTTGCTTAGGGATAAAGGCCGGGGCTTGATGTAGAGGCTAAGAGGATCATAGAGTGTTCAGGGATGTCGAGGACCCTGGATCGATAGATTTATGAGGAAGATCTTCTTGGAATTTTTATGAGAGCATTGTATGGATGAGTGCTTCTAGATTTAGAGAGAGGATTGATGAGTTGAGATTATATCTCCTCTATTGTTCTTTCTCGGTAGTGAAGCATTGCATGTCCTATAGATGTAGGCACTTGGGCCGAACCACATATATAGTTGTGTTTGTTTATCTTCTTCTATCTTTTCATAGCAATAGATGGTGCCATATCTCCTATAGGTGATCTTAGGTGAGTGATCCATATTTCATAATTGATGGATCTATCCTAATAGTGGTATCAGAGTCAGGAAGAGTCAACTTGTTCCAAGAGTTGCTGTGGTAGTGACCAAGTTAGAAGAAGGGTACAATCAAGATGGATGCTCTCATGTGCAAGAAAAAGTCAGATGGAGCACAGTATGAGGTGGAGCTTCAGGTGGAGATGGATCGGACATAAGACTCAGTTTGGGATCGAGAGGCCTGGCTTAACTTTCATGTTTGTCGATCCATGAGCAATAAATAATAGCCCCAGGACATGAGGATGGTATCATATAAGAAGCTCTCAGATTTGAGGTGGAGCTGAATATCTAGTTGAGATGCAGAATGTTAAAATCTAGCACCTCGAGATTCGATCCATAATAAGCCAAAAATAAAATTTAGGAGCCATGAGAAAGATCAGCCAATATACAGTCGGGCTGGCTCGGATATGCAGTCGAGCCAGCTCGGGATGAGATCGAGCCGGCTCGAAGTGGATTCGAGCCAGCTCTCTCAGATAGATAGAAAGCAATGCTCAGGTGAAATGTTGTCAAGCCAGCTCGGCTTCTGATGGAGCCGACTCGATGGAGGCGAACAGCACGATGGCGAACAATGCACGGGCATGCGAGTGGAAGTCTTTTCATGGAGCCTACAGCTCCTAACTCATAGACTAGGTCTATTCATGGGGTCTATAGAGCTATTGTGCTATCCAATGGCCAGGAGAGCATGTGGGAGTTGATTGGATGGCTATTAGAATGATTAGGACTTATAAGAAAGCCTGACGATTGAAGGAGTCAGAGAGTCTCAAAAAAATCTTTCAGATGGTGCAGAGATAAGGCAGAAAGTGCTGAAGTGCTGCAATAGCACCTTCCTAGAGGCATGAGGGCTGAAAGAGACTCGATGGTGTAATAGTCGAGGAGGGTATCTTAGTAGAGAGTGCCAGGAGCTTCTTAGGAAAATCAAGAGCAAGTCTTAGGGAGAGCCAGGGATCTCAAGACATGCCAAGAGCATCAAGAAAATTGAAAGTATCCTAGAATGGCGGGATTGCCTAGGGATAAAGGTTGAGGCTTGATGTAGAGGTTGAGAGGATCACAGAGTATCCAGGGATGTCGAAGACCCTGGACTGGTAGATTTGTGAGGAAGATCTTCTTCGAATTTCTATGAGAGCATTGTATGGGTGAGTGCTTCTGAATTCAGAGAGAGGATTGATGAGTTGAGATTATATCTCCTCTATTATTTTTTCTCGGTAGTGAAGCATTGCATGTCCCATGGATACAGGCATTTGGGCCAAACCATGTATATGGTTGTGTTTGTTTGTCTTCTTTTATCTTTCCATAGCAATAGATGGTGCCATATCTCCTATAGGTGATTTTATATGGGTGATCTGTGTTCCATAATTAATGGATCTATCCTAACAGAAGGACGTAGATAAAAAAATATATTTCCATTGCTACACCGATGGTCATTGAAAGTGGAACTGCCTTCTATACCTCGTCAGTCTGAAGAATAAAAAGGCAGGTCCTTTTGGAGGTATGCTCGTTATAGAATCTAACCTTACAATTTTTTCTGCTTCCAGTTGGATGCTTGACTCTAGTTTGAGTGCTCATTTGTGTACTTCTATGCAGGATCTTGAGGAGAGCAGAAGGCTGAGGGATGGTGAGATGATTCTGTGCGTCGAAAATAGAGGAAGAGTTGCTGCCATGATCGTGAGAATTTATCCTTTTTTATTATCGTCAGAATTAGATTTAGTACTTAGGAACTATTTTTATGTGCCTGTAGCAAGCATGAATTTGATTTTTATTTCATGTTTAACACAGGAAGACTATGTAATTAGTTTTCTTAAGGATTATTGCAATATTCTTTTTGAAAGAAATAAAATTGTAAGTGGTTTCCTTATAAATGATCTCTATCAGTTACATATTGATGTTTCTATTTTTAATATCAAGCAAAACGTGAATGCTATAGGATCAAAATGACCTAGGAATAATCTAAACGATAGGTATCTTTGGCATCTTAGGCTAGGTCATATAAATTGAAGAAATTCGGACTATTAAGTTCATTGACTTTCGAGTTATATCGAATTTATGAATCATACCTTCATGGGAAAATGACCAAGCTTTCTTTTATAGGATATGGAGAAAGGGCCACAGACTTGCTTATCCTAGTACACATAGATGTGTGTAGCCCATTTGATATGTCGGTCAGAGATAATTATATCTACTTCATCATCTTTATCGATGATTTATCTTGATATGGGTATGTATATTTGGTGCGACATAAATCTGAAGCTTTTGAAAAATTTAAAAAATTTAGACTCGAAGTAGAAAAATAAATAGAAAATCTCATTAAGGCTCTTCGATCAGATCGAGGAGATGAATATCTTAGTCAAAAATTTCTGAACTATCTCAAAAATAATGGCATAATCTCATAATGGACTCCATTTGGAATACCTCAACTCAATGAGATTTCAGAATGGAGAAATCAGATTCTATTAGATATGATCCGATCCATGATGAGCTTCACAAACTTTTCTGAGTTTCTTTGGGGATATAGTCTAATGATCGCTATATATTTACTGAATAGAATTTCTTCTAAAACTGTTCCTACCACACTGTATGAGATATGACATGGTAAGAAACAAAGTCTGAGTCACCTCAGAATTTAGGATTATCTGGCTCATGTCAAGAGACAGCAGGCGGACAAGTTAGAATTTAGGTTCTTTAGAGCTCAGTTCATTGGATATCCTAAAGAGTCGTTAGAATATTATTTCTATCTTCTATAAGACCATAATGTGATTGTAAATCGACATACTATTTTTTTTGAAAAATAATTTATTCAAGGTGATGGCATCGAAAGATAAATCAGGCTAGAGGAGAAGGTCTCCGAATAGCAACGAGCTAAGAAATCTATGAAATCTAATCAGATTGAGCCGGTTCAAATACAACCTCCTCCATCTTGAAAATCAACTAGGATTTTTCATCCTCCTAAAAGGTACTTAGGTACTATTTCAAAGGATGTTGAGAAAATATTTCTCATAGAAAATGGGGTTCATAGTAATAATTTCAAGATCTATGATGAGACAATATCAGATATCGACTCTGAGAAATGGTTAAAGATAATGAAGTCAAAAATTGACTCAATGCGCTCGAACCAAGTCTGAATCTTGGTAGATCCATCTGAAAGTATAATATCTATTAGGTGTAAATAAATCTTTAAGAGAAAGATAGGTACGGATGAAAATGTAGAGACATTCAAAGTAAGGCTCATAGTGAAAAGATATAGTTAGTACGAAGGCATTGACTATCAAGATACCTTTTCATCAGTAACCATACTTAAATCTATCCGCACGTTGCTTGCTATTGCAGCCTACTTCAATTGCAAAATATAGCAAATGGACGTGAAAATGATATTCTTAAATAGATATCTTAAGAAAGATATTTATATAGAACAACCGTTTGGTTTCACATTTAGTGATGGTGATCACAAGGTATGCAAGTTGCGAAGGTCTATATATGGACTTAAGTAAGCATCTCGGAGCTGCAATGCTCGTTTTAATGATGTAATTAAATCATTTGGTTTCATCAAAAATGAAGAGGAGCCATGTATTTTCAAAAAGATCAGTGGGAGCGCTGTTGTCTTCCTCATATTGTACGTGAATGACATCCTCCTAATTAGAAATGATATTCTTATGCTGACCACGATCAAAATGTAGTTGTCTAAAGAGTTCTCAATGAAAGATCTAGGAGAAGTATCCTTTATTCTGAAAATTAAGGTCTATAGAGATAGACTGAATAGGATGTTAGGACTTTCATAGAAGATGTACATAGAGGAGGTGCTAAAGAGGTTTAGCATGAAAAACTTCAAAAGAGGTCTAGTATCCTTTAGACATGGTATTCATCTCTCCAGAAAGATGTGCCCTAGCACATCTGAGGAGATTGAATGCATGAGCAAGATCTCTTATGCTTCGGCAATAGAGAGTCTCATGTATGCCATGCTATGTACATGACTTGATATTGCCCATGCTGTGAATGTCACGAGTAGATATCAGTCAAATCCAAATGAAAAGTACTGGACTTCTGTGAAGTATATCCTTAAGTACTTGAGAAGGACTAAGGATATATTTCTAGTCTTTGATAATGGAGAATTTCAGGTCTAGGGATATATAGACTCAAATTTTATGTCCGATATAGATGATCAAAAGTCGACATCTGAAAGTCTGTTTGTATGCAATGATGGTGCTGTTAGCTGAAAAAGTTTCAAGCAAACGGCGATAGCAGATTGCACTATGAAAGTAGAGTACATTGCTGCATCGAAAGCTATGAAGAAGATATTCTAATACAAAAAGTTTGCTGTAGAGCTTGAAGTGATGCCATCGGATGCCGTCCCTCTGTACAGCGATAATAATAGTATCATAGCTCTAGCTAAGGAGTCGAGGTCTCACCAAAAATTCAAGCACATCGAGCGGCGATTCCATCTTATTTACGATTATCTCGAGAAGAGATACGTCGAGGTTAAGAGAGTCGACACCGTAGATAATGCGACTGACCCACTAACGAAGCTGTTGGGATAATAGAAGATCAAAGCCCATATTGAGAAGATGGAACTTAGATTTATAGTCAATTAGCTTTAGGTCAAATAAGAGTTTGTTAGATGTGTATCCTAGAAGCCAGTTGGCTTATACTTGTAATATATTTCTAAGAATAATTTTATAATTTTGACTATAAATTAATAAAAAAATTATTTTTTTATTATATTATGTATTTAAAATATTTATGATACATTCTTTGGATTAATGGTAATAATAATTCATATTTTTAAGAGTTAAAAATTTAAAATATTAATTTTCATAATTAACTCATAAACTACTTCTGACCATAGGATCGTCATAAGGATGGTAATTAATCCGTAAGGTTGGTGTACGATCACTTCTCTAGGATAGATGAGTCTTAAGTCTACGGTATAAAGACATCAGAGCAAGAATATAGGTACTTATTAGAGAATGAGGGCACTAAGCGTGACCACCTCGAGCAGTCATAAGGGAGTCTATCTTATCATCGATGACTGACTCGATGCTGCAGTGGGGTGTCTGGTTCTTTGACCTAAGATTCATTGATAGTTTATCTTGAGGGTATTATAGTTTGACTACACCATAACTCGATCTCCTAGGCATTCGAAATTTTGAGGTATGTGTTGGCTATAGCATGTTCATTGTAGAAATTGGATTGCACCAATAAGAGATCTATCTACCTCGATAGATGAGAAGTAGCCCTATGATGATCATGAGATTGAGTCCATAAGCCCATGGCCATGGTAGTATGAAGATGATTTTACATCGAACTCGAATTGAATGATTAATTCATATGATGGATATTGGGTTTGATGAGTTCATCTTAATCCTAAACCTATCGGAGCTCAAGATAAAAGAATCCAATCATACAAGTAGCTGCACCAAGAGGTTTGCTTTTGATTTTGATAGCTTGCCACCATATACTGCTAGGTGTCACTGGTGGATTTTAGCAGCAATTAAAATGATCCTAATGATCGATCATTCTAATTGTATGAATAAGAAAAGTTCTAGTCTATCGAAAGATATTTCAATAATGTCGATGATAGAGATCATGATATATTTCATTACCATAAGAAACTGAATCTAACCGGATCACACAAACAAGAATTTAGATCTGGATGTCATCAATTGAGTTAATCCAGTTCGATTAATATGAATTAGATCCAATTAAGTTCAAAAAAATCATGCTAACATACGATTGAGTCTAACATTCTCCTTCTATAATCATTCTGGTTTGTCTCGGATGAGCCAAATTGATTTGAGCTCACTCAAGAACCTTGTCTTCGTCTGATTAGAGCTTGTCCAGATCAGAAAAGGATTATCTTAATTCATCAGATAGAAATAAAATAAGGCCTACTAATCATGTCACCACCTACCATTTTCTATTATTGCCGAGACATAAGATGTCTCAATGCAGGAAAGAAAGAGGCAGGTGCGTGTGCCCCCTTTGGACATCTCTTTAGGGTGCACGCCCCCTTGGATTCCATGTACAAAAGTATGTGCACGTTCCTAGTTGGCATGCACACATGGAGAAAAGGGAGGAGTCCCATACAGATGGGACTCCAGGGGTTGCTTGATGAGTTCAAATTGTTGGGTGCCTAAGTCTCTATCTCTATCTAGTATTGGCGTCATTTTTTGAGGGCTTTGAGGGGTCTCTAATATGATTAGATCAGATGATGACACCCCACTAATCGGATTAAGATATGATTAATCTGAGCAATATGATTGGTCGGATCAGTGTGGCACTGCATGGCGCAGTAAGATCTATTTATATCCTGTTTGTGCCTAGGGTTGAGAGATCATGCCTATCCACCATGTCGCAAGGCTGCCCCTCCTCTTTTCCATGCATTCCTTTAATCCTCTCTCTTCCTTCTCCATGTCCAAGGAGTTGGGCATAATTCCAAAAAAGTTCCAAGGAGATTTGGCGCATAAATCAAGAAGAAGACAACTTTCACTTGAGAGACAAACGTGCTGCCTTTGAAGACTCTTTTGAAAATTCTTTAGATCAGATCCAGATTTGATCTCTAGAGTCATAATTTAGAAAGAGAAGACCTTCAGATCCAGCCTGAGTAGATACCGATAGAGGTCAAGCGCTTGCATGGCTAAGATCCAAAACCTCAAAAACATCAAGATCATCGACTGGATAATCAGATTATCCAAACAAGATATAAAATTAAATATAATTTAATTTTAATTTTTATTTTAATATTAGATCTATAAGATCAATTTTGAGATGTCTCAGATCTGATTAGATTAGATAGAAAAAATTTTTAAAATATCTCTATAAATCTGATCGGATCTAAACAATCTTATGACGGAAAAGGTAGTTTTTTCTTCACTTTCTTCCTTTCAATCTTTGGAATACTTAAAAGAAAATTATCGGTAATCATGTGCTCTAATATTTGATCATCATCAAAATTACTTAGAGGGTCAACACTACTTAAAAAAAAAATTATTAGTAATCATGTGCTCTAATATTCAGTCAAAGGTCTACTTGATAGGAAGCCCTACAAGTTGTTGGCAATATGCACGCAATCAATGCATCAGGTAGAATTAGGAACATTTATTAAATTAGATTCAAAACATATACAAGAGTAAAGGATATTTTCTTTGTTGCTGCCACTTTTCATACTTTATGCAATTTTTCTTTAGAAATTTCTCGTTTATGTAAAAGAAGCATTTGATAATTAATGACTATCTAATGTCATAGCTGATGTTTTCTTCTTTTGGGTACATCCCTTCATTTATCTGCTCTTCCATGAATTTTGTATGAAGTAAAATTCACTTTCTTTTTCTTCTCCCATCTCAATCTCTCCTCCTCTTGTACTTATTTAGTCAATAATTCATTAATTATCCAATCCTTATTGTGTGTATTGTATGAGATCTTAAAAAGATTGTACTTTGATGGAAGAGAAGTGAGAATAAAGTTAACCAAAAATATATCTAATATAAAAATCTAAATATCAGATAACTATACTGCAATTTCCTCATCTCTATAATATACTCATGTATACTGGCCTTTGTCTTGTCAAAGCTTATAAATTGTTACTCCATAATATTCAAGAAATCATGTGCCTTTTGATATGAAAGGATGGATCCCTAATATACCACGTTAAATTTTTTTAGGAGCAAACCAAGACTATTGGAATACTTCCATTTCTCAAAAAAAAAATTCTTCTATTCTAGTATACTTTCATCTATAAGTGGTGAAGATTTACCCACTTGAATACCAAATTAAGATTAATACATCCTAATGTGAGCAATATTCTTTTCTTTTCATTCTAAGAATTTTGATTCATTAAGAAAAAAAAAATTTTATGCTGCTATCAATGATTATGGAAATTAATACTATAAATAATACATACTCATGTTATCATCAAATAATGATACAAATTAAACTTTATCAAAAGTAAATAAATTTGTTTATATTTAACTTTGATGAGCAACCAGGTGTATCATTATATCTCTCCTTTGAATGAATGTCATAACATGCTAGTGGTTGTATTTATTTAGTGATATATCATATCACTAGTAAATCTAACAAGATATACACATTTGGTACAAGCTAATACTATATCTTTGGATATAAAAATGTCACTTGATCCAACATACAGTCCTGCCATTTTACTCATCTAAATATCAAATATGAAGATGCTCCTTTGGAAGCTAATCAACATTTCAATAGCTTAGATGCAATATGATACTATTGAAACTTTATTAGATTAATTATATTTATTCGAAACTATATATTATAAAAAATTTTAATTTTACATACTCGTAGTCACTTTGATGATCGCACCAAATCAATCAAATAAAAAATTTTTAATTCTTTATAAATAGTGTCAATAAATTTTATATGCTAAACATGGCATGAATACATCATCAAAAATATGATAATAGGTCTGCAATATTTTATTTGCATACAAACAAATTAAATAACACATAAAAAAATATGTAAGGTGAAAATTTATAATTTTTTTGCAATAAAACTATATGATAGGACCTTATGATAATTATTAGAGGGCCTTTATGTAATAAATTTTATTAGGAGGACTTAGTAATAATGTAAAGGTATTTATGTAATAAACTTTATTATATGGATCAAAATGTAATTTATAAGGATCTTTATTTGATAAAGTACTTCAATAGAGACTAAATTGCAAAAAATTTCTAAATCAAATTAAATCAGCTCAATTTGATCTGGTTAAGTCAATTTATTAAGAGCTAATTGGTACTTAATGGACTCGATTTATGGGTCAAAACCCGAAACCCAAAACTTGGACCTACCCCTTTCATCTGCTTCATCTTTCCATCTTTTCCTGATCTCATAGAGGAGGGGCCAAAACCAGCATTTCTCCTCACCAAATCTTGCCTGACGACCGTAAAAAAAATTCGATCGGCGGGATGCCGCCATCTCCCAAATCAACCCCCAATTTTCAGCAATTGAGGGATTTCTCTCTTCTTCCTTTTGTCAATTAGCAGTAGCGGAGGTGGCAGAAACTGGATGCCCCCTCCCTAGCTAATCTTCATTGGTGGCCCACTGGTAAGTCCTTAATCGGCGGCTATCGACCTAGATCATTATCTCACTCATTGATTTGCCAATGATCAGGAGACTTAATGAGATCGATGGTGGAAAAGAGGAATTGAGAAGATAATCCACTCGTGTGCTTTCGGGAGCTGGCGGCACCTGCAAATCCCTGCTACCGAGTCACTAGCTGATGACAGTATTGGTCGACCTTAAGCCCTCTTCCGACTTCCAACATGTCGACGATGGTCAATATTATGGGAGATCGGCTAATATCGAAGAACAAGACCCCCATCTAGCACCTCGGCTAGTCGAGCTCGCCATCGACCCATCTCAGATGATCATTGGCAACCCATCCAGCCACCCCAGTGAGAAGGGAAAACCATGAATAGTATCATCCCTCTTCTCATCCCTTTAATTTCTTTTTCCCCTCCTTTATTTATTTATTTATTAATCAAGGCCCAACAAAAAAAAATCCTTTAAAATAAATAAATAAATGATAAAACCTGACAGGCCCTAAAAAATAAAAAAATAAATTAAGTTGTCAATATGAAATTCAGGAACGACTCCAAATCATGATAACTTCGATCACAAGTAACCGACCGGATGATTAGTCATATGTATATCATGAAAATTTTATATCCATTTTATATGGATATAAAGACTTCAATCTTCAAGCTATATAATCTATCTAGCTATGATACCTGAGATTAATTTGCTTATAATCATAAGAAAAACTGAGCTAGATATGCTCCTCATTGTTTATGAACAGCATCTTAATTTTTCAATCTAGCATTCCCAATGGAAAGGATCTCATAGATTCTTGAATGAGTTGGAACATGATCCATAAGAATATCCTTTTATAACGTTCCTCGCTCATCAAAGAGAGTCACTTTATAGAAGGTGTATGTTTAATCAGATCAAATTAAACTAATTAAAATAAATTATGATACATGTTAGTATATATAGATCTGGATAAGATTTAATCAGATAAATCACAACAGCTAGGCTACAGTAATATTTCTGACTTTTACGCATGGAAGTTGACAGAACAGAAGTAGGCAGGAAACTGACATAGGGTCATAGGGAAACTCTCGACAGAGTAGTGTCTACAGGGTTTGAGGGATTTGTTCTGTGCAACTTAGCGAACGTATCTTGTTTTGAGGATGATTAGGTAGTTACGTTAGATCAAAACCACGAGTACTCTGTACATATCATGCACAACTCAACTCGGAAGCAGAATTGTTGCCATCTCTCCGATCAACAATCTAAATAATCCGGCGTGCACCCTCCCCAGAAGCATTCGGCCCCAGCAAGGCACATGGGGTTCCTGGCCTTATCCGAAGCAGAGGCATCCCGCACCGTTTGGCTGGTCCAAGCTGACGCCTGGGTCAAGTTCAACGGCAAAAATAATTAAAGGCCAAACAAGCAAGTCTATATATATATATATATATATATATATTCAGATCTCATTTTTGAAGTGGACGGTCAAGGAGTCAAACTCTGGAAAAATTATTTATGGACAAAAACCTCAAACACACCGACCTTGGAAAATTGAAACAAGCACGGTCTTTCAACAAATTACCCCTCGAGGTATGGTTGGGAATCTGACTGAGAGAGGCTATTAGAGTGGAACCTTCCGCACTTGGAGTTTAGCACTAACGCCACCCTTCAGAAAAATTTCAGGACAGGATCCTTGAAAGAAGGAAAAAAATTATTATTCTAATATAATTAAGAAAAACCATGGACATGGACCAGATGGTAAAAGGTGATACGGGCCGGTGGTGTACTAAAAAGAATAACAGGCATGGTGGGAACTACGGCCAGGTGGATATCATATGTGAGCGTTTCTGTCAGAATTAGAACAGCAACAATGTCGCAGCAGGGGCACCCATGGTCTTGAATTTAACTGATACTCACTTGCATAGCTCTTTCTTTGCCAGGATGATCTCTCTGCAAACTTCTGACATTCTCAATGGCCAGCTCGAATTAATCATGTTTGAAGTTCGTTCCACAAATAAGATGCTCTTCTGATAATCCGATCTGCAGAGAAGCCTTATGTGTATGCTTCCAGAGCTCTCAAGAAGGTTAACTAATTTTTCTCCATTGATCTGCATACAGATAATAGGTTTACTTGGTTGAGAAATGGACAAGAAACTTCCTCTAAGAAACCAAGTATGTCAATTTAAAAATAGCATAAAGCTGTGGTTTCTGAAACACGATGTCAGATGATTCAAATGTAGGATTGAAGATCGGAACGTAAAGTTGCCTTGGGGGGGAAAATCCAAGGAGGACGTTTTCACCATGGCTACTTAAGAATTGAACTAATGGAAGATTCAAATATGAGAACTCTGCCTGACATATATAAAATAGCAACTAGCATAAAAAGATAACAGTTCAATACAGGAAAGCAGAGAAGATATGCGGCAGATTGAGAACCAATTTGTCTGACTTGTATGGACTATTTGTTCTCAGTTAGGTTTGAGAATAACTAAAGATTCTACATGATACACCCTTGTCACACACACGTGCATGCACACGAGAGAGAGAGAGAGAGAGAGAGAGAGAGAGAGACTCCTGCTGGTATGGCAATTATTGCAGAAGAAAATAACAGTTCCATACAGGGAAGCGGATAAGATATGCAGCACATTGAGAACCAATTTGTCTGACTTGAACTAATTACACTCAGTGAGGTTTGAGAATAACTAAAGATTCTACATGATGCACCCTTGTCAGCAGAGAGAGAGAGAGAAACTCATGCTAGTATGGTTATAATTGCAGAAACTTCTTACATAAACTATTCTATAGCAAGCATAATGGCAGTTGAGTCAAGATAAAATGCATTAATAACATTCAATATGTCTTCACTAAAGCCTCTTATCAGCAAATTAATCTATGATAATATTTCATCTGGAAGCATACCAGAAAATGCACATTTGCTGAATTATCCAAGTCAAAAGAGACCATCTATAACTTTACTCTTCAGAAGACTATGGTATATCAGATGTTCAAAGTTTACCAAGTACTAGTTTTTCAAGAGCTGCGAGTAGCGCAATATTCCGATGTTCTAGCTTCATCAACTTTACCAAGTACTAGTTTGATATGACTTCTTGTTCTGTTATCACTTTTAATGCGTTAACCTTGATCTGCTTACTGCCAAAGCCAGGATTGCTCCTCAAATAGTGATTCTGTGGCACCATAGAAATTTTCGAAAAGCTTCCAGTAATTAGATTTCTTGCTGGTGTCGTAAAACAAACCCTTCAGATGCTTATCATCTTAAAATAAAACTAAAATTGGCAGTAAAGTTTTCATTATACTCAAGATTATACACCAAATACTGGATGCTTATTAAAGAAAATGCTTGATCATTCACAAGTCCACTACACATGCCATCAATCAAGTCTTTTGTCTCATTAAATGCTTAATCATTCACAACTCATTGGCTATAACAGCCTTTACTATGACGGGCAAGTGCAATCAAAAAATAAACTGAGAACATCGAAATAAATGAATAACTATTATTGTCCGGTATGTTCAGCAGAGTACCATCAATATGGGTTGGTGCAGCCAGTATGTTCTAATATGGGTGATTTTGACGTCCTAGCACTCATACCAATGCTTTTGCATCAAAACAATATGGTACCAATGGTGTAGTCCCATTCCTTTTTTTTTTTTTGAATACATGTTCTCAAAGCTACATTACCCTATTTCACAACATTAAAAGGGATGCCAGGGTCACCACCTCATTTTCTTGAGGGTCGTGCAGGTTTATATAAAGCACTACAAGCAAGCAATTTGAATTGTTATGGTAGAATGAGAACATAAGAAATAGCCTTTGGAAAGTGTCTGCTTAGTTCACCAACCCTACCACTGTTCATCTTGTCGACCACCATGTTTATGCAAACACAGTCAAAAATTTTCATTGTGCATTATTTCATGTTTAATGAAACCCCTTCATTAGAATTTCGCTTTGTCATAATTTAGTAGGGTTGTCATCTTCTTTACTCAAAAAGGATTTTTTCAAGACATGTACGAGCAAACTCACTCTCATACGCCAGGATAGGAGCAGTTGCATATCGTATCACGATAGGTAAGTGCTGGCATCCCACATTGAATAGGTCTCATCGTCGAGCATATACATAACCTCCAACATTAATTATAGAAGTTACTGCAAATAGAACGAACTCTATCCTTTTCTCCTTTTTTTTTCCTCCTTTGCCCATCATGCATGGGACAGTATTGTCATTTGACTCATCCATAAAGAGCATACAAAAAGTCGCATTAGATTTCATGATAAGATTACTTTATATGGTGGAAAAAGATGGAAAGAGAGAAAAAAAAAAGGATATGTTCTCAAGGTTTTTTTTTTTTTTGGTTGAATCATATGCATCATATGAATACAGGCCACACAAAGCCCAAATGATTTCTTTCGAAAACCAAACCTGTGACACATGGCACTATTCTAATTCTTTAGGTCTCGTGCTTCCTAAGTCTCTCACAAGTAAGATTGATGGAGTGCAGTAACAGCCAGCATTTTCCTTAGAGTTACCATCGATGACTGCAAGCAGTACAAGTAACCAGAAATAAAGAAAGCAAGGGGAAAAACGTCTAGAAGCAAATATGATGTAACAAACAAAGAATCAACGAGTTCAATTAAAAGTTTATTAGATTTGAATCCTTTTGATAAAGATATGATTATCTATTCAATATGCCAGCCATCAAATAAACATAACTAGACCCAGCAAAATAACTTACAAAAATTCCTGCAGCTTACGAACAAGGACTTGTACTCTACCAACTCAGATGTTGTGGAGTCCTAGAAGTTGTTCAATATAAGAAGACCCAGACTTCATCCATGCTTATACCTTTTACAACAATTTGGTTAATTGAAACAAAAAATATTGAAAAGGAAGCATGAAAAAGATAAGCAAATTGAGATTAAGTATGATCCAAATAAATAAGCTCAGCATCCAAGATAAACCAGCCAGATAATAAAAAGAAAGGCGCAGCTTACAAGAGATAGAGCAGTAAATATGGTTAAAACCCAATCTCCAGTGCCATCAGCATGCTCCAAAAGACCGTGTTGCAGCTTTGCTAGAACCATGCCAATGGTGAAACTGTTAATGGGAAATCACAGATGAGGAGAAAGAATAATTCTACAGATAGATTTAGCAAAGCAAATAGTTAAGCAAGAACTGGTGATATAATTTAGAATCTCTTCATACAATAAATGAGCAAGGGAAGCAAGCATGAGTTTGCTGTATACCGAAATTTAGAAAGGGAATAAAATGGCATGCAGGAGGGAGATACACCACATAACCTTTTATCCAAATTATATTCACTGGTCCTAAGAGACCCAGTCTTTGTAACAATTAATTAAAAATTGTGTGGAGCTCCAAGCAGTAGCAACCAAACTGCCTACTTTAAAATAATCCTGATTGTGCCATAGCGTGAACTAACCCTCCAAGAAAGGTCACCCACATATACACCACAAACACTTCAACTACCATTTTTTTTTTCATGAGATGACAATGAACAAGGATAATATCATTAAAAACCTTCCTATCCATTCATAATTTCATCATTCAAAAAATTTTTAATCCCTTCAAACAGGCTTTAACCAGCCATAGTATGTGTTACCAACAGTCCAGCAACAGTGATAATCCAGAAAAGGATGATATTTTGTGATAAGCAGGCACCTAAAACAGGCTGCAATCCATAGTTTCAACAGAAACTGAACACAAACCTTAAATAAATAATTTTTTAAAAAAAATGTTCATATACCAAACCAAACTGATGACATGTAAATTATAGCTTATGTTTATGTAATTTCAGCAAAACATGTCTTATGAGCAATATTCCAACATGCGTGTATTCAAAAAACTCTAGTAACTTGAGATTGCCACAAATACATGAAAACATACATATACACATATACATACGCATGTGTATACATATATAAACATGCACACACATATATGACTTTTTTAAATCAAGTTTCAGAAAAAGGGAGAATATTTTTACAGTTCAAGAGGAGGATAAAACTTGCAATTTTTAGACGCTACAATACTAAGCAAGTAACTACAAGCTTTCAAAGAACACATACTTTAAATGGCCAACGTATCAACATCTACTAATTTATTTATTATTTTGTAACATTGGCATACCTATAGGCTTGCTACCAACCATAGATTTGCCAATGCTAAAGCAGTATAGTGGAGAGTCTCGATGCACCGAACAGATGTTACTTCACAAAGATCCCTCTTACGCACGAGGTCTCCTAACAGTTCTTGAAAGACTTTTGATAGGGAATGAATGTACAGCTGTAGATAATTCATAAACATACAACAATATTCTGTATTTTGGTGTCTATGACTCTTACATCTGTCAACAATCATACCACAACCGTAACAATCCAACCTTAGCCAACTACTTGGGGTCCGCTTCACATATTCTCGTTCAATAAGCATTCCAATTTAGGGCCATAACAAAGCGTTCTTAGTGGGCTATTGAAAATTGCATTTCCTCAATTTCTCTCTCCTTCGGTTACATGGTGTTAGAGCAACCAAGTTGTAATTAGGTGTTTCCCAACTTTATCAGATTTCAAGTGCAGAAGGAGCACCAAGAATGTAATTGTGATCTTGGCTATATATTCCAAAGATGTCTCTGATTCGCAGACGGCAACCATGTCCGGTCGGTTGATTTTGATGCTAGTCCAATCACTGACATCCTCACTCCAATCATTGATATTAACAATTCTACCATCGGTTAGAATTGCTAAATTAATCCAAACCTTGTGGTCTCTGTCCTCCCCTGATGGCTTCATCAATACCTTTAGCCATTAGTTAATTACCAAACAGACAATATCCAAGGTTCCCTAAAGCTTGTTCGAAAAAAATGATGACAAGCCCCTAGCTGTTTCTTTTGATTACCCTTCATCAAACCTAACTAACAATTGCTTGTTGCAGGAGAATCTTGCCCTAGAACTTATTCACAACTATGAATAATATTCAGTAATTCGAAGCATATAACAATGCCTGTCAGAAAAAGGCCTCTAATTTCAGTCCTGCTCCATCTTCTATGTAACAGAAATAGCTGACTTTTGAATCAGAACTTAACAATAAAGTTTAAGACTAAAGCGTACAATGGTAATGGTGAAATAAAAGAAATATAAGCACCTGTTTACCATTACTGTAAAGGAATAAACATGAAAAGAAAACAGATAAGAGATTGACAATGTATTTTAAAACAAACACTGCAGTTCCTTTATGAGGAGAAGGTGCAAAGAAATGCAAATTATGGTGCACATAACAGAATCCTAATTAGAAAATATCTAGTGCATTGTTCTAAATTGATGTGATGCTTGTTCTGAATGAGAAAATTTACAATGGAATTTTTTGAACTGCTGGAACCTTGAGTTTCAATCATGACCTTAAACAATCAAGAGCAACATGAATCCAAGAGTGTCTCTCTACAGCCCAGGTTTCTGACACACCTCTGTCACATGACCATGTATGGTGTTTCTTAGACGCAAATGCAAATAAATAACCACTCCATCAAGAAATCAACTGTATAAAGCTGCGATCCACAACTTTATTGGGTAAGACATGCATATCTATGTCAATTCAATAAGAAAGCAACAACAATGGTGTCTGAAGAAATGTGTGAAAGATGTCAAGAAAATACAAGCACATATATCTATTTCAGTGGCATACCAAGAAGTTAGTACTCGTAGTTCCATCAGTAAGCATCACTCTACCATCCACACTAGCATTACTTTTGCTAAGTTTTGAAGAATCAGCCAATATGTGTTGTGCTGTTCTCAAATCTTCAGAAAAGACGCATGAATTACTATGCAAGGGACTTGCTTGAGCAGCAGCCAGTGGCTCCAATTTTGGAAAAACAGGCAGCTTGGAGTTACCCTGATAAATGAGCATCTAGTTAAATAATAGAACTGTTGACGCAGAAACTGATCGTCGCCGAAATCCGTTGGAGTAGAGGCCGATGAGGTCGCCGCCGGGGACCTGCAAAACAAAGTCCCGTCCGGAGCTGGTGGGGGGTGGCTCCGACAGGACCCTCCGACGATTAAGTCAGTTCTGGCCAATAGGAATGGAGTGCTCGGGAATGAGTTCCACTGAGCTTAAAGAAGGAGAGGAGAGCTTAGAGATCAGAGGTTAGAGTTAGCATATCTGGAGGGTCCTTTATAGGCGGAGCTTAATTGATGGTGATAGCCATACCGCCTGGTAGAGAGCTGTTGGGACCGCATGAAGTTCGGTACGGAGAGGAAGACATCGTCAGGCGGATAGTGACAACCATACTGATAGGCCATGGGCCGCATGGGGCTGGTTACGGAGAGAGTGGTGTCGCCAGTGGTGGTGGCCATGTCGTCCGATTGCGGGCCGCATGGGACTAGTTATGGAGAGGGTGGCGTCGCCAGACTGGTAATGGCGGTCATACCGTCGAGGCTCGACAGTCGTAGCTCGAGGAAGCAGGCGTTGGCTGGTGGACTCAAGCATATACCAATTTCAAAGAAGCTCGAACTCCAAGAGGAGTTCGGTCGAAGGGAGGCTCGGAAGGAGTTCGACTCCTGTGAATCCAAGGAGCCTAGCCACTAAGCAGTTCGGCTGGCTGAACGGGTTCGAAGGAGCTCGACCGCTGGGGGTTCGGTCCGGATGCTGGGAGTCCGAAGAAGTTCGGCCGCTGAGGAGTTCGGCCGGTTGAAAGAATTCGGTCCGAACGCTGAAAATCCGAAGGAGCTCGGCCGCTGGGGGTTCGGTCCGGACGTTGGAAGTCCAAAGAAGCTCGATCGTTGAGGAGTTCGGTCGGCTGAAGAGATTCGGTCCGGACGCTGGGAATCCGAAGGAGCTCAGCCGTTGAGGAGTTCGGCTAAGACCCGTTCGTTGAAGCTCTTCCGCAGCTACTGGTTGCATCAGGCAGAGCATCGAACTGGATTTTGACAGGAGCGGAGTTTATCCCCAACAATAGTCCCCCCACTTTCGAGTTTGAAACTCAAAGAAAAGGAGTGCAGAAAAGACGACTGTCGAAGTTCTCCGTGCTGGTTCAGGTCAAAGCTCGAGGGAAGATCTCATCTCCAGACGAAGTCGGTGCTGAAATTGAAGCCTGGGGAAGATCTCATCTCCTGCCGAGGTTGATACGGATGCTTGGGAGAGATCTTATCTCTGACCGAGGTTATCTCGGGTGCCCTAGCTGAGATTGTCGCGGACCTTATCTCTAGTCGAGGTTTCTCGGGCGCTCTGGCCGAGGTTGTCGTGGATCTTATCTCTAGTCGAGGTTTCTCGGGCGCTCTGGCCAAGGTTGTCACGGACCTTATCTCTAGCCGAGGTTTCTTGGGCACTCTGGCCGAGGTTGTCGTGGGCGCTCTAGCCGAGGTTGTCGTGGACCTTATCTCTAGCCGAGGTTGTCTCGATCGCTTCGGAAGAGATCTTATCTCTGGTCGAGGTTGATGGAGATCCTGTCTTCTGTAGACTTCGGAGCTCAGACTTGGACTTTGCTCGCGTTAGGATGAGGTTCTCCTCCTATTCCTAACAGATCGTGGGGGCACATTCGGACCATCGTCCGTCTCTCCCCATCTCGTCTAAGGTGAACGAAACTTTCGACTTTGCTCACGTCGGGATGAGGTTCTCCTTCTGTTCCTAATGGACTGTGGAGGCACATTCGGACCGTCATTCGTCTCCCCCTATCTCGTTTAAGGTGAACGAGACCTTCGACTTTGCTCGCGTTAGGACGAGGTTCTCCTCCTATTTCTAACGGACTGTGGGGGTACATGTGGACCGTCGTCCGCGCTTCTCCCCCCATCTCGTCTAAGGTGAATGAGGCCTTCGATTTTGCTCGCGTTAGGATGAGATTCTCCTCCTATTTCTAATGGACTGTGGGGGCACATGCAGACCGTCGTTCGCGCTTTTCTCCCCATCTCGTCTAAGGTGAATGAGGCCTTCGACTTTGCTCGCATTAGGACGAGGTTCTCCTCCTGTTCCTAACGGACCACTTTCATCCGCTCCTTTCCTATCGACTTTGCTCACGTTAGGACGGAAGGAGGGGGACTATTGTTGGAGATAAATCCTGCTCCTACCGAAGTCCAGTTCGATGCTCTGCCTGATGCAACCGGTAGCCGTGGAAGAGCTTCAACGGATGGGTCTTAGCCGAACTCTTCAGTGGCTGAGCTCCTTTAGATTCCCAACGTCCGAACCGAATCCCTTCAGCCGGTCGAACTCCTCAGCGGTCGAGCTTCTTTGGACTCCCGACGTCCAGACCGAACCCCCAGCGGCCGAGCTCCTTCGAATTCCCAGCGTTCGGATCGAATCTCTTCAGTCGGTCGAACTCCTCAGCGGCCGAGCTTCTTCGGACTCCCAGCGTCCGGACCGAACCCCCAGCGGCCGAGCTCCTTCAAATCCATTCAGCCGGTCGAACTGCTTAGCAGCCGGGCTCCTTGGATTCATAGGAGTCGAACTCCTTTCAAGCCCCCCTTCGGTCAAACTCCTCTTAGAGTCCGAGCTTCTTTGAAATTGGTATATGCTCAAGTCCACCAGCCAACGCCTGCTTCCTCGAGCTACGGCTGTCGGACCTCGACGGTATGACCGCCATTACCAGTCTGGCGATGCCACTCTCTCCGTAACTAATTTCATGCGGCCCACAATCGGACGACATGGCCACCACCACTGGCGACACCACTCTCTCCGTAACCAGCCCCATGCGGCCCATGACCTATCAGTATGGCTGTCACTATCCGCCTGACGATGCCTTCCTCTCTGTATCGAACTCCATGCGGCCCCAACGGCTCTCTACCAGGCGATATGGCCATCACCATCAATTAAGCTCCGCCTATAAAGGACCCTCCAGATATGCTAACTCTAACCTCTAATCTCTAAGCTCTCCTCTTCTTCTCTAAGCTCAGCGGAACTCATTTTCGAGCACTCCATTCCTATTGACCAGAGCTAACTTGATCATCGGAGGGTCCTGCTGGAGCCACCCCCCATTGACTCCGGACGAGATTTTATTTTGTAGGTCCCCGACGGTGACCTCATCGGCCTCCACTTCGGCGGATTCCGACGACGACCGATTTCTGCGTCAACAGATTGGCGCTAAAGGAAAGGCTTGAACCTTCAAGGTCCCCTTGTTCTTAAAGGAGTGCTCGACGATGATCTCTCTTTCCCCTCTTTGGAGATCTCTCTTCTTCCTCTCTAGGGTTCATCCCCCAGGAGAAAATGCCTCCCAGCAGGGCTTCGACTCGACGCTCGACGGCCTCCACAGCCCGATCTCCTTCAGATCCATCCTCTCGCGCTCCAACCCGGGCCGCCCAGGTTCCATCTGTGGCCGTGGTGGATGCAGAGCAGTTCAACCTGCTCGTCCAATAGGTTCGTGGCCTCACAGAGGTGGTGTAGGTGGTGCAGGCCATGCACCGACATATTTCGACACCACCTCAAATGGTGCAGGACTCCCCAGAGCTGTGCGGTCCGGCTCAGGAACAACCGACTTGAGCTACCCAACCTCTGATCCCCGGAAGGGGGAGGCAAAGGAGGGAGAGCCTCTGCTCGGACCGTGTCTCGACCCAGGGGGAAGCCTCGCACCCGTTCTGCCAGAAGACTTTGGAGATCAAAGATCGTGAAGACCTCTTAGATCGAAGGCTCTTAGAAATGAGCCGACGAATCGAGGAGCTCCATCACACTTCCTCCTCCCGTGGTAATGACATTTGTACTGACCCTTCCTTTTCGCAGAAAATTATGCAGGAGCCGATCCCGTCGAACTTCAAACTCTCACAGCTCGAGAGTTACGATAGAACCACCGATCCGATTGACCATCTGAAAGTCTTTTGGACAACGATGTTGCTCCACGGCACGCCAGACGCCATCTTATGCCGGGCTTTTTTCTCTACCCTTAAGGGGGCTTCTAGGAACTGATACTCGGCGCTTAAGCCGAGTACCATCTTATCATTCGACCAGATGAGCCAACAATTTGCGGCCCACTTCATCAGTAGCCGACGTCCATGCCGAGGCTCGGATTTCTTAATGGCCATTAGGCAAAAGGAGGAAAAACCTATCCGGCTTATGTCATCTGGTTTAATACTGCTGCATTAGAGGTCTAGAACCTAGATCAGTCAGTCGCCATGGCCGCCCTCAAGGGCAGCCTTCAGAAGAACGACTTGTTGTTCTTCCTGGAAAAGAAGTATCCCAGGAATTTTGTCGACATGCTAGCTCGGGCCGAAAGTTACGCGCAAGCAAAGGAGGCTTTCGAAGCTAAGGACAGTGAAGCCAGCGGTAAGCGGTGAATCAGCAGGCCAAGCAGGCCCACCAAAGAAAGGAAGCAGACTGAAGCTCGACCGCGCTCCCGGACTCCCCCTAGTTGCGGGCGAGCCCGAACTCCCCCTCGAGCTCGAAGGTAGGGAACCTCCGATGGAAGGGCACGCCGAGGTTCCTTCCAACGCTGAAGTTTCCTCCGATGATGATTTCACAACTATGCCCCCCTCAACGCCCTGAAGACCCGAGTGCTGATGGAGATCAAGGAACGACTTTCGAGATCGACGAGAATGCGTTCCCATCCCAGCAGACGTAATTCCAATAAGTTCTGCCTCTACCATCGTGATCACGGTCATGACACTGAGGAGTGCATCCAGCTCCAAGACGAGATCGAAGAGCTCGTCAGGCGAGGTAGACTTGGCCGATTTCTGTGGAGATGACCTTAAGAGCGGAAAGATCGGCTGAGGTTATTACCGTCAAGTGGGAAAAACCAGCAAGAAGATCGATTGCCTCTTGATGTCATCAACACTATCTCGAGGGGACTTCAACAAGGAGAGGCCAGCAGATCCGAGGGATCGATAAAGAGGCGAAGGACCATGGAGCCCGTGATCTTCACCGAGGTAGACAGCTAGGTAATCCAATTTCCGCATAATGACGTGGTTATAGTTTCTTTGAACATTGCTGACTACGATGTATGTCGCATTTTGATGGATAATGGAAGCTCGGCTGACGTATTATTTTATGATGCCTTCTCAAAAATGTCCCTACCCAAGGACCGCTTGAGGCCTATGAACTCCCCGCTGGTAAGATTCGCTGGCAACACCGTACCAATCGAAGACGTGATAACTTTGGCTGTGACGGTAGGGCAACAGCCGAGATTGGCCAAAACGTAGGTCGACTTCCTGATCGTGAGGACTCCATCCATCTATAATGCGATTCTCGACCGACTTGATCTAAATGCACTTCGGACAGTGGTGTCAATCTGTTATTTGAAGATGAAGTTTTTGATGAGTCGTGGGGTCAAAGAAGTCAGAGGAGATCAGGCTCTGGTGAGGCACTATTATTCGATCGCCCTACATAAGGAAGAACGGTCCGATCCTTATCTTGTTGATGGCTTGGATGTCCGCGATGACCTCACTAAGGAGCGAGGTGAGCCTATGGAGGACCTCGTCTCTATTCTCTTAAATGATGGAAACCCGGAGCACGCTGTGCAGATCGGCTCCAACTTGGCGGACGAGGTTCGGGAGCAACTCGTCGCCTTCCTCAAGAGAAATGCGGACGTCTTCGCCTGAACCCCAACGGACATGCCGAGGATTGATGCCGAAGCCATGGAGCATCGGCTGGCCATCGATCCAAGGCACCAATCGATAAGAGAAAAGATGCGCCACCACGCCCCAGAGAGACAAAAAGCGATTGCCGAAGAAGTAGACAAGCTTCTTCAAGTCGGACTCATCCGGAAGGTTAATTATCCAACCTGGGTCTCGAACGTGGTCCTCGTCAGGAAGGCAAATAACAAGTGGAGGATGTGTGTCGACTTCAAGAAGCTGAACAAGACCTGTCCGAAAGACAGCTATCCCCTATCTAGGATCGATCAACTGATGGATGCGACCTCGGGCCATGAGCTCCTCACCTTCCTGGATACCTTTTTTGATTATAACCAGATACGGATGGCGCCCGAGGATGAAGAGAAGACCGCCTTCATTACTGACCATGGTCTTTATTGTTATAGGATCATACCATTCGGACTCAAAAATGTAGGAGCCACTTACCAGCGTTTGGTTAATAAGGTCTTCAAAGAGCAGATCGGCTGCAACATGGAGGTGTACGTGCATGATATGCTCGTCAAAAGTCGAGCTTCGACAGACCACCTCACTGATTTTAAAGAGACCTTCAGTGCACTTAGAAAGCACAAGATGAAGCTGAACCTGACCAAATACGCTTTTGGCGTGACCTCCGAAAAGTTTCTGGGGTTCATGGTGTCGGGATGCGGAATCGAAGCAAATCTCGAGAAGATCCGAGCCATTCGAAAGATGACTGCTCCGAAGACGATCAAGAAAGTTCAGTGCCTGACCAGAAAGATGGCATCCCTAAATTGCTTCGTCTCAAGGGCGGTCGAACGATGCACGCCCTTCTTCCGAGTTCTCAGACGACCAAAGAACTTCTGCTGGACGGTGGAGTGCCAACGGACATTCGAGGAGCTTAAAAACTACCTCGACTCACCCCCACTGCTGGCGAAGCCCGAACCCGAAGAAGAATTATTCCTGCATCTAGCTGTCTCTCCGGTGGCCCTAGCGGCAGTCCTGGTCAAAGAAGAAGCAAGGACGCAACGACCGGTCTACTACGTGAGCCGGGTCCTGAGGGATGCAGAGATCAGGTACTCTAGGATAGAAAAACTAACTTACTCTCTTCTAATTACCGTCAGAAGGCTTTGATCTTACTTTTAGGAGCACACCGTAACGGTCCTCACTGACCAACCAATAAAAGCAGTCCTTCACCGGATGGATGCCTTCGGAAGAATCATGAAATAGGCAATCGAGCTCACGAAGTTCGACATCAACTACCGACCCAGGCTGTCGATCAAGGCTCAGATATTGATGGATTTTATGGTGGAATGCATCATTTCGATCGAAGCCGAGCTTGGATAGAGCGGGGCCGACACCAAAGTGAGGCCGAGTCTGGGCAAAGTTGAGCTATCGCAGCCGAACCTCCCCGAAGGCTTTTGGGCTTTGTACGTGGATGGTTCATCCAACTCTACTGGAGCTGGTGTAGGCTTGATCTTGGTCAGCCCCGAAGGAGTCATCGTCGAGTTCGCACTATGCTTCGAATTCTCCACGACCAATAATGGAGTCGAATATGAAGCGCTAATCATCGGATTAAAGATAGCAAGAGAATTAAAAATAGATCGACTTCAAGTCTACAGCGATTCCCAGCTGATGGTCGATCAAGTCGGCAATAGCTACGAAGCATGGGAGGAAGGCATGGTGAGGTACCTCAAAAAAGTGAGGAATTTGGCCCCGACCTTCAACAGTTTCGACATTCAGCATATTCCAAGGGCGGAAAATGCGAGAGTCGATCTTCTCTCCAAGTTGGCCACTTCAGCCCCGACCGAGCTACCTAAAGAAGTATTTTTGAAAATTTCAAAATGCCCAGCCATGGAGGAATCTCAGACCGTCCTGCAGATAGAATTCGAGCCCAGCTGGATCGATCCGTTGGTTGCCTACCTTAAAGAGGGGGTTCTTCCTCACGATCGAAAAGAAGCTCGGAAGCTCAGGAATCAGGCCTCCCACTACATTTTATCTGAAGGCAAATTGTATAAGAGGTCGTACTCCCTCCTATTGCTGAGATGTCTCCGACCTTCAGAGGCCAATCTCGCACTATGGGATGTGCACGAAGGACTTTGCGGAAGCCACGTAGGAGCCAGGTCCCTATCGCAAAAACTACTTCGGCAGGGGTACTACTGACCGACCTTATTTCACGACTCCATGAAATATGTAAAAAAGTATGATCGCTGTCAAAAGAATGCCAGCGTGCAAAGGCAGCCGACATCCGAGCTTGCTTCGCTCAGCGCACCTTGGCCATTTACGTAGTGGCGAATGGACATACTCGGCCCCTTCCCAATAGCGTTCGAGCAACGAAAGTTCCTCCTAGTCGCGATCGATTATTTCACCAAGTGGATCGAAGCCAAACCATTAGCGAAGATCACCGAGACCAAGATGCAGGACTTCGTCTGAAAGTCACTAGTCTATCGGTTCGGCCTGCCCCGAACCCTTATAACCGATAATGGACGATAGTTCGCTGGGGTAAGGTTTGCCAAATTCTGCAAAGGACTGAACATCTTCCATCGCTTCACATCGGTAGCTCACCCGCAGGCCAATGGGGAGGCTGAGGTGACCAATCGGATTCTACTGCAAGACATCAGGACAAGTCTCGACAGGGCTAAGGGAGCTTGGGTGGACGAACTCTACCACATCCTCTGGGCATACCGAATTACTCAAAGAACACCGATCAGAGAGACACCCTTCGCCTTGGCCTTCGGCATGGAGGCAGTTATCACGATTGAACTTCGCATCCGCACGAGTCGTGGGCTTTGACGAGCAGCATAACCCCTAGGATCTCAGAGTTAACCTCAACTTGCTGGAAGAAAAAAGGAAGGAGGCTCGTATCTGGATGGCAGCCTACAGATAGAAGGTGGCCCAGTACTACAACTCCAGAGTTAGGGGTAAGACGTTCAGAGTGGGGGATCTAGTGCTTCGACGAGCCGTCGTCTTCCAGCCTCAGAGTCAAGGGAAGCTCGCCCCAAATTGGGAAGGTTCGTATGAAGTGGTGGAGGTCATTCGGCCCGGGACCTATTGCCTGAAGGAGCTCGGAGGAATAGTGCTTCCCTGATCTTAGAACTCAAAAAATCTGAGGGTGTATTACTAGTAGACTTCCTTCAATAAAACTTCTTCGCTCAGCATTATTGTTTTCTGGTGCAAGGATTACGTGGCGATAGGAAAGGAGCGGGTGAAAGTGTCCCGTTAGGAACAGGAGGAGAACGTCATCCTAACGTGAGCAAAGTCGAAGGCCTCATTCACCTTAGACGAGATGGGAGGAGAAGCGCGGACGATGGTCCGCATATGCCCCCACAGCCCATTAGGAATAGGAGGAGAACCTCGTCCTAATGCAAGCAAAGTTGAAGGCCTCGTTCACCTTAGACGAGATGGAGGGAGAAGCACGGACGATGGTCCGCATGTGCCTCCACAGCTCGTTAGGAATAGGAGGAAAATCTCATCCTAATGCGAGCAAAGTCGAAGGCCTCGTTCACCTTAAACGAGATGGAGGAAGACAGACGACGGTCTGAATGTGCCCCCACAGCCCGTTAGGAACAGGAGGAGAACCTCGTCCTGACGCGAGTAAAGTCAAAGGCCTCGTTCACCTTAGACGAGATGGGGGGATACGGACGACGGTCCAAATGTGCCCCCACAGTCCGTTAGGAACAGAAGGAGAATCTCATCCTAACGCAAGCAAAGTCTAAGTCTGAGCTCCAAAGTTTACAAGAAACAGGATCTCCATCAACCTCAACCAGAGATAAGATCTCTTTCGAAGCGATCGAGACAACCTCAGCTAGAGGTAAGATCCGTGACAACCTCGGCTAGAGTGCCCACGACAACCTCGACCAAAGCATCCGAGAAACCTCGGCTAGAGATAAGGCTGCAACAACCTTGGCCAGAGCGCTCGAGAAATCTCGGCTAGAGATAAGGTCCGCGACAACCTCGGCCAGAGCGCCCGAGACAATCTCGACCAGAGATAAGATCTCTTTCAAGCACCCATATCAACCTTGGTAGAAGATGAGATCTCCCCCGGGCTTCAATTTCAGCACTGACTTCGTCTGGAGATGAGATTTCCCTCCGAGCTTCGACTTGAACCAGCACGGAGAACTTCGACAGTCATCTTTTCTGCACTCCCTTCCTTCGAGTTTTGAACTCGAAAGTGGGGAAATTATTGTTGGGGATAAACTCTGCTCCTATCAAGGTCCAGTTCGATGCTCAGCCTGATGCAACCAGTAGCCGCGGAAGAGCTTCAATGGATGGATCTTAGTCGAACTCCTCAGCGGTCGAGCTCCTTCGGATTTTCAGCATCCGGACCAAATTCCTTTAGTCGATCGAACTTCTCAATGGTCGAACTTCTTGGACTCCCAGCATCTGGACCGAACCCCCAGCGGTCGAGCTCCTTCGGATTTCCAGCGTTCGGACCGAACCCCTTCAGCCGACCGAACTCCTCAGTGGCCGAGCTTCTTCGAACTTTCAGCATCTGGTCCGAACCTCCAGCGGTCGAGCTCCTTCGAACTCATTCAGTCGACCGAATTGCTTAGCGGCCAGACTCCTCGGATTCATAGGAGTCGAACTCCTTCCGAGCCCCCCTTCGATCGAACTCCTCTTGGAGCCCGAGCTTCTTTAAAATTGGTATATGCTCGAGTCCACCAACCAACGCCTGCTTTCTGAGCTATAGCTGTCGAACCTCGACGGTATGATCGCCGATACCAGTCTGGCGATGCCACTCTCTCCGTAACTAGTCCCATGCGGCCCACAACCGAATGACATGGCCACCACCACTAACGACACCATTCTCTCCGTAACTAGCCCCATGCAACCCATGACCTGTCAGTATGGCTGTCACTATCCGCCTGACGATGCCTTCCTCTCCGTACCGAACTTCATGCGATCCCAACGGCTCTCTACCAGGCGGTATGGCCATCACCATCAATTAAGCTCCACCTATAAAAGACCCTCCAGATATGCTATCTCTAACCTCTGATCTCTAAGCTCTCCTCTCCTTCTCTAAGCTCAGCGGAACTCATTCTCAAGCACTCCATTCCTGTTGGCCAGAGCTGACTTGATCATCGAAGGATCCTGCCAGAGCCACCCCCCCACCAGCTCCAGACGGAACTTTATTTTGCAGGTCCCTGGCGGCGACCTCATCGGCCTCCACTCCAGTGGATTCCGACGACGATCAATTTCTCCATCAACAAGAACCAAACATAGAGTTTCATTTCAAGGATGTTAGAGTATTCACTTGTCTTTGTTGAAGGTGTACCGTCTGGTTGCATCTATTGAAGGTCATTTTTGAAGGTCGGTCTAATGGCTTTGGAGAGGGGAAAAAAAAGAAAAGGAAAAAGTTAGGCATGAGATCGAAGACCATAAAATGACTACGGAAAATGTGATTGGAAACCGAAACATGAAAATTAAATGGCAAAACCTCATAAGATGAACTAAATTTTAAAAATTAAGTTACATCAAGACCTTTTTGGATTAGGTCATGGAACCATTAAGGGAAATGCATCGGCAACCGGCTATACAACGCCTTGCTTCCACCCTTTGGCCTCGCCCCAAAGGGCGAAAACCACCCCCTATCTCATCAATATTCCTACAAAGCAAGTAGATGCGCATGTAAGATAGCCGACAGCAGACCATGGCAAGATCATTTCAGATCAAATTTGGCATTTTTTTTATAGCAAACTTTGCACAGAATATGAGAAGGGGTTTCTCCTGCAAAACTTAAGATCAATCAGAGGAAATATATTATTCAAATAATAAACAATTATAGGTTCCTATGGATGATAATTAGAAAAAAAAAGTACTTAGAAATGCAGCATTCCAAGGTTTGTGGAGATGATAATATTTGGGTGGAAGCATTGCCTGAGTTGGAGAGAGAAGGAAAGAAGGGATCCGAAGAACGGTGGGGAGGAGGAGTTTGAATACGAACCGAAGATAGCAAATATTGTTTAGATATATTTTGGAGAGAAATGGATCAAAAATGTGATTTCGCATTCCACCGCACAAGTTTGCAGTTCCAATCCCCTCCATTCTAAAGTTATTTGATAAAAAATGCATAGATATCTATTACCTATTATCTAATCTAATCTAATCTAATATATATATAGATAATTATTTTAAAATATTGATTATTTTTTTATTATTTATAATAATTTAAAATATTATTTTTAAATAATAATATAGTAGTATTTTAAAATTAAAAAAATAATATTTTAAAAATAAAAGTAGAAAAGGATAAGGGATGAATTTTAAAAATTTATTATTTTTAAAAATAAAATATTATAAAAATAATAATAATAATAATATTTTTTAAATAAACTAATTTATTATTATTAAAAAATAATATATTATTTTTTTAATTTTAAAAATAATAATATACTAATTTATCTATTATATATATATAATAATACTTTATGGAGAAGTATTGTAGTGTTGCCACCTCAGCATCTCAGATGATTTTAGTTATGATATGTGAATTATTATTTTATTATCTATAATAATTTAAATATTATTTTTAAATAATAATAAAATAGTATTTTAAAAATTAAAAAAAATAATATTTTAATAATAAAGTAGAAAAGGAATAAGAGATGAAAAATATTTTTAAAAAAATAATTATTTTTTAAAATAAAATATTATAAAAAATAATAATATTTTTTAAAAATATTAATTTATTATTATTTTAAAAAAATAGCATATTATTTTTTAATTTTAAAAATAATAACATACTAATTTATTTTTTTAAAATAATATTTTTATTATTTTTTTTAAAAAAATAATATATTTTGAGATCTGAATTGATCCATCGAATTAGATCAGATCAAATATAATAAATTATCCATAAATAAAGTATGGTACTTTATCGATTTAAAAATTAAATCTCTATAATTAATAGCCTTCAAAAGTTTGGAGAAGTTATGAGAAAAAGTAAAGAGGCTGGAGTGCGATCAGGATCGATATTTATCGAAAGAGAAGGGAGCCATGGTGGGATGGCACCGATGGACGTATAGAAGGTATAAAAATAAGAAGAAAGAAGAAAAAATAATAATAAAATATTATTTTATAAAAAAAAAAAAAAAAAAAAAAAAGAGAGAGAGTTTCTCTCTCTTTCTTCAATGATGGTGCCTGGAGTGACGGTACCGATAGGAGCATCGGAGGGTATGATCGGGATCAGCATTTATCGAAAGAGAAGGATAGCAGTGGTGGGGCAGCATTGATAGGCATGAAGGTATGAGAAGAAGAGAGAGGGTAGAGATGCGATCGAGATTAACATTTATCGAGAAAGAAAGAGAGTCGTGGTAGGGCGATAGGAGGTGTAGTGGTACCAACGGGCACGTAGAAAGTATGAGAATGGAAAGCAAAAATATAAAATAAAATATTATTTTATAAAATAATAAAAATATATCATATATATAATAAATAAATAAATAAAATATTAAAAAATTAAAAATATTTATTATTAAATTTTTTTTAATAATTATAGATCATAATTATTTATCCTGTGCAACGTACGAATGTTCGACTAATATATATATAAAATAATACTCTATGGAGAAGTATTGTAGTGTTGCTACCTCAGCATCTCAGATAATTTTAATTATGCCATATGAAACCAAAATATTATTTTTTTAATAATAATAAAATAATATTTTAAAAATTTTTAAAAAAATATTTTTAAAATAAAAATAGTAAAGGGATAAGAGATAATATATATATATTTAAAAATATTATTTTTATAAAAAATAAAATATTATAAAAATAATAATATTATTTTTAAAAATATTAATTTATTATTTTAAAAAGATAATATATTATTTTTAAATTTTAAAAATTATATATATAAAATAATACTCTATGGAAGAGTATTGTAGCGTTGCCACCTCAGTATCTTAGATGATTTTAGTTTTACCATATAAAATTAAAATATTATTTTATAATAATAATAATAAAATAATATTTTTAAATAAAATAGAAAAGGGATAAGAGATGAAAAATATATTTTTTAAAATATTATTTTTATAAAAAATAAAATATAATAATAATATATTTAAAAATGATAGTTTATCAATATTTTAAAAAGATAACATATTATTTTTTAATTTTAAAAATAATAATATATTAATTTATTTTTTTAAAATAATATTTTTATTTTTAAAAAAATAATATATTTTGAGATCTGAATCGATCCATTAGATTAAATTATATTAAACTTAATAAATTATTCATAAATAGATCATGATATTTCATTGATTTGAAAGTCAAATCTCTGCAATTAATAGTCTTCAAAAATTTGGAGAAAGTATGAGAAGAAGTATAAGATGGTGGTGTGATCGGGATCAATATTTATCGAGAGAGAAGGAGAGCCGTGGTGGGATGATAGGAGATGGAGTGGCACTAATGAGTATGAAGAAGGTATGAGAATAGGAAGGAAGAAAAAAATAATAAAATATTATTTTATAAAAAAAATAAAGAAGAAAAAAAGAAAAAAGAAAGAAAAGAATAGAAAAGAAAAGAAAAAAGAAAGAAGAAAAAGAGAGTTTATTTCTTTTTCTTCAGTGATGGCACCAATGACAGTATTGATAGGGGTGTCAGGGGGTACGATCAGGATCGATATTTGTCGAGAGAAAAAGAAAGCGGTGGTGGGATGGTAGGAGGATGGGGTGGCATCGACGGGCGTGGAGAAGGTATGAGAATAAGCGAGAGGAAGAGGGTGCGATCGGGATTGGCATCTGCCAAGAAAGAAGGAGAGACATGGTGGGGCGATAGGGGGTGTGGCGGCACTAACAGGCATATAGGAGGTATGAAAACTAGAAGAAAAAAATATTATTTTATAAAATAATAATAAAAATATAATATATAAAATAAAATATTAAAAAAATAAAAATATTTATTATAAATATTTATTATTAAATATTTTAATAATTATAGGCTATAATTATTCATTTCGTGCAATATAATTAAAATATCTAACATACCATATTAAATTATCATTCTTTTATTACCATGTGTATCATAATACTTTTAATATATATTAGAATATAAATTATAGTAAAATCTGATATAGCAAGATATAATATAATACAATACAATACAATATAATATAGTATTATATAATATAATATTATAAGGTATTATTATATTATTATTATCCCTTGCTTATTATCACAGTAACTAATATGGTTTACAATATCAATATTGTAAATCATAATAAAATATGATACAATATAATATAATAATGTATAGTAAATATTATTATTATTATTTTATTATCTCATTATTTCTTATTTAAGATTTTATTGTATAATGTAATATACTATAATAAAATCTACCAAAAATATTTTATATTATCATATTATTGTAGTACATGATATGATGATATCATATATTATATATTATTTCAACAAAATGGTCCTACTAGCCAGATTTATAGTAGGTTTAGATTAATACTTGACCTCATGTTATTGTTTTAGCCTCGTTAAACTAGTTTGATCAAATAAATAGGCTAAATTTATCCGCCCATCAATTGAATGCATTTAATGCCTATTCCAGGATAAATGAAGGATAAATCCTATATCTTTGTTCCAAACGCAATCCAAGAAGCGCTTTGCATGGCACACCAGCTTTATCAATCTAGGACTCATTTGGTTTGTGAAAAAAAATTTTCTTCTTAGAAAATAATTTGTAATTTCTTAGAAAGTCATTTTCTGAGAAAAAAATTTTAGTATATTTGATTGATCATGAAAAAATAATTTATTAAAGAATAGCTTATATTTGGTTGAACATGCATTTCTTAAAAAAATAGTATAGAATATCCATTATACTCTTAATAGATATAAAACTATATACTTTTGCTCCTAAACTTTATATAAATAATAATATTATATTTATACTCATATAAAAATAATATTAATATATTATAATATAATATTAGATCATAATAATTTATTTATATTAATATAATATTAATATTTTAATATAATAAATTTATTAATATCTTAATAAATATAATATTATACTAATATAAATATTGACATATTCATAAAATACTATATCAATATTAATGTTGGTGCAGAAATCC
>QRFJ01000752.1:351519-578937 GCA_006176705.1 Cocos nucifera
TGTTGGTGCAGAAATCCGTCGCCGCCGGAGGTCGCCGCAATCGAGGCCGCTGGGCGCCGCCGGGGACCTGCAAAACGAAGTCCCGTCCGGAACCGGTGGGGTGGTGGCTCCGGCAGGACCCTCCGACGGTCAAGTTAGTTTCCGGCCAACAGTAATGGAGTGCTCGGAATGAGTTCCGGAGCTTAGAGATGTGGAGGAGAGCTTAGAGAGTCGAGAGTTCAGAGAGCTTAGCCTTAGTATGTCGGGAGGGGTCCTTTTATAGCGGAGCTTAGTTGATGGTGACGGCTGTGCCGTCTGGCAGAGAGTCGTCGGGCAGCATGGAGTTTGGTACGGAGAGGAAGGCGTCGTCCGGTAGATCGTGGGAGCCATACCGGCGAGTCGTGGGCCGCATGGAGTCCGGTACGGAGAGGAAGGCGTCGTCCGGTAGGATCGTGGGAGCCATACCGGCGAGTCGTGGGCCGCATGGAGTCCGGTACGGAGAGGAAGGCGTCGTCCGGTAGATCGTGGGAGCCATACTGGCGAGTCGTGGGCCGCATGGAGTCCGGTACGGAGAGGAAGGCGCCGTCCGGTCTTGCTGCAGGCGACAGTTCGTCCAATGGAGTTCGGACTTGTAACAGAGTTCGGCCGAGGGGGAAGCTGGGGGAGTTCGTCTGGCTGAAGGGTCGGCCATCTGTAGAGTTCGGCCGCGGGACGGTTGCCGAGGAGTTCGACCGCTGAGAGGCCCGAAGAAGCTCGGCTGGCCAGTTGAAGGACTTCGGTTGCTAGTTGGTTCGGCCAGGGCTCGCTGAGGAGTTCGGTCGCCTAGGGTCGGTCCGAAGGAGTTCGGCTGCACGGGCTCGCCTGGGGTCGGTCCGAAGGAGTTCGGCCGTGGGAAGTCCGAAGGAGTTCGGCTGCGTCGGGGCGAAGTCGGCGAAGGAGTTCGGCCGTGGGGTCCGAAGGAGTTCGGCCGTGGGGTCCGAAGGAGTTCGGCCAGGGTTCGCCTGGATTCGGCCTCTAGGCAGTTCGGCCGTGGTAGGGGCTCGGCCTGGCGCCTGGCGCTGAAAGCTCTTCAGCGGCTACTGGTTACATTGGGCTGAGCGTCGGGCCGGGCTTCGGCAGGAGCGGGATTTATCCCCAACAGTAGCCCCCCCACTCCCGAGTTCAAAAATTGAAGGAAGGGAGTACCAAAACAGGCGACTGCCGAAGTCTTCTTCCAGGCTCCGCATTTGTTGCAGCTGAAGCTCGGGGAGGTCTCATCTCCAGCCAATATTGACGCTGAAGTTGAAGCTGAGGCTTGGGGGAGGTTTCATCCCAGTCGATGTTTGGAGTTGAAGTGGGACTCGTTTCCAGCCAAAATTGGTGAAGCCGACGTTGAGGCCGGAGTCAATGTCGCCCCCCGTGGTCAGGGTCGGAGTTGACATTGCCTTCATCAACCGAAGTCGATTCGGGGGAGACCTCCTCTTTTGCAGTCAAGGTTATGATCGCTTGGGGGAGATCCCGTCTCCCGCTGATGCTGACACCGAAGTTGAAGCTGAGGTCCGAAGGAGACCTCGTCTTCTGTAGTGAAGCTTGCCGTAGACTCTGTGGCTAGGCCTTGAACCTTGCTCACGTTAGGACGAGGTTCTCCTCTTGTTCCTAACGGGCTGTGGGGGCACATCCGGACCGTCGTCCGAGCTTCTCCCCCCATCCCGTCCTTCGTGGAACGGGGTCTTCGACTTTGCTCACGCTAGGACGAGGTTCTCCTCCTGTTCCTAGCCGGCTGTGGGGGCACATGAGGACCGTCGTCCTCGCTTCTCCCCCCATCCCGTCCTTTGTGGACGGGGCCTTCGACTTTGCTCATGCTAGGACGAGGTTCTCCTCCTGTTCCTAGCCGGCTGTGGGGGCACTGAGGACCGTCGTCCTCGCTTCTCCCCCCATCCCGTCCTTTGTGGACGGGGCCTTTGACTTTGCTCACGCTAGGACGAGGTTCTCCTCCTGTTCCTAGCCGGCTGTGGGGGCACATGAGGACCGTCGTCCTCGCTTCTCCCCCCATCCCGTCCTTTGTGGACGGGGCCTTCGACTTTGCTCATGCTAGGACGAGGTTCTCCTCCTGTTCCTAGCCGGCTGTGGGGGCACATGAGACCGTCGTCCTCGCTTCTCCCCCATCCGTCCTTTGTCGGGGCCTCGACTTTGCTCACGCTAGGACGAGGTTCTCCTCCTGTTCCTAGCCGGCTGTGGGGGCACATGAGGACCGTCGTCCTCGCTTCTCCCCATCCCGTCCTTTGTGGACGGGGCCTTCGACTTTGCTCACGCTAGGACGAGGTTCTCCTCCTGTTCCTAGCCGGCTGTGGGGGCACATGAGGACCGTCGTCCTCGCTTCTCCCCCCATCCCGTCCTTTGTGGACGGGGCCTTCGACTTTGCTCACGCTAGGACGAGGTTCTCCTCCTGTTCCTAGCCGGCTGTGGGGGCACATGAGGACCGTCGTCCTCGCTTCTCCCCCCATCCCGTCCTTTGTGGACGGGGCCTTCGACTTTGCTCACGCTAGGACGAGGTTCTCCTCCTGTTCCTAGCCGGCTGTGGGGGCACATGAGGACCGTCGTCCTCGCTTCTCCCCCCATCCCGTCCTTTGTGGACGGGGCCTTCGACTTTGCTCGTGCTAGGACGAGGTTCTCCTCCTGTTCCTAGCCGGCTGTGGGGGCACATGAGGACCGTCGTCCTCGCTTCTCCCCCCATCCCGTCCTTTGTGGACGGGGCCTTCGACTTTGCTCACGCTAGGACGAGGTTCTCCTCCTGTTCCTAACGCGGCTGACTGCTTCTTTCCTGTCATCGTATAGATTTCGCATCCAGAAATGATTTTATTGAGGGAAACTATTGGTGGTACATTCTCAGGTTTTCTGAGTTCCAAGGTCGGGGAAGCGTTAGTCCTCCGAGCTCCTTTAGGCGATAGGTTCCAGGTCGGACGACCTCTACCACTTCGTACGGACCTTCCCAATTTG
Source organism: Cocos nucifera (assembly GCA_006176705.1). NCBI lineage: Eukaryota > Viridiplantae > Streptophyta > Magnoliopsida > Arecales > Arecaceae > Cocos > Cocos nucifera. Next base: position 354,475 of record QRFJ01000752.1, read on the forward strand.
GGACGAGCTTCCCTTGACTCTGGGGCTGAGAGACGGCTGCTCGTCGGAGCACCAAATCCCCAACTCTGAACGCCTTGTTTTTGACTCTGGAATTGTAATACCGAGCCACCTTCCGTTGGTAGGTGGCCATCCGGATGCGGGCCACTTCCCTCTTTTCTTCTAGGAGGTCGAGGTTGGCTCTGAGGTCCTGGGGGTTGAGTTGCTCGTTGAAGCCCACGATTCGAGCAGATGGAAGTTTGAGCTCGATCGGGATGACTGCCTCGGTGCCGAAGGCCAGGGCGAAGGGCGTCTCGCCGGTGGGTACCCTCTGCGTTGTTCGGTATGCCCAGAGGACGTGGTAGAGTTCGTCTGCCCAGGCCCCTTTGCCCTGTCGAGCCTCGTCTTGAGGCCTTGCAGCAGGGTCCGATTGGTCACTTCGGCTTCCCCATTAGGCTTGCGGATGAGCCACCGATGTGAAGTGGTGGGAGACGTTCAGTCCTTCGCAGAACTCGGCAAACCGGGCTCCAGCGAACTGTCGCCCATTATCGGTTATGAGGGCTCGGGGCAGGCCGAACCGGCAGATCAGCGTCTTCCAGACGAAGTCCTGCACCTTGGCCTCGGTGATCTTCGCTAGCGGTTCCGCCTCGACCCACTTGGTAAAGTAGTCAATCGCGACCAGGAGGAACTTCCGTTGTCCGGACGCCGTTGGGAAGGGGCCGAGGATGTCCATCCCCCACTGCGCGAAGGGCCAGGGTGCAGTGAGCGGAGTGAGTTCGGATGCCGGCTGCCTTTGCACGCTGGCGTTCTTCTGGCAGCGGTCACATCTCTTCACGTATTCCGTGGCATCACGAAGTAGGGTTGGCCAGTAGTACCCTTGCCGAAGTAGTCTTTGCGATAGGGATCTGGCTCCCGCGTGACTTCCGCAGAGTCCTTCGTGGACATCCTGTAGCGCGATGCAGGCCTCAGAGGGTCGGAGGCACCTCAGCAACGGGAGGGAGTATGACCTTTTATATAACCTGCCCTCGTACAAGACGTAGCGGGAGGCTTGACTCCTGAGCTTCCGAGCTTCTCTCCGGTCGTGGGGAAGGACCCCTTCTTCGAGGTAGGCGATCAGCGGGTCGATCCAGCTGGGCTCGAAGTCCGTCCGCAGGACGGCCTGAGGTTCCTCGGTGGTCGGGCACTTCAGAGTTTCCAGAAACACCTTCTTTTGGTAGTTCGGCCGGGGCAGAGGTGGCCAACTTGGAGAGGAGGTCGGCCCTTGTATTCCCGGTCCTTGGGATGTGCCGAATGTCGAAGCTGTCGAAGGCTGGTATTAAGTTCTTCACCTTCCCGAGGTACATCACCATGCTTTCCTCCCGCGCCTCGTAGCTGCCGCCGACCTGACCGACCACCAACTGGGAGTCGCTATAGACTTGAAGCCGACCCACCTTCAATTCCCTGGCTATCTGCAGCCCGGCTATCAGCGCTTCATACTCGGCCCCATTGTTGGTTGTGGGAAACTCGAAGCGCAATGCGTACTCGGTGACGATCCCCTCGGGGCTAACCAGGACCAGCCCTGCGCCGGCCCCGCTAGAGTTGGATGAGCCATCCACATGCAGAACCCAGGCGCCTTCAAGAAGGTCGGCCCTTTCTTCAGGGAAGCTCGACCGCCACAGCTCGGCTTCGTTGGGGCCTGGTCTCCCTCCGATGATAGTCTCGCTTGATTCAAGTTCGGCTTCAACTGGTGCGGTGCATTCCAGCACGAAGTCCGCCAGTATCTGAGCCTTGATCGATGGCCTGGGCCGGTAATTGATGTCGAACTCCGTGAGCTCGATCGCCCATTTGGCGATTCTTCCTGAAGCGTCTGCTCGGTGGAGGACGGCTCTTATTGGTTGGTCCGTGAGGACCGTTATGGTATGCTCCTGAAAGTAAGGTCGGAGCCTCCTGGCTGCGATCAGAAGACAGTAAATTAGTTTTTCTAACTTGGAGTACCTGGTCTCCGCGTCCCTCAAGGCTCGGCTCACGTAGTAGACTGGTTGTTGCGCCTTCGCATCTTCCCTGACCAGGACAGCCGCCAGGGCCATTGGAGAGACAGCTAGGTATAGGAGCAGCCCTTCTCCAGGTTCGGGCTTTGCCAGCAGCGGGGGCGCGCCGAGGTAGTTTTTAAGCTCCTCGAATGCCTGTTTGCACTCCGCTGTCCAGCAAAAATCTTTCGGTCGCCTGAGGACCTGGAAGAAAGGCAGGCACCGCTCGGCCGACCTCGAGACAAAGCGGTTCAGGGACGCCACCTTCCCAGCCAGGCGCTGAACTTCCTTAATTGTTTTCGGGGCAGTCATCTCCTGGATGGCTCGGATTTTCTCGGGATTTGCCTCGATTCCGCGTCTCGACACCATGAATCCTAGGAATTTTCCGGAGGTCACGCCGAAGGCGCATTTGGTCGGGTTCAACTTCATCTTGTGCCTCCTAAGCGCACCGAAAGTTTCTTCAAGGTCGGCGAGGTGGTCCGTCGAGGCTCGGCTTTTGACCAGCATGTCGTCCACGTACACCTCCATGTTGCGGCCGATCTGCCCCTTGAAGACCTTATTGACCAAGCGCTGGTAGGTGGCTCCTGCATTCTTGAGTCCGAAAGGCATGACCCTGTAACAATAGAGACCTCGGTCAGTAATAAAGGTGGTCTTTTCTTCATCCTTCGGGCGCCATGCGTATCTGGTTATAACCAGAAAATGCGTCCATAAAAGTGAGGAGCTCGTGGCCCGAGGTTGCGTCCACCAGCTGATCGATCCTCGGCAGGGGGTAGCTGTCCTTTGGGCAGGCTTTGTTCAGCTTCTTGAAGTCGACGCACATCCTCCATTTGTTGTTTGCTTTTTTGACGAGGACCACGTTCGAGACCCAGGTCGGATAGTTGACCTCCCGGATGAGTCCAGCTTCAAGGAGCTTATCCACTTCTTCGGCTACCGCCTTCTGTCTCTCTGGGGCTTGGTGGCGCAATTTTTCTCTGATGGATCGGTGCCTTGGGTCGATGGCCAGCCGATGTTCTATAACATCGGCGTCGATCCCTGGTACATCCGCTGGGGCCCAGGCGAAGACGTCCGCATTCCTTCTGAGGAAAGCGACGAGCTGTCTCCTAACCTCGGCCGCCAAGTTGGAGCCGATCCGCACCTCATGCCCCGGGTCTCCATCGCGTAAGGACACAGGGACGAGGTCTTCCGCAGGTTCGCCCCGTTCTTCAGTGAGGTCGTCGCGGACGTCCAGTCCATCAACAAGGCAAGGGTCGGGCCGGTCTCCCTCGCGCAGGGCAACCGAGTAGCAGTACTTTGCCAGGGCTTGGTCTCCTCTGACCTTCGCCGACTCCGTGGCTCGTCGGGAATTTCATCTTTAAGTAGTAGGTTGACACAACCGCCCGTAGTGCGTTTAGGCCGGGTCGCCCAAGGATTGCATTATAGGCGGACGGGGTCTTCACGACCAAAAAAGTCGATCCGCGCCTTGGCCAATTTTGGGGATTGGCCCGCCGTCACCGCCAAAGTCACCATGCCTTCGACCGGAACGGCGTGTCCGGCAAATCCTACCAGGGGGGAATTTACAGGCCCTAAGCGGGTGTCAGGTAGGGACATTTTTAAGAAGGCATCGTAAAACAATATGTCCGCCGAACTTCCATTATCCACCAAAACGCGGCGTACATCATAATCAGCGACGTTTAAAGAGATTACAACCGCGTCGTTATGTGGAAATCGGATCCCTTGGGCGTCTGCCTCGGTGAAGGTCACGGGCTCCGAGGTCCTCTGCCTCTTCGCCGGTCCCTCGGATTCGTCGGTCTTTCCCTGCTGCGGTCCTCCCGAGATGGTGTTAATGACGCCGAAGAGGCGGCCGATCCTCCTGCCGATCCTTCCCCATCCGGCGGCAACATTCTCGGCCGATCTTCCTGCTCTTTAGGTTGTCTTTGCAGGAATCGGCCAAGCCTGCCCCGCCGGACCAGCTCCTCGATTTCGTCCTGGAGCTGGATGCACTCCTCGGTATCGTGACCGTGGTCACGGTGGTAAAGGCAGAACTTGTTGGGGTTGCGTTTTCTGGGATGGGAACGCATTCTCTCCGGCTCCGGAAGTCGTTCCCTTGATCTCCAGCAGCACTTGAGCCTTCGGGGCGTTGAGGGGGCGTAGCTGTGAAAACGCCGTCGGAGGGGAGAACCTTGGCGCGGAGACGAACCTCGTCGCGGGGGAGAACCTCGGCGCCGGGGGGAACTTCGGCGTCGGGGGGACTTCGGTGTTCGCCCTTCCGTCGGTGGCTTCCCGCCCCCGAGCCTGAGGTGGAGTCCGGGCTCGCCCGCGACCAGGGGGAGTTCGGGAGCGCGGCCAAGCTTCGGTGCGCTTTCTTTCTTCGGCGGGCCTTCCCGCTCTGCCTACTCGTCGCTTGTCGCGAGCTTCATTATCCTTGGCCTCAAAAGCCTCCTCTGCCCGGGCATAGCTTTCCGCCCGAGCTAGCATGTCAGCGAAGTCCCTGGGATATTTCTTTTCCAGGGAGAACAACAGGTCGTTCTTCTGAAGGCCGCCCTTGAGCGCGGCCATAGCAACTGATTGGTCCAGGTTCCGGACTTCCAGCGCGGCAGCGTTGAACCGGGTGACGTAAGCCCGGATGGGTTCCCCCTCTTTTTGCCTGATGGCCAACAAGGAATCCGAGCCTCTGCGCGGCCGTTGCTGCTGACGAAGTGGGCCGCGAATTGTTGACTCATTTGGTCAAACGATAGGATGGTGCCCGGCTTAAGCGCCGAGTACCAATTCCTGGCCGCTCCTTTGAGGGTAGAAGGGAAAGCCCGACACAAAATGGCATCAGGCGCGCCATGGAGCAACATCGTCGTCCTGAAAGGCCTCCAAATGGTCGACCGGGTCGGTGGTCCCATCGTAGCTTTCAAAATGCGGGAGCTTGAAGTTCGGCGGTACCTGTTCCTGCATAATTTTCTGTGAGAAGGGAGGATCAGTGCAAATATCGTTACCGCGGGAGGAAGGAGTATGACGAAGTTCTTCTATGCGTCCGTCCCATCTCCAAGAGCCTTTGATCCAGGAAATCTTCGCGATCCTTAATCCCCAAGGTCTTCTCGCGGAATAGGGTGTGAAGCCTTCTCCCTGGGTCGAGCCGCGGTCCGAGCAGGGGCTCCTTTGCCGGCTGCCCTTCTCTCCCGAGGGCCGGAGGTCGGGTAGCCCACATCGGTCGCTCCTGGACTGGGTTTCCCGGGCTCCGGGGAACCCCGCGCCGGTCGAGTGGGCGCTGGACCTCGCGAATGCGTGGCCTGCACCGCCTGCACCGCCTCCGTAAGATCGCGGACCTGCTGGGCAAGCAGGTCGAACCGCTCCGCATCCACCGCGGGTACGGAGCGGGCCCGTGTCGCCGGGGCCGGAGTGGGAGCGGACGGACCCGAACGGGATCGGGCCGCGGAGGCTGCCGACCTCCGGGTCGAGGCTCTTCTGGGGGGCATTTTTCTTTCCAGAAAAGGAATACTGAAGAGGGAGAAGAGAGATCCGGAGCAGGGGAAGGAAATCGTCGCCGAGCACTCCTTTAAGAACAAGGGAACCTCGAAGGTTCAAGGCCCTTCCTCTAGCGCCAATCTGTTGGTGCAGAAATCCGTCGCCGCCGGAGGTCGCCGCAATCGAGGCCGCTGGGCGCCGCCGGGGACCTGCAAAACGAAGTCCCGTCCGGAACCGGTGGGGTGGTGGCTCCGGCAGGACCCTCCGACGGTCAAGTTAGTTTCCGGCCAACAGTAATGGAGTGCTCGGAATGAGTTCCGGAGCTTAGAGATGTGGAGGAGAGCTTAGAGAGTCGAGAGTTCAGAGAGCTTAGCCTTAGTATGTCGGGAGGGGTCCTTTTATAGCGGAGCTTAGTTGATGGTGACGGCTGTGCCGTCTGGCAGAGAGTCGTCGGGCAGCATGGAGTTTGGTACGGAGAGGAAGGCGTCGTCCGGTAGATCGTGGGAGCCATACCGGCGAGTCGTGGGCCGCATGGAGTCCGGTACGGAGAGGAAGGCGTCGTCCGGTAGATCGTGGGAGCCATACCGGCGAGTCCGTGGGCCGCATGGAGTCCGGTACGGAGAGGAAGGCGTCGTCCGGTAGATCGTGGGAGCCATACCGGCGAGTCGTCGGCCCGCATGGAGTCCGGTACGGAGAGGAAGGCGCCGTCCGGTCTTGCTGCAGGCGACAGTTCGTCCAATGGAGTTCGGACTTGTAACAGAGTTCGGCCGAGGGGGAAGCTGGGGGAGTTCGTCTGGCTGAAGGGTCGGCCATCTGTAGAGTTCGGCCGCGGGACGGTTGCCGAGGAGTTCGACCGCTGAGAGGCCCGAAGAGGCTCGGCTGGCCAGTTGAAGGACTTCGGTTGCTAGTTGGTTCGGCCAGGGCTCGCTGAGGGGTTCGGTCGTGGGCAGTCCGAAGGAGTTCGGCTGCACGGGCTCGCCTGGGGTCGGTCCGAAGGAGTTCGGCCGTGGGGAGTCCGAAGGAGTTCGGCTGTGGGCAGTCCGAAGGAGTTCGGCTGTGGGCAGTCCGAAGGAGTTCGGCCGCGGGGTCCGAAGGAGTTCGGCCAGGGTTCGCTGATTCGGCCTCTAGGCAGTTCGGCCGTGTTAGGGGCTCGGCCTGGCGCCTGGCACTGAAGCTCTTCAGCGGCTACTGGTTACATTGGGCTGAGCGTTGGGCCGGGCTTCGGCAGGAGCGGGATTTATCCCCAACAATTAATAAGAATATTATATTGATATAAATATTAAAATATAATAAATATTATAATATTAATATTATATTCATATAAATATTATGATAATATTAATATTATATTATCACTATTCAGTATTTCATCTTAATCATCCATAATTTTTTATAAAATCTTAGCCATAGATTTTAAAAGGATATTTTGGAAAAGAAAAAAAGCAACATCACTTTCTATTCCATAGGAAATGCCAAAATCAATCTTCTCCATGGGTTTCTATTTTCTATGAAATATAGAAAATAACTTTCTATGAAATTTTTTTTTTATTTATTTTTCTCTTAAAACTTCAACCAAACAAAATACTCTCTCTCCACTTTCCACCCCTTCTCCCTCCACCTCCCGCAAACCAAATGAGTCCATAATGTATAACACCTTTTTCTTGTTCCTATTTACAAACCCAATTTTATTAGATGTCACCGAAGAGAGTATTCTTATTTACAAATTAACTCAAATCAAATTACTTTTATTTGCAAGAAGGCCCTTCTGTTAGCCTTGTATTGCTTGCAGCAACCAAGATCTCTGGTGAAGTTTACTAGATGACCATCATGTACCTACATACTCTCACAGCAGCAAAGATTTTCTTTGACCAAGGTCATCATCAGCCTGCTTTCATCCTCTGGGTATATTCATTTTCTTTCTTTTTTTCCTTTTTTTTAGTTGATTTTGCTGAGCGAGTATAAATTTTAAGCTCGCTCATTCTCCTCTTTTCCAAGGGCTTGTATGAACCAAGAAGAGATTTTCCTACTATATACTTTTTTTTAATGATATATCCTTTCTATATTTTTTATGATATTAAATGATTTTGTTCATGGTGTTCTTCATTTATAAGCTTTTAGAAGCAACGGTTTCTTGAAGGGAATGGAGCAGTGGAGATGATAGGATAAAGAATATGGTCACTAATAGTGTCAAATTAATTAGAAGCATGGAAAAGAAAGGGAACCAATGCGAGAGAAACTTAATATGTTCACCTTTCCTTGAATGTATACTTATACATGATTTGCATCCATTTATATTTATATTATACATATTTAGATTAGTTCTTGCATATGGCTATGCACATAATTAGATTGTCCCTGCATATATTTTATCTATCTATATAGTTATTTATAACTGTATATATAGTAGGATATGAACGTGTACAACCACTAGGAATTGGGATCTAATAAACATTAAAATTTGGGGAGGGTGTTAAAATCCTATTGAACATTAAAAGTTATAGCTCAGCCGGTGGAGGGACCGATTATCAATTCACTTCAAATAGTTCGGAGTTATTTTTGTCAAAAATATCGAATTGTGTTCACTGACACCAATAATATTGGCTTATCTTAGATGATTTGTAAATAAGAAAAAGAAAAAGCATTATACTTGATATTGATAAATTTCTGAGTGCAATATACAAAAAAGCCTAACATCTAATTTAATTTTTTTGCAGCATATATTTCATTTGCATTTGTTTATGGGTTGTTTGGTATTGCTTTTGCTTTATATTTTTGTTCTCAAGAAGTCCAACAAGAAAATTAAACTAGACTGAGCAAATAGACCATGGAATTTTTTTAAAAAAATTATTTGTAATATCTTAAGAGTTTTTGGCATAAAAAAATTATTATTTTCAACTAAAATGAAAATAAAAGCAAGGAATGGCGCGTCGTGCAACTATAGCCTTCAACATCGGTATCCATGTATAATATTTTACTAATTTGTACGAAAGCAAAGATCGAAGAATAGTATTTCCTTAAATAAAACCTATGTCCCTATCCTTTTAAGGAATGCAAAAGTTTATAATATCATCATTTAACCTTTTCACGGATAGCATTGTTGAATTTAACTTGACCTTTTTATATCCTTAAAAATAATAAGACCAATCATTGATTGCCATGATAACAACTGAGAGCTTTTTTGTTTTTTGTTTCTATGAGAACCACGACAGGAGGAAGGCTGGTGGAAATCAAGATCAGGGTAGATCAAATACATGCCATTGGGATCTATTTCAACCAGTTGGCCCCATTCAATGTCAGATATTCTTATTTACTATCCTTATCTACCCATATCATAAGGGTCACTTGAACACCTTCCATGACAATCAATTTGGACATTATATTAGAGAATGAGTCATAAGAGAAATAAAAAGTTGACAAATATATTTTTTGGTATCAAAAAAATAGTCTTTACATGATTTACAGCCAGGCAGAGAGAGACAGCGTTATTTTCATATCTGAATATATTTAAATATAGATAAAAATTTAAGTATTTAAATAATATTCATATTCATATCAATATCCACATTTTGATAGAATATTTCAAGATATTTTTTACATTCTTATGATTAATAAATCATAATTTAAACTTTATGAGCAAAATAATTATCTAGGTGAATCTTTATGGATGTACGGTTAAAATCTATAGATAATAATTTTATTCTCGATGTTTCCATAGTTCTAAAACTTCAACTAATCTAAGTATCGAACAATTCTGTTGGGAGATGTTAATCCATCATCCGACTCACCAGTCTATGATCGACGGATCATCGATCTTCGATGGATATTCGCCGACATAACGATAGAGATACTAACGCATTACCATCTGATGGGCATGCGATCCGATAGACCGACTAACTGTTGGCTAGAAATCATTTGGACGACTATCAATCGTTCCTCCAATCATTGCTCGGTCTCAAGTCCTCCGACCAATCGATCATCGATCAGTAGAAAATCAATCGATCGACGATCCGTCGGTACAAAATCAGTCGATTGATGACCGATCGGTACAACATCAGCCGACTGATGATCCATCAATACAAAATAAATCGATCGATCGATTATCGATTGGCTCCAAATCAGACAACTGACCGATGGAAGCTTTCCAAACAATCTATCCAGCTCCCGATCGATCATACAAAACTGCTCCCGAGAAGAGCGGGCAATGGTGATTAGTGGATAGTTTTAATTACTTACCCACGATTATACTACACCAAAAAAAGGAATCCATGTACTTAGTACTTATCACTCTGATACCTATAAAAGAAAGGCAACCTAGTTAGTTTGATAGGACACATCTAATATTTTTAGAGTAATCTTTATCACGTTGCTCTCAGATTTCTGTTCGATCAGTCCATCTTACTAACTTAAGCATCGGAGGATCCCCGTCAGAGCCAACTCTGATCAGTATGGATTTGTCTTTGCAGATTTTCTGATGTTGATTCATAGGCGCAGATGAATTGGCTGCAACAGATTGGTGCACCAGGAAGAGAGAAGATAAAAAATAATTAGTAAATCTTTGTCAACTATTATGATGGCAAAAATACGTGCTCGCAACTCGCTCAGCTCCACCGAACAGTCATCCTGGCAAGAAGTATTTTCTCCTCCATTATCGTCAATGGCGGAATCGGGCTCTTCACATCCGACGGTCACAGCGAACGCACAAGCCCAGCAACTAGCTGCACTAATGCAGCAGGTCTGGATGCTAACGGAGGCTATTCACATCCTCTAGCAATAGCCATGCATGGTGGCTGAAGGACCAACGGTATAGATGGTGCCATCTAGACACAGCCGTCGTGTACCGAGGCACTCCGCCTCTCATTCACTGGAGTGACCATCTCAATGCTCTCATCGAGCAGAAACTCCATCTCCCCGCCGTTCACGAGGGACCACCCATCGATCATGACGTTCTATTTTCCCATCTACTCGTTGAGACCTGCACAAGGGAAAAGCCTCTTGAGATTCAACCATTTTCTCCTATACCAGCTCCTCAGGAGGATCAACCCTAGGGATACCTCGCCAGCACCGGTTCGATACCTATGAGTGAAAGCTCAAAGAAATCGACTATTGACTGGCCCGGATCCAGGAGTAGGCGAAAGGGGGGTCCTCCGAGGGACTCCACATTTAGACTACTCTTCCTTTCTCCTCATGCATCCTAAACAAACTAATTCCATCATGATTCAAGATGCCGCAAGTGAAGATATATGACGGCTCCATCGATCCAATTAATCATCTCCAGAGCTATAAGACTCTCATGATGATCCAGGGGGCAAATGATGCCCTCATGTGTATTGGTTTTCCAACCATCCTTCGAAAAGCTGCTCGAGCTTGGTATTCCGAGCTCGGGCCAGGAAGCTTCGACTCTTTCGAGCAGCTCGAAGACTCCTTCGTGGCTTACTTCAACACCAGCAGGAGGATGCCACGAACTTCTGACACCCTCTTCTCGATCAAACAAGAAGAGGAAGAAATCCTTCGAGCCTTTGTGGCATGTTTTAATGCCATCATGCTTGAGATCCAAAATCTCAACGAGGATGTGGCCATTTCGACCATGAAGCAAGATCTGTGGGGCTTCCAGTTCACTTATTCATTGGACAAGAACTATCCCCGGACCTATGCTAAGCTCTTGGAGCATGCGGATAAATACATTCGCACAGAAGAAGATGCTTCTGACTGATGCCAATCAAATGAAAAAAGATCAGAAGAAAAAGAAGCAATGGAAGAACGACATTCCTATGGAACCAAACCGATCGACTCCAAATAGAAAAATGGTCTTCTCCCAACTGAACCTAGTACCGACCAGTGTAAAAAATCGGTACGATACCTATACTCCCCTCTCTACTCCACATGCGCAGATCTTGATATAGATTGAGGGGAAGAATTATCTTCGCCGACCCCCATCGATGAAAAATCGAGGAAAAGACAAAAGAAAGTACTGCTGGTTCCATCGTGACTACGATCACGACACCGAACGGTGCTTTCAGCTAAAAGATGAAATCGAGGCTCTCATCCAGTGAAAATTTCTTGCCAAGTATCGGCTCGATCGTCCGACTCAATCTCACACCGATCAACCTTCAACGCCGAAGGAAGTTCATCAGAACCAATAAACGACTTGAGTGATCAATATGATTTCTGGGTGATCGAGAGCTGGAGGGGCAACATTTGAAGAAGAATCGATCAAGAAGCGATGATTTGATGAACCCATTTTTTTTTTCGAATGATGATGTAAAAAAAAATTTAAATTCTCCATGATGACGCTGTTATCGTCTTGACGATGATAGCAAACTATGATGTAAAAGGAGTCCTTGTAGATAATAGAAGTTCAGCTAATGTTTTGTTTTACTCATCTTTTTTTCGAATGAGTTATCGATAGAACGGCTTTGAAGAGTCCCAATTCCATTAGTCGGATTCACTGGAGATGTCGTCGATGTTGAGGGAGAGATAGATCTTTCATTAATTACATGGATAGAACCTCGGTAAAGCACTGTTGTCTTGACTTTCATGATCATTAAAGTTCCTTCGGCATACAATGCTATACTCAGAAGATCGAGACTCAATGCCCTCAAGATGATAGTATCGACATACCATTTATTAGTCTGATTTTTGACCAAAGCCGAAGTTGGAGAGATGCAAGACGACCAACAGATTGTCCGACGTTGCCTTGCAATCACTACGAAGGAGAATAAATCAAAAGATTCTTCACCGCTGGAAGGTCTTGATCAGCAGAAAGATGAAAATCGAGGTGAGCCGATCGAATAGTTGATTTCCATCCCATTGCAAGAGAACGACCCGACTGAAATTGTTCAAATTGGATCACACCTTCAGACGATAGAACATGAATAGCTAATTCAGTTACTAAGAGCCAATGTCGATGTATTTGCTTGGTCAGCAACCGACATGCCAGGCATATCTCTAGAAATAATTACTCATCGATTGAATGTCAAACTGAATGTCAAGTCGGTGAGATAGAAGAAGCGACCATTCACTCCAGAGTGACAAAAGATCATCGATGAAGAGGTGGACAAACTTCTTATGGCAGGCTTCATTAGAGAAGCCCATTATCCTGATTGACTTACAAATATCGTTATGGCGAGAAAAGCCAACAAAAAATGGCACATCTGTATTGATTATACCAACTTGAATGAAGCATGCCCAAAGAATAGTTTTTCTCTCCCAAAAATAGATCAACTTGTCGACGCAACCTCAGGACATTGACTCCTAAGCTTTATGGATGCTTTTGTGGGCTATAACCAGATCCGAATGGCACCCAAAGATGAGGAGCACACTGCCTACATCACTGATAAAGGGATCTATTATTATAAAGTCATGCCATTTGGACTCAAAAACGTAGGAGCGACCTACCAATAGTTGGTGAACAAAATATTCAAGCTGCAAATTGGGCAAAATATGAAAGTATATGACGATGATATGCCGATAAAAAGTACCTAAAGTCAGGACCATGTTCGAGATCTGGAAGAGGTTTTCAACACACTTTGACAACATCAGATGAAGCCAAATTCGATCAAATATGCCTTCGCAGTGATGGCTGGGAAGTTTCTTGATTTTCTTATTTTACATCAAGGAATCGAGTTAAATCCTGAGAAAATAAAAGCAATCGTTGACATGAAACATCCAACTTCGAAGAAGAAGGTGCAACAGCTCAACGGAAGAATCACTACGCTTAGTCGGTTCATCTCTAAGTCCGTCGAAAGATGTCTTTCTTTCTTTAAAACTCTACGAAAAACTAAGAATTTCTCATGGACTGACGAATGCTGATGATCCTTCGAAGAGTTGAAGAAATACCTAATGATGCCTCCATTGCTCGTAAAGTCGATGGAAGGAGAACCTCTATACTTATACCTGGCCACATCCGACAAAGCTGTTAGTTTGGTTCTGATTAGAGAGGATGAAAGTTGGGTATAGTACTCCATCTATTATGCAAGCAAAGTCCTCTATAATGCCAAAACTTGATATTCAAAGGCAGAGAAAATGATCTATGCTCTGATCATTTCGGTGCAACAGCTTTGGCCCTACTTTTAAGTCCATACAATTCATGTCTTAACCGACCAACCTCTGAAGTTGATCCTACATCGACCAAATACCTTAGGTAGAATGACAAAATGGGTGATAAAACTCAATAAATTCGATATCCAATATCGCCCTCGACTGTTGATGAAAGCCTAGGTTCTGGCCGATTTTATTATTGAATGTACCATCTCGAATGACAAGCCCAATCAAGAGGAAACAACTCGTAAGTTGGCAGAAAGCATTCCTGAAATCGATCATAAGTCGGCTTGGGTATTACACATCGACGGGGTGTCAAATGCTCTTGAAAGTGGCACAGGACTCATCTTGACAAATGTCGATGGAATAGTCATCGAGTACGCTCTCCGATTTAATTTCAAAGCTTCCAACAATCAAGCCAAGTATGAAGCTCTTCTAGCTGGCTTGAAAATCGTCAGAAAGCTTGGTATTGGAGAACTGAAAATATCCACTGACTCTCAATTCATTGCGGGACAAATCAAAGGCGACTTCGAAGCTCATGATCCAATGATGCAAAAATACTTGAAGAAGGTGGACGACCAAACTTCTACCTTCAAATATTTTGACATCTCACACATCCCCAGAGTAGAGAATGCTCAGGCCAATGTACTCTTTCGATTCACTGTTACCGCTCCTAACGAACTTGACCGAACCTACATCAAATACCTCGACGTGCCAAGCATCAAAAGGATGGAAGAAGTATTACAAATCAGCAATGAATCGAGTTGGATGGATCCAATTGTCAAATATCTGACCAAAGAAATCTTGCCCAACAATCCAATGCAAGCGAAGCACTTAAGATGGATGACTTCGCAATACGTCATGATGGACCGATGACTCTACAAGCGGTCTTTCTCCCTCCCACTGTTGAAGTGCTTAGGGCCTTTCAATGCCGACTACATCCTTCGAGAAGTTCATGAAGGAATCTATGGGAACCACTTGGGGGGCAAGTCCCTCACCTATAAGATCCTTCAGCAAAGATATTATTGGCTAACAATATAGAAGGATGCGATCGAGTTTGTCCAAAAATGTGAGCCATATCAAAGATATGCGAATATCCAACGCCAATCGACAACGTAACTGACATCGATCATAACACTATGGCTATTTGCATAATGGAGGATTAACATACCTGGTCATTTTCTCCTGGCATTCGGGCAAAAAAAATTTTTGGTCGTCGCTGTCGATTATTTCATAAAGTGGATGGAAGCTAAACCTTTGGCGCAAATTATGAAAAATAAAATGGAGGATTTTGTTTGAAGATCTATCATCTATAGATTCGGACTCCCACATACAATCATATCCGATAATGATTGATAATTTGATAATCAAAATTTCAAAAACTTTTTCATAATATATCACATCGCGTACAAGCTAACGTCCGTCGGCCATCCACAATCGAATGGAAAAGTGGAAGTTACAAATCGAACAATCCTCCATGGTTTGAAAATCCGACTCAACAAGGTCAAAGGCCTTTGGATAGAAGAATCACCATCGATGCTGTGGGCTTACGAACCACTCTTCAGGTCCCGATGGACGAATCTTCTTTTAACCTATCTTACAGGATGGAAGCAGTGATATCCGTTGAAGTCGAACTACCATCAATAAGAGTGGAAAAGTATGACGAATCAAGTAATATGGATCATCAAAGGATCGACCTAGATCTATTACCTGAAGTTTGGTAACAGACACAACTTAGAATAGTTGTTTACCAACAGCGAGTTGTAAGATATTATAATAGAAGAGTTAAACCGAAAGAGATTCGTTTAAGAGACTTAGTCCTACGGAAGGCAGAAGTATCCAAGCCACTAGACCAAAGAAAGCTCTCTCCAAATTGGGAAGGACCCTATCGAGTGACGGAACCCCTTTAACCTGGAGCATATCGACTTAAAACACTCGATGAAATTAAAGTTCTCTAAACATGGAATGCTGTCAATCTTAAAATGTACTATCAATGAAATCAGCTCCATGTACTTTGGACAAATGCAAAAAATAAATTTTGCAAAGTCTTTCATAAAGATGTTTCTTCCATACACAATGATCGGTTAACTTACAAATCAGTCGATCAAAAATTGGACAAGTCGACCAGATGAAAACCGACATAAAATAAAAAATAATAGAAGAGAATCTGACCAGCCAACTATTGGTTAAATATTGTAATCAACGAACGGTCGGCATATTTCGTTCAATGGAATCCTACAATCGATGGATAAAGGATGATCGACAATCAACGGTTCGGCCACCTTCGATCGAATATCTCAAATCATCGATATAATCGACTTTCTACAATAGAACCGTCGACTGATCGACTAGCGAATAATGTCAATGCATAACCTCCTTACAAATAATAAAGGAAGAAAAGCTTTACACTTTTGGTTGTGGACTAGTTGGTTTGCCCCGACTAGAAAAGAATGCAACCCTTGCCGATTTGGCCATGGCCGAATCGAAGGATGTTTGGCTTGCACCTGACCATCATGAAAATCGATCAAGTGTTGGATGGTAAAAAACTGACCAAAAAGTCTGTTAGAAATCGATCCATGATCGGCTTAAATTCGATCATCAAACACCTTAATGATTCGATTACTTATCGATTGATAAAAAATCAACTAATAGTCGATTAGGAACCAACTTAGGGTTGACTTATCCCTAACCTATAAATGTCCTAACAACCGACTAAGTGCTAGCAAAAATCTAATTCAAGGTCAGCTTAAAAGCTAGCCAAAAGTTGGTTAAGTGTAATCGATGGATGGATGGTCAACAATCGATTAACCAAAGTATTTGCATTCACGGCATAAAGCAAAGTTACACAATGAGAAATAAGTACAAATAAAGTCTTTCATTATTGAAGAAGAAGTTTACAAATGGACCTTTGGTACTTACAAAATTCAAAATAAAGGTACAAAATCTACTCGACGACCAGCTGCTCTGAGGGTTGATCGAGAATGGCTTCAGTTTTGATTGTCGGTCTAGCATCCATCGGCAAAATAACTTTAGTCGGGGCAGATCCCTCATTCTCCGATAGGACTTCAGCAGCCAATTGAGAAGCCAAACCCATCGATGTGGGAGGAATCAATGTACCTTCGATTGAAGCTGCAGGAACTATAGAAATAGCCAGCTTGATTGAAGCAAGAATGGTGATGGGAGCACCATCATCCACTAGGGTTGCGGATGATCTATCGTCTCCTCCCTCTTCCTTTTCTTTAGCACCATCTCCTCCTTCTTTCTCTTCTTCAGCACTAGGGACGACGAAGCTGCTAAGGTCAAGGTCAGGAAAGAACTGTTGGACAGCATCCCGATCATCACCGAACCCGATCCAATAGAAAGCTTCACTTCCTTGAAGGATCAGGATCTTCAGATCAGACGAGGTCTTGAATTCTTCGATGCCCAGCTCTTTCGTCCGACTGAGATCCTATCATAGAACCTGGATCTCCACCTTGGCCGAAGATACTTTCTCTTCAAAAAACTGCCATTTTTGACGATAATCCTCCACCTCCTTAGCCCAACTGTCACGGTCCTTCTTCATCTTGGTCATCATGCAATTTTTCTTCTTAGCACGACTCCTCAGGGCCTTCACCTCCACCTAAGCCAACTTAAGGTCAGATTGAACCAACTCAAGTTCGGCTCTTACCGATCCAAGTTTGACTCTGAGGTGGGAGACTTCCTCGAACAAATTATTTTTCTGGACAGTGGCTTCTTTCTCCTATTCTTCCAACTAATGGATCGCCGCATTACATTTGATGTTTGCGACTGACATAGAGTCGGAACACGCATGTCGAAGATCGGCCATTCTACGACAGGCCGACTCAAGTTCGGCCACCTCGTGAGCCCACTGTTCATGAAAGATGAATCAAATTAGCAAAAAATAAAAGAAGGCAGTGGGAGGTTATCAACTTACCTCGATGAAGGTCGGATAGAACGACCCAAACAAGTGAGCCAGGGTTCGACTCCTTCTCGACTCCCAGTTGTTCGGGAGGAGAATGACGTGAACCAAACTCCTCGCCAATGGAGGGTCCGAAAAAGCCGAACCACCTTCAGGGACCCAAACATCGACTCATTCAGAGTCCGTATATCCATGATTAGAAGCATCACTCCCAACCGGTGCCATCGGAGGTGCATCAATAGAAGCAGGGGCAGCTGAAGGATTAGCTGCCCTACTTTTCTTCGACATGCGTGATGAGCTGGCGTCGGATGCCACCCTCTTTCTAGTGGCGAACTGGCGGACTTCATCCTCGGAGATTTCAAGAGAAAGGCGCATCCCTGCAAAATCAAATAATAGGATCAAATCAATATTGAAAACCAATTGAACAGGAGAAAAGACAAAATTATAAACACTATATGTACCTACGAATGGTGTCGGACCAAGTTCAGCATCATACAGCACCTCTTCAATATTCAGCTCTTTCTACAAGAGAACCCTCATATCCCTCAGCTGAAGAAAATCCTCTCAATTGGCCGGATCCACCCGACCGTTCTCATTTGGAAGGGTATTTGGCTCTCCCAACACTAATGGAAAGCCCCAGAAAGGAGGAGAAACAAAAAAGAATTGAATCTTCCAATTGTGAATGGACGATGGAAGATCAGTGATAAAAGAAAGCCTCTTCCTTGGGATGAAGTACCACCATCCATCGGCCTTTGGATGGGGTCGGAGGGATAAGAAAAGTCTGAACAAAGAAAGCTGTGGAGTCATCGGGATAAACCGACACAACAAACCAAAAGAAATTAAAAGCCGAATGGAGTTCGATGCTAGTTAGGCCGGACCAATTCTATAATAGTCAAAAATATTTTGGAGGAACTTCGAAATGGGAAACCAAAGGCTCGACCTAAGGTTTTCCAAATAAAAAGTTATAAAACCCAATGGAGACGAATTCACCTGACCGTCAGAGTCAGGAGCCAATAATCGAAAGCCCTTTAAGATCCGATATTGATCCCGAAGCTGCTCCACAACCAATGCTGTTAGAGTAGAAGCTTCGGCTGCTGGACCTCATGATGAACTATTACGACCAGCCATGCACTCAATAATAAAATAAAAAGAAAAAAATAAAGATGTCAGAGAGAAGGTTTGAACTTTGAACCTGGGATCTAAAGGATGAGAGAACAAACAAAATTCGTAAAAGCTACTACTATTGAAAGCAATGGAAGAAAAACCTTCGAGAGGGACCAGTATATATAGGACCTACCGATGATCGAGATGCACAAGAGCTTCACTAGATGCTGATATGTATCGACCGAAGAACGGCTAAACGTCAAGTCTCTCGGGCTCTATAATCGTGTGTCCGTTAATGGCAACTATTGCGACCCTCGAAGCATCCGACAACAAATTTATTGAAGGTCGTGGTGATCATTAATGATAGGCGGTAGAATGAAATTCAAAGCGACGCCACATGTTAACCCCCTGCATTTGGTGCATTAAGGCAAAATGTCAAATCATCACACCCGACTTGAGTGTGGGGGGCAACTATTGGAGGATGCTAATCTGCTACCCGACTCACTAGCCTATGATTGATGGATTACCGATCTTCGACGGATATCCATCGACATAACGACAGAGATACCAACACATTACCATCCGATGGGCGTGCGGTTCGATAGACCGACTAACTATCGATCAGAAATTATTTGGACGACTGTCGATCATCCCTCCAATCATTACTCGATCTCAAGTCCTCTGACCGATCGATCGTCGGTCGACAAAAAGTCAGTTGACCGATGATCCATCGGTACAGAACCAACTGACCAATGATCGATCGGTACAACATCAACCAACTGATGACCCATCGGCACAAAATAAATCAACCGATCGGTGATCTGTCGGGCATAAATCAGACAACTAATCGATGTGAGCTCTCCAAACAACTTATCCAGCTTCCGATCGATCCTACAAAACCGCCCCCAAGAAGAGTGGGCGACGGTGATTAGTAGATAGTTTTAATTACTTATCCACGATCATACTACACCGAAAAAAGAGAAATCCATGTACTCAGCGGTTATTACTCTGACATCTATAAAAGAAAGGTAATCTAGTCAGTTTGGTAGAACACATCTAATACTTTTAGAGCAATTTTTATCACTTTGCTCTCATATTTCTTTTTGACCAGTCCATCCTACTAATTTAAGCATCGAAGGATTCTCGTCGGAGCCAACTCCGATCAATATGAACTTATCTTTGCAGATTTTTCAGCGTTGATTCGTAGACGTAGATAAATTGATCGTAATAAATTCTATCAAAAAATCTCTGATAAATAAATTTTTTATTATAAGTCAAAAATATGAGCATCCTCGATCTTCTTTGATCAAGATCGTGTCAGCATCGATTCGAAGCTCAGTTTATTATCGGTGATCGAAATTTATGGCAACAGTATCCTTATCCACTTAAAATAGATATAGATATAAATTTTTATATTTAATTAATATTTATATTTTTATTCATTAAATAAAATAAATATAAATATAAATATATTAATATATAATCTAATTTTAATTTTATTTTTATATTATTAAATTTATTAAAAATAAATTTTATTATGTTCAAATATCGAGACACATCCTATCCCATGCCGTATATTAAGCAAATTCGAGATGCGACCGCTGTCGGTGTACGAGACAAAGTGATGCAAGTCGGAACAGAATATGCTTGGTGACTGGGACACTCTTGAGAGTGCGACCCTCAATTAAGTTATTTTATGTCCATTAAAGCCTAAAAGTGATAAGAAAACTAGCAAAACTTTTATATTTATTGGTTAGAGGCCCGGTAAATTTAGCTTGAATTTGAAGAACTCAAATGTGTGATCATGGGGATAGAAAATAAAAATATAAAGTTGGATGTCAAACCGGATTCTTCTTCGAATCCCAACTAATCTTTTATTAAATACCAAACTCGGAATAATAAAGAACGAGCACTAATACTTGTTAGGAAGCATTTAACATTTTTTTGAAAATAACAAAATATTTTAATCCATATAATATTAAAAATAAAAATAATTATAAAAATATAATAAATATAATTATTTTTATAAAAAATAATTTTATTTTTAATATTATATAGATAAAAATATTTTATTATTTTCAAGAAAAATTAAATGCTTCTTAACAAGTATCTTAAGGGAACTTGTTAGTAAAATTCTTTTAAAAAAAATTATCTCACGTGCATTGCACGTGATAAAATGCTAGTTCCAGGTAAGCCTAATCATCGCCTCATCGGATATGAGAAGCAGCTGCCGGCGATATGGATGCGAAGTGGCTCGTTGGTTCGGTTGGCCGAATCGCCAATCCAATCTTTACATTAGACCGCACAGCTTTTAGCGGCTCGAAGTGTGGTCTGGTTCGAGGACCGCTCGACTCGTAACGGACTGGTGGAGGGCGGTGATCCCGCTGGAGCGAGGAGAGCCCGACAATTCCGTTCCGTTACTCTCCCGTCCGTCTGGTAGCCGGCGATTGGCGTGCGGGAGAGCGATACAAACACAAGAGAGACCACCGCGGCACCGCCCTCCCCATGGTTACCCCGAGAGACTGGGATCGGGATCGCGACCGCGACCAAGAACTCCTCATCCCCGTCGGCGAAACCCTAGAACTCGACGATGGGGCCACCCTTTCCTCCTCCTCCCCCATTATCTCCACGCTTCCTCCCTCCTCCCTCCATCTCCACCACCCACCCACCGGCATCGAGGTTAGCTTGTGATCCCTTCTATTCTCTTTTATATTTGATTTTTTGTTCGATCCGGGATCCCGTTACTCGACGAAAAGCTCCTTTTGCCTGCGTTGTGTTCTCGTTTCGATGTCCGCGGTAGGAAAATGGGTCCTTTTTTTTTTTTTTGAAAAAATTGTATTTGATTTGGACCTAATAATATTTTGATGATTAGATAGAAATTTTTTCTCTCTCTCTCTCTCTCTCTTTTGTGTTGACTCTGTAATTGGTCTAAAAGGAACCGTTTCTGTTTTTATCGGCTAGTTAATTTTCTTTTGTTATTTTTAATTCTATATGTTATGTTGCTGATTTTTAAAATTCTATTCTTTAGGTCTATCCGTTCTGATAGTTTTTAAGATTTTATTGATCATTCCTGGGAGGAATTGGAGATTGTCCAACAAAGTGTGTGTGAGGTGGAGTGGATTCTGGAAGGCAACAGCAGGGATTCAATTCCTTTTCTTGGAATTGGTAACGCTGCATCTCTAGGGTAGAGATGAAAACCCTAAAAATGAACAACTTGATTTGATGGAAGATCTTGAAGGACGCCTGTCATGATTGGTAATGCTATCAGAAAGCTCAAAACTTGTTGGAGATGGTAGATGGAGGATTCATGAAGACAGTTTTTGCTTCTCTATAAGACTGACCCTGTACCAATTCTAGGTTTATTATGTTACTATTTTCTGACATTAAGCCTGAATTAGATAACAGACCTTGAGTGGATATCCACTCAATCTATAATGGCAATTATTGAGGATAAACTCCGCTCCCACCGAAGTCCAGTTTGATGCTTAGCCTAATGTAACTGATAATTACGGAAGAGCTTCGATCGAAAATTCTTCTCCAGCGATCAAATCTTAGCTGAATTCTTTTAGTCGGCCGAACTTCTCAGCAGCCGAGCCTCAACCAAACTCCTTCATCGGCCGAACCTCTTCCGAACTCCCCCAGCGGTCGAATTTCTGCCGAACTCCTTCAGGAGCCGGACTCCTAGACTTCTCTTTTGGCCCTTCCAGACATCTCCTTCGGCCAGATTTCTATAGAAGCCGAACTTCTTTCGGATTCCTCCTATAGTCGGATTTCTATGGAAGCCAAACTCCTTCCGGATTCCTCCAGGAGCCGAACTCCTTTCGGACTCCTCCTTCAGTCAGATTTCTACGGAAGCCGAACTCCTTCCGGACTCCTTCAGTCGGATTTTTATAGGAGCCGAACTCCTTACGGATTCCTCCTGCAGTCGGATTTCTATGGGAGTCAAACTTCTTTCGGACTCCTTCAGTTAGATTTCTATGGAAGCCGAACTCCTTCAGGAGCCGAACTCCTCCCAGACTTCTCCTTCGATCGGACTTCTCCAGGAGCCGGACTCCTTCCAAACATCTCCTTCGGTCGAATTCCTATAGGAGACGAACTTCTTCCGAATTTCTCCTACAGTCGGATTTCTACATGAGCCGAACTTCTATTGGACTTCTCTTTCGGCCGAATTTTTATAGGAACCGAACTCCTTCCGGACTTCTCTTCAGTCGAATTTCTACGGAAGCCGAACTTCTTTCGGATTCCTTTAGGAGCCGAACTCCTTCCGGACTCCTTCAATCGGATTTTTACAAGAGTCGAACTCCTTTCGGATTCTTCCAGGAGTCGAACTCCTTCGGGACTCCTTCTTCAGTCGGATTTCTAAGGAAGTCGAACTCCTTCCGAACTCCTTCAGGAGCTGGACTCCTCCCAGACATCTCCTTCGACTGTATTTCTATAGGAGCCGAACTCCTTCCGGATTCTTCCTGCAGTCGGATTTCTACGAGAGCCGAATTTCTTCCCGAACTCCTTCAAGAGCCGGACTCCTCCCAGACTTCTCCTTCGACCGGACTTCTCTAGGAGCCGGACTCCTCCGAACATCTCCTTCGGCCGATTTCTATAGGAGCCGAACTCCTTCCAGATTCCTTCTGCAGTCGGATTTCTACAGGAGCCTAACTCCTACCGAACTTCTCTTTCGATCGGATTTCTACATGAGCCGAACTTCTTTCGGACTTTTCTTCAGTCGGATTTCTACGGGAGCCGAACTTCTGGATTTTTTCAGAAGCCGAACTCCTTCCGAACTCCTCCAGTTGGATTTTTATAGGAGCTGAATTCCTTCTGGATTCCTCATGCAGTTGGATTTCTACGAGAGCCGAACTCCTTCTGCATTCCTCCAGGAGTCGAACTTCTTCCGGACTCCTCCTTTAGTCGGACTTTTTCAGGAGCCGACCTCCTTCCGAACTTTTCTTTAGTCGGATTCCTATATGAGCCGACCTTCTTTCAAATTTTTTCTTCAGTCGGACTCCGAACGCATGCTTCCATCAGACGATATGGCTGTCATTATCAGTCTGGCGATACCTCTCTTTTCGTAGCAAACTCCACACGGCCCACGATCAGACGGTATGACTGCTATTATCAGTCTGGCGATACCTCTCGCTCTATAGCAAACCCCACGCGGCCCACGATCGAACGGTATGGTTGTAACCATCAATCTGCTACAGGCTCCGTCTATAAAAGAGGATCCTCCAGATATGTTTTCTCTAAGCTTTTTTCTTTTCAAAACTCTATCGAACTCTTTCCTGAGTATTCCATTTTTGTTGGACAGAAGAGCTGACTTGATCGTCGGAGAGTCCTGCCGAAGCCACAACCATCGACTCCGGACAAAATTTTATTTTGCAAGTTACCGACGGCAATCTCGTATTTCTCGACTCCAGCTCGATCCGGCTTCAAACAGATTCTGCACCAACAGGATTGGCGCTAGAGGAAGGGCCTTCTGTTTCCCAAGTATCTTTGTTCTTAAAGGAGTGCTCAGCCGACTCTGTGGATCTTCTTCTTCAAGGTCCATCTCCATCTTCTCCCTCAACCCCGAGAAATGCCTCCAAAGAGGGTGACTACCCGAAGATCTACCACTTCTGCCGCCAGATTCGTCTGTTCCTGCTCCATCGCTGGCGCTTCAACCTCCTCCACCGATGGTCATGGTAGATCCGGAGCAGTTTAACCTGCTGATGCAGCGGATTCAGGGCCTCACCGAAATGGTGTAGGCCATGCAGCAGCCCCCCGGTGGCGGTTCTATCAGAAAATCCGCTGTCGTGATGTCAGGAACCGGTCCTAATGAGCACTTGGGCTAGCATATCCGTCACCTCTAGAAAGAAGAAACAGAGAGCAGAGGATCTTTATTTGGATCATGGTTCTTCTCCGGAAGGGACTTTTTCTATCCACTGCCGGAAGCCTTCCAAGATCTGCGATCGAGTTGACGTCCTCGATCAGAAACTGTGGGGGATAGATCGGCGGATTGAGGAGCTCGACTACATCGCCCCAGCTTACCATGACGACGTCCACATCGATCCCCCTTTCTCTCACTGAATTATGCAAGAGCTCATTCCGCCGAACTTTAAGCTCTCCCAATTTGAAAGCTACGACAGAACCTCTGATCTGATCGATCACTTAGAAGCCTTTCGGACCATGATGCTGCTTCATGGCGCACTAGACGCCATATTATGCCGAGCTTTCCTATCTACCTTAAAGGAAGAAGCAAGAAACTGGTACTCAGCATTGAAGTCGGATACGATCTTCTTTTTTAATCAGATGAGTCATCAATTTGCGGCTCATTTCGTCAGCAGCCGACGTCCGCACCGAGGTTCGAATTTCTTGATGAATATTAAGCAGGAGGGAGAATCCATCCGGGCTTGTCACTCGGTTTAATGCTGCTGCATTGGAGGTTCGGAACCTGGATCAGTCAGTTGCGATGGCCGCACTCAAGGATGACCTTCAAAAGAACGATTTGTTGTTATCCCTGGAGAAGAAGTACCTCAGGAATTTTGTCGATCTGCTAGCTCGTGCTGAGGGATATGCTTGAGCGGAAGAAGCCTTCAAGTTGAAGGATGAGGAAGCCGCAGGAGAGCGGCATAGACTCGCCACTGATGGAGGGCCGAATGAAGTTCGACCGCGCTCACAGACTCTTCCCGAGTGCAAGCAAGCCCGAACTCCTCGAGCTCGTCGTCAAAGAAGCCCCGACGGAAGGGCGCGAAGTTTCCCTTTGAAGGTTTCACAACTACGCCCCCCTCAATGCTCCACAGACGTCGGTCTGAAGCAAGCCAATTGCACCACCGCAGCTAGAACCACCAATGAGGAAGGAACAACAAGAAGATCGGCTGCCTTTCGGTATCATCAATGCTATCTCTGGGGGCTTAGTACTTTGACGAGCCGCCATCTCTCAGCTCCAGAGCCAGGAGAAGTTTGTCCCGAATTGGGAAGGCCCACATGAAATAGAGGAGGTCGTCCGACCCGAAATTTATCGCTTGAAGAAGCTCGGAGGAACAACGCTCCCACGATCTTGAAACTCAGAGAATTTGAGAATGTACTGTCGGTAATTTTTCTTCAATAAAACTCCTCCATTTCAACATTATTGTTTCTTGGTGCGAAAACTATCTGATGATAGGAAAGAAGTGGTCAATAGTGGTCATGTTAGGAACAGGAGGAGAACCTCATCCTAACATGAGCAAGTCGAAGGCATCGTTCATTTTAGACGAGATGAGGGGAGAGGTCCTGACAACGGTCCTTATGTGCCCCTACAGTCCGTTAGGAACAGAAGGAGAATGTCGTCCTAACGGAAGAAAAGTCGAAGGCCTCGTTCATTTTAGACGAGATGGGAGGAGAGACCCTGACAACGGCCCTTATGTGCCCTCACAGTTCATTAGGAATAGGAGGTTAACCTCGTCCTAACGTGAGCAAAGTCGAAGGCCTTGTTCATTTTAGACGAGATGAGGGAGAGGTCCTGACAATGATCCTCATGTGCCCCTATAGTCCGATTGGAACATGAGGAGAACCTCGTTCTAATGTGAGCAAAGTCGAAGGCCTCGTTCATTTTTAGATGAGATGGGGGAAGAGGCTCTGACAACGGTCCTTATGTGCCCCCACAGTCCGTTAGGAACAGGAGGAGAACCTCGTCCTAACGTGAGCAAAGTTGAAGGCCTCATTCATTTTAGACGAGATGGGGAGAGAGACCTCGATGATGGCCCCATTGTGCCCAACAACAACAGGAGATAAGATCTCTCTCGACCTCGACTGGAGATAAGATCTCTCTCCGAGCTTCAACTTCAACATCAATAGGAGACAAGATCTCTTTCAACCTCGACTGGAGACAAGAATCTTCTTCAAACCTTGGCTAGAGAGAAGATCTCCCCCGAGCATCAACGTCAACCTCGGCTGGAGACAAGATCTCCTTCAACCTTGGCTAGAGAGAAGATCTCCCCCGAGCATCAACGGCAACCTCGACTGGAGACAAGATCTCTCATGAGTTTCAACTTTAATGTGAACAGGAGACAAGATCTCCTTCAACCTCGACTGGAGAGAAGATCTTCCCGAGCTTCACTTCAACCTCAACTGAGACAAGATCTCCCCGAGCTTTCATTTCAACGTCGACCTTCGCTGGAGACAAGATTCCCCCGAAGCTTCAACTTCAACGTCAAGGAGATAAGATCTTCTTCAACCTCGGCTGGAGAGAAGATCTCCCCGAGCATCAACGTCAACCTCGCTGGAGATAAGATCTCCCCCGAGCTTCAATTTCTAATGTCAACAGGAGATAAGATCTCCTTCAACCTCGGCTGGAGATAAGATCTCCCCCGAGCATCAACAAGTCAATCTCGGTTGGAGATAAGATCTCCTTCGAGCTTCAACTTCAACATCAACAGGAGACAAGATTTCTTCAACCTCAGCTGGAGATAAGATCTCCTCGAGCTTTCACTTCAACATCAACCTCGGCTGGAGACAAGATTTCCCCCGAGCTTCAACCTCAATGGGTGCAGAGCCCGTAAAAGGACTTCGACAGTCGCCTTTTTTGTACTCTCTTCGAATTTCGAACTCGAGAGTGGGGGGCATTATTGTTGGGGATAAATTCCACTCCCGCTGAAGTCCAACCTGATGCTTGGCCTAATGCAACCGGTAATCACAGAAGAGCTTCGATCGAAAATTCTCCTCCAACGGCCAAATCTTAGCCGAACTCCTTCAGCCGGCCGAATTTTTCAACGGCCAAGCCCCAGCCGAACTCCTCCATTGGCCGAACCCCTCTCGAACTCCCCCAGTGGTCGAATTCTTGCCAAACTCCTCCAGGAGCCAGACTCCTAGATTTCTCCTTCGATCGGGCTTCTCCAGGAGCCGGACTCCTCCCAGACATCTTCTTCGGCCGGATTTCTACAGGAGCCGAACTTCTTCCGGATTTCTTCTGCAGTCGGATTTCTACGGAAGCCGAACTCCTCCTTTAGTCGGATTTCTATGGGAGCTGAACTCCTTCTGGATTCCTCCAGGAGCCAAACTCCTTCAGTCGGATTTCTACAGGAGCCGAACTCCTTCCGGATTCCTCCTGCAGTCAGATTTCTACGGGAGCCGAACTCTTGGACTCCTTCAGGAGGATTTATACGGAAGTCGAACTCCTTCTGAACTCCTCCAAGAGCCGGACTCCTCTCAGACTTCTCCTTCGGTCGGACTTCTCCAGGAGCCGAACTCCTCCTAGACATCTCCTTCGGCCGGATTTCTACAAGAGACGAACTTCTTTCGGATTCCTCCTACAGTCGAATTTCTAAAGGAGCCGAACTTCTATCGGACTTCTTCTTTGGCCGGATTTTTACCGGAGCCTAACTTCTTCCGGACTTCTCTTTAGTCGGATTTCTACGGGAGTCGAACTTCTTCCGGATTCCTCCAGGAACCGAACTCCTTCCGGGCTCCTTTAGTCGGATTTCTATAAGAGCCAAACTCCTTTCAGACTTCTCCTTCAGTCGGACTCCTTTAGGAGCCGAACTCCTTCCGGACTTCTCTTTAGTCGGATTCCTACAGGAGCCGACCTTCTTCCAAACTTCTCCTTCAGTCGGACTTCGAATGCATGCTTCCACCAAACGGCATGGCTGCCATTATCAGTCTGACGACATCTCTCTCCGTAGCAAATCCCATGCGGCCCACGATCAGACGGTATGGCTGCCATTATCAGTCTGGTGACACCTCTCTCTCCGTAGCAAATCCCACGTGGCCCACTACCGGACGGTATGACTATCATCATCAATCTGTTACAGACTCCGTCTATAAAAAAGAATTCTTCAGATATGTTTTCTCTAAGCTCTCTTCTTCTTTCCAAAATTCTGTCGAACTCTTTTCTGAGCATTCCATTTCTGTTGGCCAAAAGAGCTGACTTGATCATCGGAGGGTTCTGTTGGAGCCACCACCACCGACTCCGGATGGGACTTTGTTTTGCAGGTCATCGGCGGCAATCTCGTCTTCCTCGACTCCAGTTCGATCCGGCGTCAACCAGATTCTACACCAATAGCAATGGTGCTAATAAGCCTAGTAAAAATTCAGACCGATGGTTATTAATAATCTCCATGAAGTATGCGTTTATAGTAATATCATTGTTTTAATGACAGGTAACTAAAATTTATTGTTGAAAAATCAGGCTTTTGATGAATGGAATTCATGATATTGGCACATCCATGTTGTTAATATCCACACGATGCTCAGGAAGGGTTCAAATCTTAAAAAAATATCATCTTCATAGAACAAGCCTCAACTCAAGTTAGCAAGTTATCTGAACCAGTAAACATGTGCTATAACCATCAGAAACAATCAGTATGCCATCTAGTTAAGTTGGCTTTATGAATCAAGGCCTGATCTATTTATCTGCAAAATTATGAAAAATATGCTCATTGCAAAATAAAATGTTTGACAACCACAAGTGAGACTACTACTTGTGTTTACATGTGCATCCCTTGGTTTTATTATTGGGATTGAAATCTTTTGATATTTAATTACCATCATTCTAGAATAACAGGGTATCTTGAACATAGGTTTATAATCATTGAGCTATTTATAACCTTTTGTTGCAATTTTGTAGGCATTCTCTATGGTCATCCGCAGCTGGGCCTCAAAAAAGTTCATGACAGGATGGTGAGTCCTTTGCTGGTCAATATTGCAGCAGCCAATTCATAAAAGTGTAATGGCAGCTAATCACTTTGCATGCTTATTTATACTTGTAAGCCATACTTTTTCGTTCACTGTGCTCTGCATCATGTAGGATATTTTTATATGGGAGTATCCTTTGCCTAAAAGTACCACAGGCTATGAAATGTTTATTGGAACTGGTACGCTGCATATGTAAGGCCATTCCTAAATCATGGAAGTGAAACCAGAATTAATGCATGCATATGTTTAATGAAGAGAAGATATTGGAATCGACAACCATCCACTGGCTGGCTATTCAGTAGATCATAGCCATAACCTGCTTAATCTTTGAGGGTCCTTACCATATGTATTTCACAAAGATGCCCATGAGCCATCTAAGTGCAACAATTTAATTTAACAGCATTCTTTTGTACTTCTGATATCAATAAACCAGTGTGGTGTATACTTACAATTTTTCTTTGGGGATGGAAAGGGAGGGGGATCATTACCTTAGTTCAGCAATATAATGAAGGAATTAAAAAGGACATTTTTCATGCAATAAGATGCATTGTAAAGGAGGAATAATGGATTGGGAAATGTGGACGAGATGTTTTCTGCTTTTTTACTGAAACAAATAAATTGGTTCTACTTGCTTGCACTCTCCAAATGCAATTCTAAATCTTTTCAGTTTTGGTCAAATATGTTGGAGTAAATGCATGTTAGAATAAGACATGCTCTATCATGACTCATTTCTTTTTGTCTTGCAGTGTAATATTATTTCCCATAGCCATAACATTTTACACTACCTGGTGGTTTATTCGTTTTGTGGATGGATTCTTTTCACCAATTTATACTCATCTTGGGATTGATGTTTTTGGTAAGCATATTCTCATGCCAACTTCTTCATAGTTGTAAGGCACTGACTAGATATTATGAAGCTTATATTTGTTTCCCTTCCATAATGTCTTGTGTCCTTACTGGTTATCTCCGTGAAAATCTAAATCTTATAGGAACTTTGTTTCATCTAATTTACCTTAAATGGAAATATTGAATTATTTCACCTTTAGGCACCCTAGTTAATTTCCAATCAAATTTAACTTTAAGTGAAAGTAGACTCAGTGTAATACAAAGTTCTAAGTATACTCTAATGGCATTGGAATTGTTTTTTTGTAACTTAAGCCTGGAAATTTTCCTTTCGTTATGATCTTGATGGAAAAGGGGGCTAAGTGTCATGAAATCATATAATTTGATCAATTCAATTTAGGCTGTTGAACTCATAGGAACCACTAAGAAGCTCCTTCCTGGACAAGGCTTGAGTGTGGATAGCCTACATATGTTGTCTATACAGAATTCAAATCAGCTGTATTGAATGCATTGATTGCCCGGCATTGCCATCCCATCTGTTGACGTGTGGATCCACCCTGCCTGTATTCAGAGATTGATGAGCAATACATAGGAAGAAGGGTGTACTAGGGCAAGTGTGGAAATCAGAGCTGGAGCCCACATAGATATCGTTATGAAGGCTATCTGAACTGGAGTTTTTCCCTTTTTAGAAATCATTTAGTAATTTAGTATTCAGTTGGAATGTTGTTGGAAAGTAGATGCTCAACTTCATTGCAATTCTCATTCCTTCAGTGAAACCTGTATACGAAAAATGATCATCTCCAATGCTGCTATTCTTTTTTTCTTTTTTTTCTTTCTTCACAGAATATGGTGATGATGCCACCATCAGTGCTCGAACCAAGAACCTTTCCTCAAGTGTATTGAGGATACGGGTGCCAATCGTAGGACCAGAGTCCTGTTGGCATGACTGGTTCTGCTTATCAAACCTGACAAAAAAAAAGAAAAGAAAAAAAAAAAGAGAGAAGAAAGAGCAGTCATTCTTATTGTTCTAATTAGCTCATTAATGTACTCAGTTCAATGTAAACTAGTGGGTTAGTTAATTAACATGGTTCTTACAAGACCGCAAAAAGCTTTCTTGGAGGATGGCTTACTCGAACAAAATTTGTCTGAAATATCATATATATATATATATATATCTTATTTAAGCAAATCCCAACTGATCTGCTTCAGTTTAAAGGCCTAGGATTCATCACTTCAATTACCTTCATCTTTCTGGTGGGTGTGTTCATGTCATCATGGTTGGGAACTTCTCTTCTTAGCCTTGGTGAATGGTTTATCAAGAAAATGCCACTTGTCCGCCTTATCTACTCTGCCTCGAAGCAAATAAGTGTGGCAATATCACCAGGTAACAATGGTGTTCTACTTTACTAAGTTCAAAAGGCAACATAATGAGCCAAGCTCATTTACTTCCTAAATTTCAACTAAAATTGCAGCATTGTGCAGATCAGAGCTCTCGAGCCTTCAAAGAAGTAGTCATCATAAGGCATCCACGCGTTGGTGAATATGCAATTGGCTTCATTACATCTACTGTGGCTCTTAACAGGAGCACAGGAGATGAGGAGCTCTCCTGCGTTTATGTTCCTACCAACCACCTTTACCTTGGGGACGTCTTTCTCATCGGCTCCGGGGACATAATCAGGCCAAATTTATCTGTCCGTGAAGGAATTGGTAAGGGTCACAACAGAATCCATGCATCCCTTTTCAGCTAAATAGGTGACTTACTCTTCTTTTTCCTGTTGCAGAAATTATTATTTCCGGGGGCATGTCAATTCCTAAGATCTTGTCTGCGGTGGAGGCGAAGACAACACTTTGAGATTATGTGATTGCTTTGAAAAGCCCAAAACTTACCACAACACAAGATTAAAGCTTTTGTGAGCAATTGAATTTTATGCTGTGCTATTGTAACTGCAAACCACATAGTCATCTGTGCCATCACCGTTCTATTGTATTGGTCAAGCTGAATTTGGCCACAGCTCTCCAGAACACGTAATAGTTGGTGTACAGTATCTAACTTTGCATTCGCTCAAAGAATGGAAAATTTGCAAGCATGTCTTTTTTAATTCTTTAATGATTAACTAGTATCTCTCAATGATGTTATGTTGGAAAATGATTTCCAATGTACCTTATGTAAAAGCAGCTTCACCAGCTGGGTGAAGGTTCTGAAATAAATTCTACAATGTACTGATGGTGTTTGTTAGCCATAGAAAGAGTTCGACTTCTTTTCAAGATTCTTTAATGCTGTGTATGAACAGATTCTGAATCCCTTATGAAGACCAAGACACCGTATTTTATATCAGGTTGTGACATGCTTTCCTGCTGCAGAAGTGGGCAAATCCTCGTTGAGAAGAAATGGCTGAAAATTTGCGCCTTTCAGAAGCCCCTGGTTCAAAGGTCCTAATAGGCCTATTGCCTTGTGGGAACCAATCGATCACTTATTTAAGAATTGTCTGGTGAGAACATTACAAGATCCATTGTCGTCTAGTCCGGTTAGGATACCTGGCTTTCACCCAGGCGACCCGGGTTCAAATCCCGGCAATGGAATTATTCAATTTTGCCTTTCATTATTCATAAAGAGTTAAGGTCTACTTTCTCCTTTTTTTTTTTCTTTTTTCTTTTTAATCCTTTTTTTTGGGTCCCCTAAGAACCCTTTAGTCCAACAAGAAAAGGAGAATCTATTCCAGAAAACATTTGATCACGTGCAAAGGTTTATGCCTCATTAAGTTTTTTTTAAACTTCTGCTAGTTGGCAATTGTTATTTAGAAAAGCTATCTAGTTTGTGAAAAAAGTTTAGAATGAAATAGCAGCATCATGTAAAATGGAAGCCTTATTTTAACTTACCATCAAATCCTGGCAATGGAATTATTCAATTTGGCCTTTCATTATTCATAAAGAGTTAAGGTCTACTTTCTCCTTTTTTTTTTTTTTTTTCTTTTTAATCTCTTTTTTTTGGTCCCCTAAGAACTCTTTAATCCAACAAGAAAAGGAGAATCTATTCCAGAAAACATATGATCACGTGCAAAGGTTTATGCCTCATTGAGTTTTTAAACTTCTAGCAGTTGGCAATTGTTATTTAGAAAAGCTATCTAGTTTGTGAAAAAATTTTAGAACGAAATAGCAGCATCATGTAAAATGGAAGCCTTATTTTAAATTACCATGGCGTTCTATTTTTTTAAAGAAAAAATTACCATGGCGACCCAAAAGCCTCTATTTAACCTTTTTTTTTTTAAATTTTTTTTTTCAATTCATGTTCTGAAGTGTTCAATTTCATGCTGAAAAGGCGCCACACCAAAAAGGTTAGTCTGATTCCACCTGCCAACTCATTCTGACAAGCAGGAAGGTTATCCTGTCTTAGGAACTCCCCAGGTAACAATAACTACAATGGACCCCTGATTAAGTGAGCTATTATTGAGAAAATAACTACCTTGCAAACATATCTTGGTGGGATCAAATATAGACATTGTTGCCTAATTTTGTGACCATCATTGATCAGCAAAAAGAATATACAGCTCTTGAAGAATGTGTCATTTTGAAGATTTCGATAATTTGTTTAATCGATACAAACTGTGACCTAGATCTCACAAATATTTCAGTTCCAACAAATCATAATGCAACAGCTTCAATTCTTTTGATTGCTCACAAATTAATATTAGCAAGTTTTTGAGGATCATTCAAACTATATAAGAAATCATTCATTGTGATTATTATTATATCTAGATTCGATGGGATCAAATTTCATCAATTTATCTCAACACTGTATGATAATACAGATACTTTTAGTGCAATATGATCCAATATATGACTCTTTCTGGACAAATGAAAGAACCGTTATGCATGCAGGTACACAACATCCACAAATAGTTGGTTAAATATGGATTGGTGAATCTTTTATCTTAATGAAAAGTCAATATATCTAACAAATTACGGCTATAAATAAAGGTCATAGTTGGTGCCATATAATTTCAGCTGACCAACAAGAATCCTACAAAGTTCACCAAGAGTGTAACACAGCTTGTTGTTTTACCGGAGTTTCTTGTCAAAATTGCAACAATACAAAACACAGGATCTCCCCTCCCCAAGATAAATAGCATCAATGGACATATACATGGCCAACACTGGATGGAGTCCCCCACCTAGAGCATCAATCCCATGGATCACTGTAGATTGAATCTGATGGAAAGCTCACCAACCAAAAACAAAAATGTTAATTCACTGCACTCTCAACCATCTGATTCTGCATCACTATCTGCTGATCCTGTTGGGTCGTTGTGATCCAAGACTCTCGATCGATCTCAGTCACTAATGTCGGTCTGAATAAGCTTATCCTTCTCATCTTCTTCATCTCTAAGCAGTGCCAATAATTCTGATTCCGGAAGGTTTTAAACAAAAAACACAATAAGCAGCCAGGAATTGATCCAAATGGATTATGGATTTGTCTAGTAGAAAATAATATTCTTGATCTAGAGAAAAAAATTACACATGAAAAAAATCCAATATAATACAATCTGAAATGATACAGTCCAATTATAAAACAATATCATTGCTAGGAATGACATGCGCATCAACTCTAAGATTGTCTATATGGAGATGCTTAGAAAGGAGCTTTGAAGGTTGGAAAGAACATATACAGAGAATTCTTGGAAATCCCTGCCTTCATCGGAGCTGAGCTAATCACAGTCCGAAGTTGTATCTCTTAGGTTAATAAGATCTTAAAGGTTTATCAATACCCAGGGTATATAGATTTATAACTTGGGATCTGTGATCCCACGAATGACCGGTTCAGGATCATAAGATCGTTTTTTATCGGATAGAAAGGACCGCTGCACAAAATGTACTTCTAAGCAATTGCCGATAGATCCTGGCCCATCTGTATGAAGAAATCATGTAAAGAAGATCGCAGAAATACCACAAACTAACTCATTTGAAGCAAGTATGAAAAAAGCCACAAGAAACTGATAACTTTATGTCACCTCATTCAAGTCCTTAGAATATTTAACATACAAAGTTTCAATGAGTATGTCTAAGTCATTGCAATCAAATCAACACTGCAAAAATTAGGGTTGCAACAAGGTTGAGTACACCAAGACACAATGGAATTGGTTGGAGTCTTGGGAAAAAAACAAGGCAGAAATATAACTACAAGTTTGGTCTCAAAACTTGATCAGGTTATTTCAAATTTGGTATCTTCAAGCTGTGAAGACCTGAAGCAGAACATGGGTAATATGCAAAGTCCATTGGTTCTTATTCTTCTTGTTTCTACTTATTTTGGCTTAACAACATAGAAGAAAAAGGGGGGAAAGATTTGTGTTGCTTGGAGGAGACCCAAGCAAACCTCCAGTAGACCCACACAGCATTGGAGAAAGAACAACCACCAAAAATATTTTTCTATTCCATCATATGCTTGTCTTTAAATGATCATAGAGTCCCATATATTTTTCTAACAACTTGGCACAACATACTCATAAATCTCAGATCACAATACTCATTCAACTTTGACTCAAATACATCACAAATCTCAGATGGCATACGAAGCCTTTTCACAAAGGGTGGTTATACTTTACATGATCTTCTGTGGTATCTGAAATAATATTATTAAGAATATGAGAAATTCCTTCCCCCATTAGCATGCATTTAAGGTTTCATTAGAACTCATTCATACAAAACTTAAGATAATTCCTTTTTATCTGTTAATTAAGATAATTCAGTTTTATCAAACAATCATTTAGTTATTTTTCATGAGACATGCTTTATATAAAACTAGAGGTGATTATTTTATGTCTTAGAAAAACTTACTTAAACCTACCTACCAGACCCTAAAATTTTCAGGCATGGTTATGGGCAGCAGCATAAGAACTTGACCATGCTCTAACCAGCCAATTGATATTCCAGTAAAACAGTACCTTAATTGTGAGATCTACCAAAGTAAAACCAATGTTGATCAAGTGACTAGTAACATGTTGGTCTGCCAACAGTAAAATATCAATTTTTTTGGCAATCGAAGTAAAATGGGAAACACAATACAATGACTCTTGCAGCCATTCCAATGGAAAATTGTTGAAATGCTACTTTCAGGAGCTGCTTTGCTCTTTAGTTTATGAAGCCAGCAGGTGAGTTAATGGCCATGCCCAAAGCTTACTATTTAACCAATAAGAGGAGGAAAGACTTATCACTTAAGAATGAAAAAAAAAAACAACCAGCTGTTAGTATGGATACTAAGGCCAACCAAGAGAATCCCAATTGTCTCTCCTGGCATTTTTTCCGGTAAATAGGAATCAAAAACATGCAGTCAAAAGTGGGGTGCAAAAATTCTAGAAATCCCCAGTCTTTTCCTCAGTTCAAGCAATAATTGTCCAAGCTGCCAGTAAATATAGAAGCCAACTCCAATGAGTACAATATTGATAACTAAACCATCTCTCCCACCAACAAAACAAGGCTACAACACATTCAACTCAACAAGCTCCTCAGTTCCATGATTGAGTATATCTTTTATCACGATCATCTTTTTCTTTTTCTTTTCTTTTCTCGAGGAGACCAACAAGCTTTGCGCCTCAGATTTCCAAGAGCATTCAACTCCCCAGAGCTGCTCTAGTCAGATGCATTGAGACCATAGTCATTGGTCTGTCCACTGTACTCATTGCTGAACTCCTCACTCCCAAGTGCAGCCCTTCTGAATTTCCTCATGTGTGAGCTATATGAACCTGACTCATAGTCTGAGCTTGAGTTGAAGTATGTGCTCTGCCCGGGCTTCACCCCCTCATTCAAGTCTTCAAGAGATGTGTCACCCTCCAATGCCCTCACGATCTGTTTCAGAACAATCTTTTGTCAATTTGAACCTTTGAATGGTAGGATTCATTAAATCAATAGAATTAGAAAAAAGCATCATTCTTCCTTGCAAGCTATGGGGCGAGAAGATGATGCAAAGGCTCCATACCTGGCTCATCTTGGGGCGCCTCCTCGCGGAATGGCGAACACAAGCAGCAGCACATGCTATCATGCGTTGCACCTCCGTTACGTTGTAATTGTTCTCCAGGCGTGGATCTACCAGCTCATCAAAATCTTCAGCGGACAATGCACGACTTAAAAGAGGCCTTGCCTGCTCCAAAGCAAGCAAGTTAGATGGAGTTTCATTAGTTAGTTAATGAGCAAAAGAATGAATTGAGCAGCACGCTAACCCAATCAACCAGGCTATCTTCCATAAACACATGAGTATTATCAACCGGACGTCGTCCAGTTATCAGCTCCAAAAGCATCACACCGAATGAGAAGACATCGGATTTCTCTGTCAGCTTGCCACTTGATGCATACTCCGGAGCCAAATACCTACACTCAAGGAAGAAGATTGTGTCAAGAAGAGGGAATTCATCTGGAGTTCCCATTAATGCTCAACTAATTGCTCTAGGATGATGATCTTCCTGACCCAAAAGTTCCCATGACTCGTGTCGAAACATGTGTGTTATTGTCAGAATTTAACTTGGCCAGTCCAAAGTCCGCAACCTGGATAAGTAATCATATAGCTCATTTTAAAATGATAAGAGAAACAAAAGACCATCAAACAAGGTATTTGCAATATAATAACAAAAACTATGTCTAGGCCATCTTACCATGGCTTCAAATTTATTATCCAAGAGAATGTTAGCAGTCTTGATGTCACGATGGATAATGCGAGGGTGGCCTTTATGCAGATACATAAGAAAAAGAACGGTCAAATATGGTAATTCAGCTAAGTTAAATTAAGTGCATAGGAAGAGAATATAAACATGGAACTCACAGTCTTCGTGCAAGTAAGCAAGGCCCTTTGCTGATCCTAAAGCAATCTTAAGTCTCGTTGAAAAATCCATTACTGAGAGGCCTTTTCCTGAAAAAGATAGTCGCAAACTATTAATTTTAATCCTGCAGACTAACCATTCTACCGAGATAAAATGAGACACATACACCATGGATTTTAACTCAACTGAAATAACTACCCGAAAAGAGAGCTTACCATGAAGATGGTATTCAAGAGTTTTGTTTGGAACAAACTCATAGACGAGCATCCGTTGCGACCCAGCAATGCAAAATCCAACAAGAGACACAAGGTGGCGATGGTGTACTCTGCTGATGATTTCAACCTCAGCTTGGAACTCCCTCTCTCCCTGCCCGCTCCCAGACTTGAGCTGCTTCACTGCGACCTCCTTTCCGTTAGGGAGCACACCCTTGTACACGTAGCCGAACCCGCCTTGCCCTATGAGATTAGCCTGAGAGAAACCGTTTGTTACGGCCGCCAGCTCCTCGTAGGTGAAGGTGCTCTTGTTGAACCCCAAGGCAATGCTGGGTGAAGGCGGCGGCAGTGGAGGACCGTGGGGGCCAGAGTAAAAGGAGCTCATGTCACCGCTGCCCATCATTGGTGGAGGTGGCGACTGCTGCCACCCACCTCCACCAGGAGGTGGTGGAATCTTGCCCATGGGGTCCATCCCTTGGGGTTGCCATTTCGGAAGTGATCCATTGTTGTAGTAGCCATCACCTAAAGAGACCACCATAAATAAGGTTGAAAAATGCATCAAAACATGCTAGATATTGACAAGTATTAATTACATAGTAAAATCATGGAAATTCACAAGCCATTCATTGCCTGACAGCAAATTTTCCAGTGGTTGGTCCATCAGAAGAACTCTTAATAGCTCAGGAAATTAATTTTAAGTTGCAAGAATGAGTTGTATAAACTTGGATCTTTAAAAAATTCAAACTTTGTTCAGAATAGTGATACTTGCTTGCATCTAACAGTAGCTCACCCAGCTACATTGAAATCAACTATCTTTGACAACAATTAATAAGCTAATCGCAGTGGCGTTTCACGTATCATTGGCGACACGGCATCAGAAAGGCGATTCAATAGTGCGTTGCGTTGCATTCCGCCGTAGTAGAAATAGAATTTAAAACTTGAGAGCTTGACTGCATAGATAATACTTCGAATAAAATTAGCTCATCAAATAGTACCTTTAGTCACTGAAGGATCATAATAGTGCATGTTATTGCGACGCTTCTTCTTCTTAAGGCAGCAGCATATCGCAACAGCGAGCAAAGCAATAACAAATAGAGTTATACCCACAGCAGTCCCCACAACAAGGGGCAAATTAGTGGCCTCCCCGTGGCTGCTGCGTTGGCCGCTGCTTCTGTTGTTCTTTTCATTCTTTGAAGGCACCTTCGAGTCTTCCTTGGATGTTGGCGAAGGTGATATTGTCTTCCCAGAACTCTTTGGAGGGGGCCCTGGCACCGCACCAGATCGAGAAGGGGGCGTTGGGAACTTAGACTGAGCTGGTGGTGTCGGTGGCGCGATAGAATCGGGTGGTGGAGAAGGCGGAGAGGGAGATTTTTTTGATGGAGGTGCGGAATTCTTTGGAGGTGGAGCAGTTGGGGTGGGAGGTGGAGGTGCCGAGGAGGGTGGTGGTGTCGGTGGCGGTGAAGACTTTGGGGCTGGTGCTGTTTGAGGTGATGGGGATGAAGAATTGGAAACAGGGGGAGACTCGGCCATTTTCCTACGAAGATGGAGTGCCAGCTCAGAAGACTCCACCATCCCCATCACTGCTCGTCGTTCCTCACCTACGCCACCGAGAACCCGTACAAAAATCTTCAAAAAAGCAACGACAAAATTCAAAACAGATGCAAATAATAGTCCAGAAACAATGAGAAAAAGAAACTTGATAAGGAAATGAGAGAAGTATGCTTTTATACTCGTGTCATGAAGTGGAAAAATAAGCAAGACTGCACTTCAAAGAGCATGCATAGGTGAAAACAATTTGTAACAAAAAAACTATGCTATTCTAGAGAGAGAGAGAGGCTTTGCAAAAAAATCAAATTCTTTTTGAAGGATAATCATAATTCAAAAACAGATTTTCTTTTATGATTCATTTTTTTTACAAAAAAAAAAGAAGAAAATCTGGCATTCTACAGGCTTACATTGATCTGTGCTGCGAGAACTCAATGAAATTTGATAACAAGGGAGGTTAGCCAATGCATTGGTGACAAAAAAAAAATGCTATTCTATATTTAAAAAAAGAAGAGTATTTTGCTAAAAAAACCCAATATCATTTTAAGATATGTAAAAATCTTTTTTTCAAAAAAAAATTCTACATTCTTACAATTGATCTGTGATAAGAAAACTCGATGATTATAACAAAATGGGAGGTGAGTTCATGCACCAGTAAGAACAATTTGCCAAAAGAAAAAAAGGCATAATATTCTAAATTTAAGAAAAGAAGGAAGGTGTTTGCAATGGGCCAGATATTCGTTGAAGATTCTAGAATTCTTCTTTTTTTTAAAAAAAATACGTGACTACGTTGATTTTTGTTGCAACAAGTGAATGATTTTTTATAACGGGAAGGGAGGTGAACTCATGCATTTGGTGAGACAATGTGACAAAAAAAACTATGCTATTCTATATATATAAAAAGAGAATTAATCTCTGCAAAGAATCAAATGTTCTATCTGTAATCCTCCATATTTGCAATGAATTCTTCTTCAAAAAACCAATAAACTTTCATAACAAAAAGGAAGGAAAGTGTAAGATCAGAAGTACCCCTTTTCCCCCTTAGAAGATGAGAAGGGTTCTCAGAGAAGGAAGTTGGGGAGAGGTGTTACAGCACCTTGGCTCGGCTCCATCCTTCTCCAACCACCACCTCCATTGTCCTGTGATTTTTTTTGGGACTTGCTATTTTTATTCAGTTATTTTGCCATCTAGTTGTGTTTGTTCTACAGTTGGAAGGTGAAGAAAATACAAAAAGAAAAAAGAAAAAAGAAAAGATTTGTGAGACAAAGAAAAAGAAAAAAAAAGGAAATGCCCAGAAGGCCCACGATACGCCGTAAGTTTTGTTTCATCCGCGAGCTTTGGTTGCCGGCCTTTCCTATTCTTAACCGGCCGTTAACCGACGCCCGCGCGACCGTGCGATACACGGTGTCCGGGACACTTGTCGTGGTTGCGGCCACAGGAGGCCGCGCACCATCCGGACTCCGGAGAAGCCGCGATCGTGGCAAAATTGTAAAACGGGGAGGAGACTGGCGGTGGTGTTGGGTTCATAACAACCCCTGTTCCCAGCCATCAAAATGCACTTCTTTTTCTTACAAGGAATAGACGAGTAGCGGGAGCATCCGACTACTCACCTAAAAATCTTATTCAGAGCCAGATTTAAATGAGTTTGAGCCAAAAAAAAAAAAAAACAAAAGAAAGAAAGAAAGTGCCAAGGAACATCCTGCGTACAAGAGAGTACAGTAAGATTCCAAAAAGAGAGGTTGAAAGGAGTCACTGCCATAAATCAGAGAAAGCTGAAAAAAATGGAGACTCAAAATATGGTCAGGATGTTATCAAAAAGACTAACTAAATTTTTTTTTTTGAGTTTCTTAATCATGGATAAGTAATCAAGATATTCTCAATGGATAATTGATACGAGATTAAATACATCCACATAGATCCTCATCTACTACTCCATTTAAGTTCTAGCATTCTCATCAAGCTAAACATTCAAATTCATATATCTATTCATAAATATCATGATTGACCCATGATCCATCTCAGTGAAACCTAATGCTGTGGTATTCCTCAACCCATATAGATTATAGATTAAGTCAATTACGGTGCCATTTATAGTAATCCAGGATCTCATTTAAAAAAATTAACTAAATTTTTTTTTTTATAATTTCTTAATTTTATAAAAATATCGAAATTTATTTTAGTAAATAACTAACATAGAACTAAATATATGCCCACAGAGATCCATGGATCCTTCATAAATCACTAGCTGCAAATGACACGGGAGGTGAAGAGCGACAGCAAGTCATAGCCCAGATTAAACTAAAAGGAAATCTCAAATGGGGCAGGCACTGATTCAACAATAGAAGAAATCGAGGTCCCAAGAGGCTTGATGCCATCCCACACAGAAGACGAAAGCCAGAAAAATATTTGTGTCGATAGAGCATAGACCAATCATTAAGAAGTCGAACCACTTTAGAGGCCACTGAATTAGAATCAAAAGAACGGTAGAGAAACAACCTTCCGTTTCTTTCTAGTCAGCAGCACTATGTAACAGATGCAATCATCATGAAGCCAGCCTGTTGTTGGTTTTTTGCAAATGAGCTCTGCCTCCAAGTCGTACAGAGATTCCAAAAGTTTGCAGCAGGGGGATGGAGCATGAGAAGATTGCAAAGAGCATTCCAGATAAAGGCAGTGAAGGGGCAAGAGATGAAAAGATGGTCGATGGACTCAACTAAATGGTCACAAATTAAGGGGATAACCACCCAGATTACCACCAGTTTTCCTTCGCAGGATCTCTCTAGTGTTAAGCCTATTGTAAAGATTTAACCAAAGGCAGCATTTTACTTTAGATAGAGCACTGATTTTCCGTATGGAATGAACCACCTTCCATTTGACACCTCTTGAACTGATGAAATGTTGAAACTAATGCAGTGGAGAAATCACTTGAAGGTGAAAGCTTCCAGTGAATGGTATTTGAGTTACCCTTAAGCTAAAATTCATCAAGAGTAGCACAAAGAAGGATCAATTCATCTCGTGGAGCCATGGAAAGATTACAACTAACTTTAAAGTTCCAAGAGTTAGTTCTTGAATTAAAGAATTTAGCTACCACACTCGATTTCAGACAGGAGGCTTGGAAAATATTTGGGAGGGCTTTGCGAAGCGATGGTCAAGGATCCAAGAGTCTTTCTAGAGTAGGACCTCAAGCCTATTCCCAACCGCAAACTTGATTCGTTTCAGAAGGGGGGCAGGCTCTTAATAATCTCCTTGTAAACGCTAGAGCATCTATCTTTGCATTTCCAGACAACAGATAATTTAACTTTTTTTAAATATTGACACTTGAATCCTTAACACCCAAGCCACCCTCTTCCTTACTACCTTTCCAAAGGAAGGACCGATGAATGCGATCAATTTTTTTGATGAGCCAAGAGGGCAGTTTGAAGAGCGGCATATAATAAAGGGGAATGGAAGACAAGATAGAATTCAATAAAACATAGCAAGTCTCCCTTCAACTTTTAGAAGTAGGGTATCCAATCAAATTTTGTGAGCTTTGAGTCCTCGAGAGGGAGACTAAGATAAGTAATTGGCAAAGATGTAGAACTGCAACAGCCACACGGCACATTGATGAAGATCGTCATTTGAAAGACCACCCATGGGTGCAGTAGAGTTCTTTCGAAACTTGATTGAAACTACTTAAGTTTAATCAAACCACACTCAATCTGATAAAGATTGAGATCAGCTCACCTCAATCGTAATTAAAGAAAAAAAAGAAAAGAAAAAGATAAAGATGATACTTGAGATCAGCTCACCTCAATCTGACTTGAATATTAATCAAACCACACTCAAGCTTGACTAGATTTGAGAGCTTTCAAGCTAAGTATTTTCATGTTAAAAATTTGTTCAAACTACTTAAGTTTAATAATAATAATAGTGCACACATAAGTTCAAACTAAGATTTAAAATAATAGTGCCTTCATAATTATATATTTATTTTACAGGCCTTATTTTAAACATAATAAGGTTTTATATAACAGTAGTTATAATTGCTCAAAAAAATCTGTAATATGACAAGTTCATTAGACTAAAATTGTCTTTTAAATTCAAATTCTACTCACGTAACACCAATATATTTCCATTGTTCTCCTTTTCAATAGCTGGTTAATGCTTTACTCCTTTTTAACAACATCCGCATCTTTCTCTCAGAAAAAAATGCCTCTTTATTGTAAAAACTTTAGGATTAATTGTATACTGACAAGTATATAATGATTTCTAGAATTTTACAATGTTAGTAGTTAACAATATGCACTTGCTTCACAGAATTTTGCAAGTAGCTGTGCATGAGCTTATAGAAGTTTGCAACGAGGATGCCTGCTCACGTATCGACTATTGAAGCTATCTATATCTGCTTAATGAGTCTATTTTTTCTGTTCTAGAAAGAATAGGATAAAAATTAAAACCAAACAAAGCAGAGACTAATTTTAGCTAGAGAGATTTTTTCAAATATGTTTGCAGCCAACAGAAATAAAGTTTTCTCAATGAACATTGGATCATTTACTGATACACATCAATGCTGACATCACAATATAATTTTAGCCTTCTAACCAGCTATTGACACCAAGGAAAGCAGAATTTCACCACCTTTGCATAAAATTTTTATAATACTATAGATTAGCGTTGCATCATCTGACATGGTCTAACTTTCAATGATTCAACTGGGAAAATAATAGAACTTGAACTGAATATGTCTACTATTATTACACAAAGTCCTGTTAGCCTTGTGAGCCAACCACCATCTTCTCATAATTTTACTCCCCATTCAGAAAAATATAACCCTTATGTTCATTCTGTAGTAAATAACCATATAATAGTTTAATTAA
Source organism: Cocos nucifera (assembly GCA_006176705.1). Taxonomy (NCBI): domain Eukaryota; kingdom Viridiplantae; phylum Streptophyta; class Magnoliopsida; order Arecales; family Arecaceae; genus Cocos; species Cocos nucifera. The sequence goes on from QRFJ01000752.1 coordinate 398,842, forward strand.
AAAATAACATATAATAGAATATATATAAAATTCATCCGGGTGTCATTTCTACCAGTTCAGAATGGATCATAGATTTTCTAATTAAGAATTTAAAACCATTGATCATGATCTACATCATAGAAATTAGCAAGAAACAAAAAAAAAAAAAAAAAAAAATCAAATATTTTGGCAAGCCTCCTACCATAAATCATATGGGCACGAGCATTAATGAATGTAACAGTATTAGCTTATTAAACTATTTTGTAAAATAGAGATTAAACATCTGCACCATTAACCATGATTTACACCTCATAAAATATGTACCTACTAAAATTCAATAAATTTGAATATCTCTAAACAATATATGCAAAACATCATATTAAATAATGAAAACTATGCATTTTTGGACCACTCATCATATTAAATAATGTACATACATACATACATCTAAAGGATGATTTTTGTTTTTCAAAATACTTTTGTGAATAATGGAACCGATTCTCCATTATTGATTTTAGACAATAGGGTTAAAATCTCAATCCTTCTAAAAGGAGAGTAAACCAAGTAACCAACACAGAGTATATAAACTAAATTTAAAAATAAATTCATAAATTTTTCTATACACAATCTTGGTAAATGTTGGTTATAGTGATCTATCAAATACTCTTTAACAAAAAAAAAAAAAAAAGTGCATTGCATACACCAATAGATCATCTACCAACATAAAGCTCCAACGACAGCTATATTATGCTTGTAGAAATGCTTATAATCTTGAACTATCTTTCTAGTAGTAATGGTTTCTTAGATTTTAGACACACACAGGTATACACATGCATGCACGCACATGCGCATACATACATACATACATACATACATATACATACATACATACATACATACATATATATATACATATATATATATACACACGTGTGTGCATACATACATACATACACACACACACATACATACATACATATACATACACACACATACATACATACATACATACATATATATATATATATATATATATATATATATATATATATATATATATATATATATCATACATACATACATACATACATACACACACACACACACACACACACATATATATATATATATATGTACACACACATACACACACACACATATATATATACATCTACATATACATATACATATACATACACACACACACACACATATATATATGTATGTATGTATGTATATGTATATGTACGTATGCCATTTTAAATATATAAAATTATATAAATATTTTTATAAAATTATTATTTGCATGTATATCTTTAAAAGATATTTTTCTATATGCATGCCTTCTTTTGTCAAAAAAAATTGAACGGTTTAAAATTAAAATAACTAAAACATCCTTAATAGATACACATACATACGTACATATATCCATCCATCCATACATACGTACACACATATATACATACATATATACATACATATATACACACACACATACATACATACATACATACATACATATATACATATACATATATATATATATATATATAGACACAGACAAATAGCAACTTTATAAGGATAGTCATACAATTTTACACAATTGAAAGGGAACATACTTAGAAAAAATCTATTAAAAAATGATTAACACTCTGCTAAGACTTGCCAAATCTTTTATGACTTGATTGAAATCGATAAGTCAAAAAAAAAAGAGAGAGATCATGTCACATTGTTAATTTTTCTTTATTTATGATCTTAACTCGGTCAAGTTGTAATATTAGATGACTATTTTGATAATGCTATTCTTCCTTTATATTTTGATGGAATAATCATCACTAAGTCTATAACATCTATATACTCTTCATTATTTTTAGAAGATTAAAGCATATTGAATTTGAATTAATTATAGATGTTTAGATTGGTATAATATTTTTTAGTAATTTATAAATGGTGAGTTGTTCTTTTTTTAAAGTTGAGAATTTCATAAAGGTATCATAACCTATTCCATAAAAATTGATGTCAATACAGAATCATGCAATATAATACTTAATGGTCATCCTTCTCAATTAAGAGTGACAAAATTATCTTCACTGGAATTGACTTTTGCCATTTGAGTATGTACCTTAAAGCCTAATCTTACAACTCGTGAAATTCAATTTAAGATCAAAATACATGTGCCAAAGCCACATAAATTTATGTATTAAATATATTTATTTCATATACTTATTTAAATAAGTATATGAGATATTTTGTAAAATATTTTAGAAATAAATATATGAAATAATCTAATGTTCTGCCTGCCGTACTTCTTCTGGATTGCAATGGAGGTAGACCGACCAAGTGCAGTGAGCTTTAGACTTAGGTTGCAAGCATGGTTGATAAGAGCGGAATACGCGAGGGTTCATCTGCACATGTTTGTGAGGTATTCCAACTCAACAAACCAGTCAAAAGTTGGATGATCAAAATAAATAAATTGTTCTGACCAATACTCAGTCTCACTCACCATAATAGATGAGAAGAGGTCAATAGGTGGCATGAGGGCAATCAAGAGGAAGAACTACGTGACAGTGAGGGAAACGGGGTAAAGAAACAGAGGAGGAGAAACCCATCCATTTATGGTCGTGAGAGAGTAAGGAGCCTTCTACTTAATTCCATATGATAATCTTCCACAGACCGCTTAGGCAACTCCATGATCAAAAGGATTGGATAACCCATTGGAAGGTGTAGTAGATAGAACCTCTCTTCTGCAAATTAACACGTTGATTCCTTTCCCGCCAGACCTCCCAGCATACCAATGCTATTAGCCGGTCTCCTGCATGATTACGAAGCTGCAAGTAATTCTTTTTGCTCCAAGATGTCTAAAGGTCATGAAAATTCGAAGGCCAATCCCTCAAACCTAGCTGAACTTTCAGAGCAACCCATAGAATTTTCATAAAAGTGCATCTAACAAATAGATGATTAATTGCAAAATATCCTGCTGGGCTAGTAGGTAAACATCATCCTGACACTAGGTCCAGTCTCGAGTGTGATTGGCAACAAAAGATGCAACCTAATCTACTACGCTATTCACTTCCCGGGAAACATGTTGAATAAATACCATGATGGAATGATGAAGGAACCTCCAAATATCATGGAGCGGATGAGCCTCTAGATGTTTCGCTTCATCCTAGATCTAGCTGATGACTGTGGCGAAATCATCCTCAATGAAAATTCTCTTCACCTGTAGCTTCTACCTTATACAGATGATATCCGTCCAAGCGGCACAAAACTCTACTCCCGCAATGGAAGGTTCCAAAAGATGAAGGACCAATCAAGGGGTAACTGAGCACACCTTAAACCACACGGCACACAAACATAGCGGAAACATGGATCATTTTGTAGAGAAATCATAGTCGAACAAACGTAGGGCATAAAAAGGAAAAAATAATCGAGTCATAAAATGGGAGAAGAAGAAAGCATACTAAATATAATGTGGTTAATTTGGCCTATTGATTATTGACCTGCATCCACGAGCAAGACCTCCTCTAAAATTTTTCTATTAATCCATGATACAAAAGGTACAAAATTGAAGGAGATACAAGAAGCTCTCTTTTACATAAGAAAAACACACCTTGTTTTCTCTCAAAAGAAGGGCCTCACACCACTCTAAGTGCATTGGGTTAAAACCTCTGCCAAAACCTAGCCTAAAATAGATTCGGCCTGCGTAAGGAGTCGACTTGTACTAAGGAGGAGTCGACTCACCTAGAACTGAGTCGACTCATGCTGGAATTGAGTCGATTCATCTGCATGCCAACCACAGGATCTCGAAATGAATATCTATGTCAGGCTCGAGTCGAAGTTCTTAGTATCGAGTCGACTCGCCTAGTTGACTCACCAGAAACCGAGTCGACTCAAGCTAGAAATAAGTCGACTCCTCTAAAACCCTTTTGCTGATCCTTCTTTTCATGAGTTTCTCTATATGGACTTTAACCTTATCAATTCTTCCACTTGAAGACATGTGCCAAACTCTAACGAACGTCATCCCTAGAGGCCTTGCCAATCTTTCACTCGTCATATAGCTCCAAGATCGAGAGAAGCTTTGCTCCAATTTAACTTCTCTCAAGTCACTGGCTTCATCAACACATCCGATCGGTTTGCATCGGTATGAATCTCTTCAATAGTGAGACTAGACCATCATCCATCATATTTCTCATAAAGTGATAGCGAATATCGATATGCTTCATCTGAGAGTGAAACATCGGATTTTTTATCAAGTGTAATGCATTTTGACTATCACAATTCATCCTCATCATATCTTGCTTCATCTTGAAGTCTCCAAGAAGCCTCTTGAGCCAAATAGCTTTTTTACATGCGTGTGCCACCGCAATGTACTCTGCCTTTATCATTGATAATGCCACCACTGACTGAAGCTTAGATTCTTAGCTTATAGCATCGCCACCTATGAAAAATACATAGCCTATGGTAGATCTCCTTTTGTCCCGATCTCCTACAAAATTGGAATCCATATACCCAATACACTCCAAACCCGCTGAACCATAACAAAGTAAACAATCAATCTTCCCCCTTAGACATCGGAGAATCTACTTTACTATTTTCTAGTGATCGCTACCTGGATTCGCTATATACCGGCTCACAACTTCCACTTCGTGCATAATGTCTAGTTTTGTGCATATCATAGCAAACATAAGACTTCCTACTGCTGATGAATATGGTACTCGAGCCATGTCAACCTGTTCTATTTTGGTGCTGAGAGATTGCTCAACCAACAATTTTAATTAAAGAGAAAATGGGATAGATACTGACTTTGCATTCTGTATATTGAAATACTGCGAAACCTTCTCCATATATCTCTTTTGTGAAAGCCAGACCTTCCTATCCTTCCTCTCCCAACAGCACCTTCATCCTAAGTATTTGGTTCATGGCTCATAAGTTTTTCATCTCAATTTTTTTAGCCAACTAAATTTTCAGATTTGATATTCGATCCTTACTATTTTCTGCAACCATTATATCATCGACATACAATAATAAGATATAGAAGCTTCCATTATTATAACCGCAAAAATATGCACAATGATCTACCTCAATTGATCAAATCCCAAACTCATAATAAACGAATCAAATCTCTTGTACCAATATCTCGATGCTTGTTTGGGACCATATAACGATTTATTCAACCGACAAACCAACTTCTCCTTGTCTTTTTTGATAAAACCTTTAGGTTATACCATATAATAAACAAATCAATACCCCTTTACTCCTTTAGCATAGGCAAGAAGGATGCATCTCTAAGAGTTTTGGTCCAATTTTGTCCTTTTCTCTTTTAGAATCCACATGTATGCATCATATTCAAAGACCCAAAGATGAAAATAATTTACGAGCTTGCTGCTCCAAAGTTCTTCTAAAATTTTCAACCCAAGTAATTTTGTCAACACTCGATTAGTCAAATAATAAGCCATGCTTACAGTCTTTGTCTAAAATCTCTTGTCAAGTTTTGTGGAGCTCAACATACTTCGGATCTTCTTTATGAGTGTTCTATTTTATCTCTCGATCACATCATTTTATTATGGTATCCCGGGAATCGTGAAGTATCGCTGAATTTCATGCTCACCACAAAACTTCTTAAATTTTTTGGAGCAATATTCTCCTCCATTATCTAAACATAGATATTTTATTTTCAAATCCTTTTTATTCTTCACTAGAATCTTGAATTTCTTGAAGGTCTAAAAAATGTTAGATTTTTGCTTAAGTATATATATCTAAGCCTTTCGAAAATAATTATCAATGAAGGAGACAAAGTAGGAACTCCCGTCCAATAATTTATCGGATGACTTTCAAGTATCTAAGTGCATTAGCTCAAGAAACTCCTTACTCTGCTACTGCGATAAAGAGAAAGAAAGCCTTCTTTATTTACCATAGATGCAATCTTCATAAAATTTCAATGACGCTAACTTGTACCCTAGAAGAAACTCCTTATTTGATAATAATTATAGCCCGCACTCGCTCATATGTCCTAAACGATGATGTCAAACCATCGAGGATAACATTTTTGCACTTGCTACCGCCACCTCTCCCACTTGAGTCTCGTCCATCAATTTATAAAGACCATCTATTTATTCTCTCTTTATCGCCACCAAACACTCTTATCACACCTTCAGTTGATCTTTTTCTCCAACAAACTTCAAGCCTTACTTACAAAATTTTTCAAGTAATAGTAGACTCTTACAAAGTGCAGAAACATTCTGGACATTAAAACCTATCCGAACTATACCATCAAATATCTTGATCCAAATATCTCCCACTCCAATCATGGGACATGTTGTATTATTATCCAAATAGATAACTCTATCATTCCATGGTTTGTATGTATGAAACCACTCCCTAAAAGGAGTCATGTAAAAAGATGCCCCCGAATCTAAAATTCAATGATGTGTAAGCTCAGATCTCTCTAATAGCGTCAAAGCATCCCCATCTTCCAAAGTAATCAAATCAACTTTAGCTTCTGCTATATTGTATTGGAAGTTTTTTGATTCAGATTTTATATCAACTCTTTTAGCCTAGCAATCTTTCTTTATGTTGGTGCAGAAACTCATCGTCGCCGGAGTCGAGGCCGCTGAGGTCGCCGTTGGGACCTGCAAAATGAAGTCCCGTCCGGAGCCGGTGGGGGGTGGCTCCGACAGGACCCTCCGACGGTCAAGTCAGTTTTCGATCAATAGGAATGGAGTGCTCGGAATGAGTTCCGGAGCTTAGGGATGAGGAGGAGAGCTTAGAGAGTCGAGAGTTCAGAGAGCTTAGCCTTGGCATATCTGGAGGGTCCTTTATAGGCGGAGCTTAGTTGATGGCGACAGCCATACCGTCGCATGGAGTTCGGTACGGAGAGGATGGCATCGTCAGACGGTCGGTGATGGCCATACTGGCAAGTCATGGGCCGCATGGAGTTCGGTACGAAGAGGAAAGCATCATCAGGGAGTATGGCGTTGCCAGAGGTGGTAGCCATGTCGTCTGGTTTCGTCGCCTGTCGCAGACTGATGGCGATAATTCATCTCGTAGGAGAGTCCGGCAGAAGGGAAGGCATGGAGAGTTCGGCTGGCTGAAGGGTCGGCCATCTATAGAGTTCGGCTGGCCGAAGGGTCGGTCATCTGTAGAGTTCGGCCGAGGAACGGTTGAAAGACTTCGGTTGCTAGTTGGTTCGGCTAAGGCTCGTCCGCTGAGGAGTTCGGCCGCTGAGAGGACTTCGTTGAAGCTCAGCCGCTTGGAGTCGGTCCGAAGGAGTTCGACCGTGGGAGTCCGAAGAAGTTCGACCGTGGGGAGTCCGAAGGAGTTCGGCGGCTGAGAGGACTTCGTTGAAGCTCGGCCGCTTGGAGTCGGTCCGAAGGAGTCGGCCGTGGGAGTCCGAAGGAAGCTCGGTCTCGATGCTGGAAGTTCGGAAGAAGCTCGGCCGCTGGGAGTTCGGCTGAAGCCCGTCTGCCGCTACCAGTTGCATTAGGCCGGGTATCGAGCTAGACTTTGGCTGGAGTGGGATTTATCCCCAACACTTTATATGTCCTATTTTTTTATAATTTCAATATTCCACCTTCTTCTTGCCCTTGGATTTAAATCTCGCCTTCCCTCAATCACCATGTTTCCTCTCGAAATGCCTTTTTCATGCTACCATGGCCTCTTCCAAAGAGCTTTATTAGCTAGATTTCTACCTCATCTCTTCTATCAGTAATGATGCAATAACTGACTCCATCTTGAGGGTTTCAATGTAACTCAAGTTCATAATAAAATTATCCCAAGATTTCAGTATAAAATAAAATAGAATGCTAGCCTTCTCTTCATCTTTAATTTTCATATCTAGGGCCCCAAGCTTGCTCACAATAGAATTAAATACATCCAAGTGCTCTTAAACTAAAGCCCCATCCTTCATCTTTAGATTGTATAATTACTATCTCAAATAAATTTTATTCACAAAAGACTTTCCTTCGTAGAGGTTCTTCAACTTTTTCCAAATCTCTTTTGCAGTAGTCTCGACCTCGATATTAAACAATACCGAATCATCCAACGCCAAATAGAGGTTTGCTATTGCTAGCTTATCTTTCTCCTCATATTGTCCATCCATCACTACTTGTGGTTTGCATTCTTTTCTTACAAAGCAACTTCACAACCATCCTTGATCAATACCGCCTGCATCTTCATCTTTCAAAGTGCAAAGTTTGGTCTATCAAATTTTGGTATCTCATACTTCGTTGTAATCTTGCCTGCCATTATTTCAAATTAAATCAACTACAAAAGAATCTCCTAGCTTTGATAACAAACTGAAGGACCGGCTGAGAGATAATCAAACATACCTCAAATCACATGACACACAAACACAGCGGAAACACGGATCATTTTATAGAAAAACGATATTCGAACAAACGTATGATGCAAAAAAGAAAAGACAATCAAGCAATAAAATAGAAGAAAAAGAAAGCACACCAAATATAACATGGTTCAGCCTATAGATTGTTGGCCTACATCCATGGGCATGACCTCCTCTGAAATTCTTCTATTAATCCATAGCATAAAAGGTACAAAATTGAAGGAGATATAAGAAACTCTCTTTTACATAAGAAAAACACACCTTATTTTCTCTCGAAAGAAAGGCATCACGTTGCTCTAAGTGCATTGGGTTGAAACCTCTGTAAATGGCCTCTATTTAAATAAGTCTCAAAATCCAAAAGAGAATCTAGCCCAAAATAGATTTGGCCCATAAAAGGAGTTGACTCGAACTGAGGAGGAGTCGACTCACCTAGAACCAAGTCGATTGATGCTAGAATCGAGTCAACTCGTCTGCATTACAGACACAAGATCTCGAAATGCTTGTCTCTGTCAGGCTCGAGTTGAAGTTCCCAGTAACAAGTTGACTTGCCTAGCCGACTCATGCTAAAAATGAGTCGACTCCTCTAAAATCCTTTTGTTAATCCTTCTTTTCGTGAGTTTTTCCATATGATCTTCAACTTTATCAAAAGATGTGAGTCCCCTGCAACCAATTGCTTGACATTCGGATCTTAGATGATATAGCTTGCACCATCCCTACTATTTCTAATAATGCCATCGAAGTAGACCTTGATAAACCCCGAAAGAGGGGGCTCATATGCCATCTTGGTCAGGACTTCACCAGTAAGAATTTTATTTCTAAGTGCCAACAAAATGAAAACTCTAATCTTTTTGGGAACCAAATTTCAAAATAATCTAATAAGGACACTTCAATCCACCATTATTCAAGAACCCATACAAGGAACCGGTTGAAAGGCATCCACTTGGCATACTGGTACGTCAGCCACTCAATTGAAAGAAGAGCTTCCAATTGAGAAGTTTCATCCAAGTCAGGACACCTCTTATCTTGATTTTCCAATCCAAGGATCGACTATTCCAGAGGGAGAAGACACATATATTATGATTTAAAACTCTGTTATATAAGTCAGCAAAGAGCTAGCAGACAAAGTAGGGAAGAATCAATCTAGCAATCCTCCTAAAATCTAATATTTTGACCATCTCCAAGTTTGAATAAAACATATTTCCAAAACACACTGTTCTATTTACCGATGTCTCTCCAAAGAGGTGAGAAACCCTCATAGATTTTCTTATCTCATGCCAAATTTACTTCTTCTCCTGATTGGATTCTATCACTGATTTTCTGATCCAACCATAAATTTCCAAGCCTATTTAGCGAGTCAAGCTTGATTCATCTGATCAATATTTTTAATGCCCAAATCTTCTTGATCCTTCGAACTATACTTTTTATTCTATTGGTACAGTCATCCCCTGCTGAACATGTGACACCATCAAGAAAATCGCCATCTCAGATAATAGACGATCAATAAGATTGGCGTCAGATTGGTAAAATATCGATCTAGAGGTCAGAATATTAGCCAGAATCAAATTGACCAAGTGATCATGTTTAGATCAGTAAAAAATCCATCTCGATGAATCATAGATTAGTCTGACACCGTCCTTCATGACATTCGAAATAAATCTCAATAGAAATTGGTAACAAACTGACCTCAACTTGACTTCATACCATCAGACCAGTATTTTATTTTCCTGAAGGATAGCAATCGCTGAGCTTCGCGGGAGATCGGATTTGCACCGACCTCGTCAATGATTAGCAGCTTTAGCCAAAATGACCTATGATATACGAGATCGGTAAAATATTGACGTAGTCAAGTACAGCAAAGTAAGCTTATATTAGGATCGATAAATCGCCGACCTCATCATACAAGCTAAATCGGTGATTTACTGATTTCGACATGTTTCGATAGCCAACTAAGTATCCACTATACTCCAATTAAATTTTGACCCTCCTCCAGCTATACTTCAGCTAATCATCGACAAGACCAATAGCCAACAGCTACAATCTAGCTGGCCATAACAAACTAACGATCTAACAAACTCTCTTTAAGGTCTAAGCAATCTCTTCTATAAATAGGAAGGCAGAATACTCCTTCAGGTAAGCTCACGCTCAAGATTTACGAAGCCAAAACTCTGCTAAAATCAATTCTTAATTTTTTCACTGAAGGAAGATCGAATCTTCTCCAAAATTCTCTCATTCCGTCTTTTGAATTTTTATTTTTCACTATCTATTCTCAAGCTCTCAGCTGATTTAGGCATCGAAGAATCCTAAATCGAAGGATATCCCACCGATTCTTAGACTTTTCTTGCAAGTTCTTCAGCGATCCGACTCAATCCAACCCAATCGGCTCTCCAACACGAGATCTTCACTCCCTTCTAAAGCCTTGCAATAATAAATTAGCGCTAGAAGGAGAGCAACCCTAGAAATTTATGAAAAATAGTTAAGAAGAAGCAAAATCCAACTCCATCTTCTCCCAGAGCTCCTCCAGAGATGGTCTAATCCCATCTTTCAGTGATGATCGATCCTTAGTAGTTTAGCCTCCTGGTACAACAGGTCCAAGCTCTGACCAATGTCGTGCAACAACTCCAATAGGTAACTAAGCAGAGGCAAGAATTGGTTCCATAAGAACCCCAAGAAGCTGCGTCATGGACCAGCCCCCCCAATTCCTTAAGAACACCACTAGGTGCATCTTCTTGATCAAGAAGAGCACTCCTCAGAAGCAGAATCAACTCTATGCAATGGGATGCCATTACGAGAGATGGATCTTGAGCAAAAACTTCAAGATCTAGAGAGAAAACTGAAAGAGGTACAACTTGAAAAACTCTCTCGAAATAAGAGAGATTTTCATCTCACTTCTTCTTTTTCTGCTGAGATTTTGGATGAAGCGATTTCATCTCGATTCAAGATGCCTCCTCTCGAGCCATTCGACGACTTCATGGACCCTCAAGACCACATTGAGAGATACCACAATATGATAAGGCTTTAGGACTCATTTGACGCCTTTATTTGTATGGCTTTTCCCATCATCCTCAAGAAATCTATGAGAGTATGGTTCTCTAGACTCCATCCTAAGTTTATTTCTTATTTTGACAACTGAGCAGGCTCTTCATGGTCTATTTTGGAAGCAACCGACTCCATCTGAAGCACTTGGATAGCTTATTCTTCATAGTACAATAGGAGGATGAGTCCCTCTGAGAGTATATGATCCATTTCAATATGGCCATTCTTGAAATCAAAGACTTCAATGAGTCCGTCGCGATATCGGCCCTAAAGCAAGGACTAAGAAGCTATCGTCTGATCTTCTTCCTTCACAAAAATTTTTCAGAGAATTATGAAGCAATGCTGGATAAAGTCCAGAAGTATGCTCACGCTGAAGAAGAGGAGAGGCTGAATAAAAAGGAGAAAAAGAAGAAAAAAAGAAAAAAAGTGGCCCTGTAAGGAGGAACGTCAGAATCAGGGGAGCAGCAGTGAACCACCTCAGAAAAATCCAAGGTTCCAAAGTTCTCTCCACAAATTCGATAGCTATGCTTTTCTGTCTGCCCCTGGATCTTAGATTCTAATAAAGATATAAAATCAATGATATCTTCGTCCGATTTTCATGAAGGCCCCTGCTGACAAAAGGAATAAAAGCAAATTCTGTTACTTCCATCGAGACCATGGGCACGATATTGAAGAATATCGTCAACTCAAGGATGAAATTGAGGCATTAATCTATCGAAGCTACCTCAGAAAATACGTCTGAGATCGGGCAAACCAGACCCTGGAGCCATGCCAGAGGCCTGATGATGCTACTGAGCATAATCGACCCATTGCGGAAGTCATTAATATGATTTCGCGGGACAGTGGACCTCGGGGGGCATCCAGAAGTCCTTCTCCCAAAAGATAATGCATTGAAAATATTATTTCTTTTTCTAATGATGATGCCCAAGGGGTCCAAACACCCTATAATGATGCTATCATCATCTTCATGAGGATAGCAAATTATGATGTAAAAAGAATCTTGGTTGATAATGAAAACTCAATAGACATATTATTCTATGATGCTCTCTCTAAAATAAATGTGCTTAATAATCTAAGATAGGTTGGTTGTCCTCTAGTTAGATTCTTAGAAGATTTTATGACAGTAGAAGGAGAAATAACGCTGTCAGTCACCAGCGAAAGAGAACCATATCAGTCAACAGTCTGACTTATATTTTTAGTCATCAAAATTCCATCTGCATATAATGCCATTTTAGGCTGACTTGGGCTTAATGCCCTCAAAGCAATAGTCTCAATTTATCACCCGCTAGTCAGATTTTCAACCAAGTTAGGCATCGGAGAGATGCATGGAGACCAGACAATAGCTAGGCAATGCTTTTTGATAGCCTCCAAAATGAAAGAGCCAGCTAGCAATCCACCAGTAGAGATTTTTGACCTGGACCCTAAAAGTGAGATCGGAGAAATCCGAGGTGAGTCAATAGAACCACTCATTATCGTTCCATTGGAAAAAGATCCAAAAAATATAGTCTAGATAGGAGCTCAGTTAAATACCGACCTTAAGAAAAAGTTGATTTCCTTTCTTCGATGAAATATTGATGTATTTGCATGGTCAGTCTCGGATATGCCCGAGATTCCTGCAGATGTCATTAAACATAGATTAAACATTAATCCCAAATACAAGCCTATGAAGTAAAAGAAGAGAAATTTTACTCCAGAAAGACAAAAGACAATAAATGAGGAAGTCGATAAACTTTTAAAGACAGGATTCATCAAAGAAGCATGGTATCCAAACTAGATTGCTAACATAGTAATGGTTAAGAAGGCAAGCAAAAAATGGAGGATCTGCATTGATTTAATCGATCTCAATAAGGCTTGCCTAAAAGATAGCTTTTCTCTATCAAAAATCGATCAGCTAGTTGATGCAACTTTAGGATGCAAGCTCCTAAGCTTTATGGATGCCTTCTCAGACTACAACCAAATTAGAATGACCCCCGAAGATGAGGAAAATACAGCATTCATTATTGATAAAGGTTTGTATTGTTATAAAATGATACCTTTTAGATTAAAAAATGTAGGTGCCACCTACCAACGCCTAGTGAACAAAATTTTCAAGTATTAGATTGGCTGAAACATGAAAGTCTATGTTGACGATATGCTGGTAAAGGGTATAAAAGAATATCGACATATTACTGACCTGGAAGAAATTTTTGGAGAGCTCCGCAAATATCAGATGAAACTCAATCCTAATAAATGCACTTTCGAAGTTATGATCGAGAAGTTTCTCTGATTTCTGATAACCTAGAGAGGGATAAAAGCCAATCCTAAGAAAATTCAGGCACTGCTTGATATGAAACCTTCAAGCTCTATTAAAAAGTATAACAACTCACTGGATGGATTGCATTGCTTAGTAGATTCATATCCAGGTCGACTGAAAAATGCCTTCCATTCTTCAAAACATTGAAACAAATCAAAAATTTTAAATGGACAAAAGAGTGCCAGGATGCTTTTGATGAGCTTAAAGTATATCTCGGCTCTATTCTCCTACTATCAAAATCTATCGAAGGTGAAGATTTATTCATATATTTATCCATTTCACCTAATGCTGTCAGCTTGATTTTAGTCCGAGATGATGCAAAAACACATAGGCCCATTTATTACACTAGCAAATTGCTGCGAGATGCAGAAACTCGATATTCTAGAATTGAGAAGTTGATTTACTCCTTGATTACTATGGCCAAATGACTTCGATCATATTTTCAAGTTCATTCTATTATTTTCTTAACAAGTTAATCATTGAGATCGATCTTTTAATGACCTGATACTTCCGATAGATTAGCTAAATGGGCTATTGAACTCAACGAGTTCGACATCTATTATCGACCCAGGCCTTCAATAAAAGCTCAAGTATTGGCTGACTTCATGGTGGAATGCTCGATACCTGAGGAAAATCTATCCATAAAGACATCGGTAGAAGCTGCTGATGTATCTTATTAGCTCTTGCATGTAGATGGAGCCTCAAATGCCCAAAAAAGTGGGCCTGGTCATATATTGGTGGACCCAGAAGAAACTATCACTGAGTATGCTCTAAGGTTCAATTTCAAAACTTTCAATAACAAAGCTAAATAAGTTTTTAGTGATTCTTAACTCATCATTGGATAGGTACGAGGTATCTATGAAGCTAGAGATACTGTTATGTCTCAATATTTATATCATGCAAAAAAATTATCTGAGAACTTTGATGATCTTGAAATCATCTAAATACCAAGATCGAAAAATGCCCGAGCTGATGCACTCTCACATCTGGCGACATCAAACTTCTCCGACCTTAGTCAGAAGGCAAATATTGAGATCTTTGAGAAACTTAGCATAAAAGTTCAAATGATTGCCTAGGTCAATTATGAACTGAGCTGGATGAATCCCCTGATGGATTATTTGAGCAAAGGAATACTGCCCGATGACCCTTCAAATGCAAGAAAAATTAAGAAACAAGCATCCTAATACGTTATTCTGGATGGAAAACTTTACAAAAGATCATTTTCTCTCCTATTGCTTTGATGCCTAAGGCCTTCTGAAGTCGACTATACCCTTCGAGAGGCCCATGAAGAAATTTATGATAACCATCTAGAAGATAGATCTCTAATATATAAAATCATTCGACAAGAATATTATTGGCCAACTATATAGAAAGATGCGACTGATCTCATCAATAAGTACGATCAATATCAAAAATATGCTAGCATCCAACACCAACCAGCTACTGAACTCATCTCTATTACAACTCCTTGGCTTTTCACCATTTGAGGGATGGATATCCTGGGGCCCTTTCCCATGGCTACAGGATAGAAAAAATTTATGATGGTTGCGATCGACTATTTTACCAAATGGATAGAAGCGGAACCACTGGCATAAATTACTGAGAAAAAGATGCAAGATTTTGTCTGAAAGTCAATCATCTATCGTTTTAGCTTTTCCCAAGTGATCATTATCGATAATGAAAAGAAGTTCGACAATATAAAATTTAGAGAATTCTATTTTGAGTTGCACATCAATCACAAACTCATTTTAGTGGGACATCCACAATCCAATGGAAAAGCCGAAGTTACAACCAAATAATTTTTCAAGGTTTGACAATCAGGCTCACTGAAATCAAAGGTCATTGAGTTGATGAATTATACAATGTTCTCTGGGCTTATAGAACCAACTCCTAGGCGATCAACCAGAGAAACGTCCTTCAAACTCATGTTTGGAGCAGAGGCCATAATACCTATGGAAATCGGCCTTCCAACACCGAGGGTGAAGAATTTTCATGAAGAAAGTAATTCAAATCAATTGAGAACCGACCTAAATCTACTAAAAAAATCAAAAAAATTATGAAAATTTGGATAGCAACTTATAAACAAAAAATGGCTAGATACTATAATACCTGGATGAAGCCAAAAATTTTTCAAAGCGGTGATCTTATCCTTCATCGGGCAGAAGTTTCAAAATCTTTGGAGCAAGAAAATCTCGCCCCAAACTAGGAAGGTCCATATTGAGTTACTGAGGTAATCCGATCAGGAGCCTACATAATTAAAAATCTAGATGGTTCAAGCATTCCTAGAACATGGAACGTAGTGTATACTATCAATGAATTTTAAATTGAAGATATCTTTGAAATATTAAAATTCTTTCGATCACCTCGACAAAAATTCGATATCTGGATCTACAGAGCCCCAATGGGCATAGGAGATAAGATCTCCATGATTCTCAAAGATCGATCTTTGGATCGATAGAGCCCCAATGGGCATAGAAGATAAGATCTTCATAATTCTCAAAGATCGATATTTGGATTGACAGAGCTCCGATAGGCATAGGAGATAAGATCTCCATGATTCTCAAAGACCTCCGGATCGGTAGAGCCCTGATGGGCATAGAAGATAAGATCTCCATAATTCTCAAAGATTGATCTCTGGATCGACAGAGCTCCAATGGGCATAGGAGATAAGATCTTCATGATTCTTAAAGATCGATCTCCGGATCAACAGAGCTTCGATCGGTATAGAAGATAAGATCTTCATGATTCTCAAAAATCGATCTTCGAATCGATGTTATTATGGACTTCAGTCTATCATTAATCTCCAGATCGATGTTATTATGAACATCCACTACTTACCGATCCATGGATCGATGTTATATTGGATCTGTTCATTACCAATTTATACTACACTAGATTTCTATTACCAATCTCGGAGTTGGTGTGATATTGGACTCCTATCTAATACCGACCTCTATATCAACGTCGTCTAACTATTCCATGCAATTACATCAGGATTTTACCGAAATGGAATTAGTTATTATTACTTGAAAAATTTTTGAGTAAAAAGGCATTATAGTTAATTATCATAGATCAGACAAAGCTGATGTCAAGCATAGTTGTTGAAAAGGAGAATTTCATTTCATTCAACAAAATTTTTACAAAAGTCCAAATCAGGCCGGCACAAATAGAAAACTACAAAAATAAAAAGAAGAAGACAAAATTAGGTATTCACCTAAGGAGCTTTGGTTAGAGCCACAACTGCTGGGTCATCCTCCAGTGAGATAACTTTAGCAAGTACTAGAGCAGAGGTCAAGATTTTTGCTGGAACAGAAGCTGGGGCTTCGATGGCAGCTGAAGGCTCAATCTTGAGAGTGATCAGGATGGTAGGCACCTCCAGGGTAGATTGGGGTACTTCTGTAGTAGAATCCATCTCCGATGCCAGCCAAGCTTCCATCTCCTAAACTAGGGCAAGACCAGCTTGCTAAGTAATGCCGCTTAGATCTAAGTTGGAAAAAAGATTTCCAACTAGATCCTTGCAGCTGTCGAAGCCACTGTCAAAGGCCTCCCCTGATGCTTCAGTTACCTTCTTGGCGAACTTTTGGAGGACTTGAACTCCTCCACGGCACGGTTGGCAGCACCCTTCTAGTATTTCAGATCTCTTTGGTAGGTCAGGAGCATCTTGTCCCAAACAGCTAGTGTTTCATCTTGGAAAGTCACCTTCCCCTCCAGCTCCTTTATTTTCATCTCCAGTTTAGGAATCCTAGAGATCTCCTGTTGTAGCTCTAGCAGCTTGTCTTCTCCTTCATTGACCTTCTTTTGAAGGTCCAGTAGAGACTTATTCTTCTCTGTGATGTCATTCAGCTTCTCCTAGAGTTGCTTCTTCAACCTCATGGCGAGTTTCTCTTCTTTTGCTGTTTTTTCTTTCGCCACTTTCTAGCGGTCCTTGGCAGACTGCAAGGCTTCCTCCAGTGACTTTTTATTCTCACCAAGCCAGCTGACATGCTCAGCAAACAGTTTGAAGAAAAAGACAAACTAGCAAAGGAAAAGAAAAGAAAAAATGTTAGCTCATTGTAAAACTGACATTAAAATAGCTAGGTCGGTAGAAAACTGACTTCAAAAAAAAAAGAAAAGAAAAGATAGAAAGAGAGAGAGATAAAGAAAACTTGCTTATATCAAGAAGATAGCTGAAATCTTGGTTCAATAATTCATGAGGCCCCATGTTCCTTCTCCGAGCATGTAGATCATGCTGCGGCATCACGACATAGAGAAGATTCTTGCTGAGAGTCAGGGTATCCTGCATGGAAGCTTGAGATATGTCAATCCGATTGATAGAGGTTGATAGTGGATCAACGAGCGAAGCTTTCGACCCTCCGGAGGATCGAGATTGGTAGGCCAAGATCGATGTCGATGCAGTTGGTGGACTAGGCTTCGATGCTATAGCCATGGGGGTCGACCTCTGATGGGTGGTTGTTTGTTTGGGAGGTGATCGGGCCACCTTGGTGGATTCTCGATGTCCCTTGGACATTGGGAAAGACGTTAGCAAAGGATGGGCACTAACGGGCTCTGCATGGATTACTATCGCCCCCACGGTACATGGAGGTGCAGATCAGGAAGATGCTGAGGTAGAGTCGACAATCTCCTTTCCTTTCCCTTTCTTCGCTGGCGGGGGGTCGGAAGACTCCGGCTTCTTCTTCTTTTGCTCCGCTAGCTTTCGGAGATCGAACCTCATGAGTGCTGCAATAATCAAAGATAAATATGGTTAGGCAAAAATCAAATATTGAAAGAATCAAAAAAAATTAAAAGATAGACTCATCCTGGAGGGAGATGAAACTGATGCCGGAGTTGAATAGTGATTGGTCCATTATTAGTTGACTGAGCTTGGGCACCTTCATACCTAATAGCTCTGCAAAGGTCTTCTTATCCTCAGGCAGTATGGATTTATTGGAGTTCCAATTCAGCCAAGGTCTACCCTAGCGAGTACCAAAATCCTAGAGGGTATCAGAAGAAATAAAGAAGAAATGACTTTTTCAGTCATGAATTGAAGAAAGAAAGACAAGACTGAATTTACAATTGGACTGAGGTGAGAAATACCACCAGCCTTTCTCGGTATGGTATTTTTTTTCAAAACAAAAAAACGCCCTAAAAAGAGAAGTCCTAAGGCTAATGGCAGCAAAACTATAGCAGATGATAAAAGCTAAAATAATCTTAATAGCATTGGAGGTTACCTGGGTCGGCTAGAGGCCATAGTAATCTAATATATTGCAAATAAAAGGTGTAAAGAAAAGCACAATCCAGACCGAAGGGACTCATCATGGAAGACTATACAATCTTCAGGAGGTCGTGTAATCCGATCAGAGGGACTAGAAGCTATAAGCTGAAAGCTGTCAGGGATAAAATATTTTTTCTTATGCTTTCCTAGGTCAGCATCTATCAAAATAAAGGACTCAGTGCTAGGGTCGAAATAGTCCAAGAACCTCCTTACTAGAGATTCTGAATTATTATCGGCAGAAACATTAGCCTCGGTGGCACCTTGAGATGGATTACCCACCTCAATGATGAGAGGGGCTGGGTTGCCTAGATATCATGGCCACTGAGAGGAATTTTCTTCTCTCACCACCATCAGGAGAAGTACTCTCCTAAGAAGACATGGAAGAAAGAAAAAAGAAGGGGCAAAGGAGATGAAAAGAAAGATTCGAAGAGAAGGAAGCAGAGAAAGCCAAAGGAAGGAAATCCTAAGAAATAGAGACCCTAAGGGAGGAAGGATCCTACCAAAAGGAGAAAGAAAATCTTCTTTGCTGCTTCTCATGACTCTTTCCAAGCTCCAGCAACCACCGAAATCATCCTCTTCTCTAATTGAATGTTCGGAAGCTTCCTTCGCAATGAAACCTTCACTCCAAATAAAGAACAGTAAAAATAAGAACAGAATGGACAAGTACCCAATATATAAGGGAAAGCAACGACTCAGATCAACCTGTTCAATATTGGATTTCAACCACTTATCAATCATCTAAGAAAATTATAGAAAAGCTATTTTGATACACCAATCCAGATCACGCCACATAGGTCTATGTCGTATGGTGGCTCAACCGATCCCTGGATGAGTACCACGTGCCCCACGTCACCTGGGTTATAGTGGCACAGCCAATGATGGTCTCACTCTCTCTCATACTTTCTTAAATACTAAGTTACAATGATTGCGGCGAACGAGGTGGCCTATCTTTTTGAATCATTTAAAAATCAAGTCTTACAACCGCATGGCACAATCCTTGATGCAATGAATGACCTTTGAGATGACTTTCCATATTTATCACCAAAGAAGTTTCGCTTTAAGTTTGAAAAGTGAGGGGCAACTATTGGTACGGTCATCCTCTACTGGATATGTGGCACCATCAAAGGAATCGCCATCTCAGATAATAGGCGATCAACAAAATCAGATTGACCTAGAGGCCAGAATATTAGCCAAAATCAGATTAACCAAGTGATCAGGTTCAGATTGGTAAATAATCAATCTCGATGAATTTTAAATCAGTCTAACACCATCCTTCATGACATTCAAAATAAATCTCAATAGAAATCGATAACAAATCGACCTCAACTTGACTTCACACCACCAGACCAGTATTTTGTTGCCTTGAAGGATAGCGGCTGTCGAGCTCCGCGATAGATCGGATTTGCACAAACCTTGTCAGTGATTAATCGCTTTAGCCAAAATGATCTCTAATATACGAGATCGGTAAAATACCGACGTAGTCAAGTACAGCAAAGTCAGCTCATATTGGGATCGATAAATCATCGATCTCATCATACAAGCCAGATCGGTAATTTATCGATCTCGACATATTCCGATAGCCAACTAAGCATCCCTGCACTAATTAAATTTTGATCCTCCTCCAGCTGTACTCCAGCTAATCGTCGGTAAGGCCAACGGCCAACAGCTATAATCCAGCTGGCCATAACAAACTAACAGTCTAACAAACTCTTTCTAAGGCCTAAGCAATCATCTCTATAAATAGGAGGGTAGGATACTCTGCCAGGTAAGCTTACGCTCAAGATTTACAGAGCCAAAACTCTGCTGAAATTAATTCCATCTTCTAAATTTCTATTTTCTACTATCTATTTTCAATGTCTCAACTGACTTAGATATCGAAAGATCCTAAATCGGAGGGTATCCCATTGATTTTTGAACTTTTTTTACAGATTCTTCAGCGATCCGACTCAATCCAATCCAACCGGCTCTCCAGTACGAGATCTTCGCTCCCTTCTGAAGCCTTAAAGC
This sequence comes from Cocos nucifera, assembly GCA_006176705.1. Classification (NCBI taxonomy): domain Eukaryota; kingdom Viridiplantae; phylum Streptophyta; class Magnoliopsida; order Arecales; family Arecaceae; genus Cocos; species Cocos nucifera. The sequence goes on from QRFJ01000752.1 coordinate 419,746, forward strand.
AACATGTCCCAACTCTCAAGGCAATGAAATCAACTTACTTTATGCTTCCCTTTCTAGAGAAAAGCTCTTCTCAAGCTCTCAATTTTACTGACGACCCAGCGAGGCACATCAAGTGGTAAGGTAATGCTGAAAGAATAGAGTTGAGCAAAGTTAAATCTCGCACCCAAGAACAAGAGACAAGCTTCCAAGAGGCTAATCTTGTCCCCAGTTTCTCAATTAGCAGCATCTAGAATTGTTTGGGCAGCCTTTTATAGCAAAAAGGTAGGCCCAAATACCAAAAAAAAAAATGCCAAAGGAATCTTTCCTACAGTTTCATCCAATCAGCAAAAAAGAGCTACCTCACTATCGACCATGTTCATGCACAAGTTTATCCTCAGCCCAAATACCTCTTCAAAAGCCAACAAAACAGTTTTGGATGTTAAAATGCTCTCTTTCTTATCTGCACAAAACAACGAAGCGTCATTCGCAAATTGCAGCCACTTATGGCTCTGAATTCCTCATGATTACTAATCCCTTCTATCAAACTCAAGGAGCCCCCCTTGTTTAATAACCTTGAGAGCACATCCACAGCAATGATGAACAGATTCGAAACTAGTGGGTCATCTTGTCTTGCATTCGATCTACTTGCCAAGTCTTCCATTAAGGACAATAGTAATCGAAGCCGGAGAGAGTAAACAACGGACCCAAGAGATCCATCTAACTCAAAAACTTCTGGCTTGGAGAACAGAAAATAAAAATTTTCAATTAACCATATCAAATGCTTTCTTAAAGTTCAGTTTACACAAAATGCCTTTCTTCTTACATCTCTTGCAATTAGCAAAAGCCGATTGAAATTTATCAACCAAAGCAGATAAGAACATAGCTAATCTCCCTTTGATATAATCTTGTACATATATATTATTTAGCAGACTAATGGGACGAAGATCATGTGGTGACAAGGTGCCCTTCTTTTTTGGAATGAGAGGAATAAATGCATAACTCAGATGATCCAAGTCAAATGTACATCTATAAAAATTCTCCATAAGCATCATAATATCATCTTTCAAAAGGTTCTAGAATCTTGAGAAGAAAACGAAGGAGAATCCATTCGGTTCTAGCACTTCTTGAATTAGAACACCGCACTCTTCACCTCCTCCATCGAGATGTCACTAATCAATTCATCTAGATTTAATTCTTGAACACTGAACATTAAGTTTCAATAAATAGAGATTTTTGGAGAAAAAAAAGAGTCCAAATAAGAACAGATGGAGATTTGATTCTATTATTAAATAAGGTATTGCTCCAAAAATATTATAATCTTTGAAGGGGTTTTGCGCAAAAAGAGACTCTATCTTCTTTGCATTAGACTTTTGAGATGAATAGAATCCTTCTTCAGGTGAAAATTGGTTTTCTAAAATGTTACAGGAAGACTTTGGGTTTGTGTGGCTTTGCTTCCCTTTAAAAGAGACTTAACCCTTTCCTCTCCAAAAGAAGCAAAAATAGCTCCTCTCTTCTGGTTTTTTTATTCCCTGGTTCTTGGTTGCTCTCAGGTTGCTTGGAGCATTACACACAGAAGGCCTTTCTTGATTCTGTTTGGTACGCTGGGTGATCATTTGGTTATATTTTTTCTTCAGATGTCAAGATCTTCAGCCTTCTTTTCTTCTTCGATTTTACGGGAGTCTTATGCTATTGTCGAACTCTCTTTGTTTTTTCTGTTGGTGTTCGTCATAGCTATTCCGATATTATTTCTTGGTTTTTTGCCAGGGTTGAGAAAGCAAATTTTCATCTCAGGTAATCTCTTACCTTGATCTATTGTCGAGGTCGAGATTGGTTGGTCCGATTGGATCTTTTGTTGCCTTCTATTTGATATACTATTTTCTTATAATTCTTATTTTGGATATTTTGTATCCTATATTATACATATTTTTGAGATAGATTATTTAGTGGATTGCTCCTCCTCCCCATGGATGTAGGCCCCTGGTGCCGAACTACATAAATTTTGGTTTGTTTGTGTTTGTTTATTCATGCATGTAATGTGTTCGATTAATTGTCTTAAAGAGATACAACATTAAAATTCAAGCCTAAATCGATCCATTCTGGTGTGCGCGATCTCAACAAATTGGTATCAAAGCTCTTGGATGGCTAGTGATAAGTAACAAAGTTTTTTTAATGGCTAATGATTTAGTATATATTTCTCACTCCACCACCATCAGGCATGAAGTAGCCATCTTTGATAGCATAGAAAACTTTTCACTATGAAAGGTAAGAATGAAATACTTGTTGGTTAAAAAAGGTATAGCAAAAGCCCTCAAAGGTATGGATGTAATCCCAGGAGATAATAAGGCTACTAAAGTATAAATTAATAAAAAAGTCCTACAAACTCTATTTTCAAGATTGAGTGTGAAGTCCTACGCAATATTGTGGATCTAGATACAGCCAAAGGTGTATAGAAAAAATTGGACAGTCTATATATGGCAAAATTTCTGATCAATAGATTATATTTGAGAGAAAAACTATACACATTTCGTATGGCAGAAGAAACTTTACTTAAAGATCACCTGGATGAGTATAACAAACTCTTACTTGATTTAGCAAATATTGGTGTCGATGTAGGTAAAGAAAACAAGGCTTTGATTCTAATTTACTCTTTGCCTAAATTCTTTGAGCATATTACCACTATCATGCTTTATGAAAAAGAGACTATAAATCTTGAAGAGGTAGAAGCTACTTTGTTATCTAATGAGCTTAGATTAAAAGTACAGCTATAGCATCAGACTCAGATACCAGCTCAAGGACTTACAATTAAAGATAGAGATGAACAGAAAAAGGAAGGACAGGATAGAAGTTAGTCCAAAAATAAATTAAAGTCTAGACCTAAAAGACCAGGTAATTGTCACTATTGCAAAAAGCCAGGCCACTGAAGATCAGAATGTAGGCTTCTATAATCTAAAAAGGAGAAGAAACAAAAGGATAAAGAAATAGTCCCAGATACGGCATCAGTTGCAGTTTCTTCAGAAAGTCATAGCAGTATACTAGATGATGCAATATTTACAGCTGCTTGCAATGTCAGTCATGCTGATACTTAAATCATGGATTTTGGAGTATCCTTCTACATGACACCCCACAAGGAATGGTTCTCTTTTTTTAGATCTTATGAAGAGGGTACTGTTCTTCTTGGAGATGATGGTATCCATAATATAGAAGGTGTTAGTACAATCTAAATTAAATCTAATTTAAATATTATGGTGACATTGGATGATGTTGGATATGTTCTTAAATTAAAAAGAAACCTTCTCTTAGTACATGCCTTTGATAGAGTAGGCTACGAGGGCAGATGGGATAGAGGATTCATAACTATTAATAAAGAAGTATTAACTTTATTGAGAGATAAATTAAGTGGCACCCTTTATTACCTAGATGGCAGTATGGTGGTTGGACGGCATCAACTATACAATCTTTTATTGAGCAGTTGATACATTTGTGACACAACTAGAACACATCTCAAATAAAGGTTTACGGGAGCTGAGCAGACATGGTTTGCTGAGTGGTCAGAAGATTGGTGCACTTAAATTCTGTGAGCACTGCATATTTGGAAAATAACATAAAGTCAGCTTCACTACAGACGTGTATAGAATAATTGGTACATTAGATTATATTTATTCTAACCTATAGGGACCTGCCCCAATTGCATCTAAGGGTGGATCCAGGTATATACTTACTTTTATTGATGATTACTCCAGCAAAGTCTGGATATACACTATTAAAAATAAGAGTGATCTATTTGAAACATTCAAAAGATGGAAGGCTATGGTCGAGAGGCAAATCGAAAGGAAGGTGAAAACCTTTCAGACTGATAATGAATTAGAATTTTGTTCTATAGAATTTAATAACTTTTGCAAGTCAGAAGGCATTATTAGATATAGAACAATAGTGGGTACACCTCAATAGAATGGTATGGCAGAACGCATGAACTGCACATTATTAGAGAGAGTCAAATCTATGCTATCTAGTTTTGGATTAAGTAGAGATTTTTGGACAGAGGCCGCTCACACAGCTTGCTATATTATAAATCTATCTCTAGCATTAGCATTAAGCATGAAGACTCCAGAAGAGATGTGGACAGAAAGATCTGTGACTATTCAATACTTAGAATCTTTGGGTGTCTAGCTTATGCATATATGAGATATAAAAAATTGAACCCCAAGGCTAAAAAGTGTGTATTTATCGAATATGCATATAGGGTGAAGGGTTACAGACTATAGTGCATGAAGCTTGGATCTTAAGGATTTCTAGTCGGCAAGGATATGACATTTCATGAGACAACCACTCCTTCAAGGCAGCTACAATCTAGTTCTTCTCAGAGAGAGATCAGGGACAGGGTCAGTAGGATAGAACTATTATGGATATTGACCAAATTATTAGATCACAACAACAATAGTCAAATAAAGATACTTATAATGAATTACAATAGTAGACAGATGCAGAGATATAGACTCAGGAGGAGATGACATTGTAGGGCCAGAATCAGATTGATAGTATTGCCACTCGAAGACCCGGGCATTAGATCAGGGCACCTCAAAGATATGGTTTTGAGAATTCTGCTTGTGCTGAGTTAGTTTATTATGCTTTGAATATTGCAGATATTATTGGTGATCAGCCAACTACATATCAGGAGGCTATTAGTAGTTCACAAGTTGAGTAGTGGACTATGGCTATGGTTGAAGAACTACAGTCTTTAGAAAAGAATCAAACTTAGGATTTAGTCAAATTACCAAAGGATGAGAAGATAATTGGCTGCAAATGAATCTTCAAGAAGAAGGAAGGAGCTAGTCCTCAAGATTTTAGATATAAGGCCAGGTTTGTGGCAAAGGGTTACAGTCAATGGGAGGGTATTGACTATAAGAAGGTATTTTCTCCTATAGTAAAATACTCTTCTATTCGTATGTTACTCGTTTTTGTTGCTTCTCAAAATTTGGAGCTGGAACAATTAGATGTTAAAATAACTTTTTTCATGGCGACTTAGAGGAGCAGATTTATATACAATAGCCACCTGATTTTGAGGTTCCAGATAAAGAAGATCATGCATGTCTGCTTAAGAGATCTTTATATGGTCTCAAGCAGTCTCCAAGATAGTGGTACCGCAAATTTGATAGGTTTGTGATCAACCATGGATGTAGTAGATCTCCATATGATAGTTGCGTGTATCACCAGTAGCTTTTAGACAGATCCTTTTGTTATTTATTGATATATATGGATAATATGTTAATTGCAATCAAGGATATGTAAGTCATTCGGAAGTTGAAAGCTAAGCTTAGTACTATATTTGAAAGAAGGACCTTAGACCGGTAAAGAAGATATTTGGGATGGAGATTATTCATGACAAGCAGTCAAGTAGATTTTTTTTTTACTCAGCATGGTTATATTGAGAAAGTCTTGGATATATTTGGTATGTCTACAGTCAAACCAGTCACTATCCCTTTTGTCAGCCATTTTAGACAATCTGCAAGAGACTATTCTCGGATTGAGGATGAGGAGAGATATATGTCTAGAGTACCATATGTGAGTATAGTAGGCAACATTATGTACGCGATGGTCTACACTCAACATGATATTTCATAGGTGTTGGTGCAGAAATTGGTCGTCGTCGAAGATCGCTGGAGTTGAGGCCGCTGAGGTCGCCATCGGGGACCTGCAAAACAGAGTCCCGTCCGGAGTCGGTGGGGGGTGGCTCCGGCAGGACCCTCCGACGCTCAAGTCAGCTCTGGCCAATAGGAATGGAGTGCTCGAAAATGAGTTTCGAAGCTTAGAGAAAAAGAGGAGAGCTTAGAGATCAGAGAGATTAGAGTTAGCGTATCTGGAGGGATCCTTTTTATAGCAAAGCTTGATGGTGACGGCTGCAGCCGCATGCTGATGGATCGCTCGAGGCTCGATGGAGCCAGTCTCATGGGAAGGTGCCGTGTGCGGCGGGTTGATGGTGACAACCATCGTCGCCTCATAGCAGGTCGCTATCTCTCGGTGGACTGATGGTGATGGCTATAGAGCTTGCGGCGGATGAAGGGTTGAAGGCCTTCGTCGTGTGCCCATTTTGGAGGAGTTCGAACTCCTGAAGAGGAAGCTTGGAGGGAGTTCGGCTCCCATAGGCGTCTGGCTGGAGGTATGTAGCTAAGGCTCGTCCGCTAAGGAGTTCGACTGCTGGAAATCCGAAGCTCGGTCGTTGGAGAGTTCGATCGAATGTTGGACTTCGGCTGAGGCTCGTCAGCTGAGAAGTTCGAGGAGCTCGGCCGCTACGAAGTTTGATCGACTGAACGGGTTGGAAGAAGCTCGACCACTGGGGGTTCGGTCGAAGCCCGGCTGCTTGGAGTCCAAGAAGCTCGGGCGCTAAGTAGTTCGGCCGACTGTAGGAGTTCAGCTAAGACCCATCCGTCGAAGCTCTTCCACGGCTATAGGTTGCCGTCGATCTAGACTTCGACGGAAGCGGGATTTATCCCCAACACTAGCCCCCCCACTCCCGAGTTCGAAAATCGAAGGAAGGGAATGCAGAAAAGGCGACTGCCGAAGTCTTCCTCTGAGCTCTGAGCTAGCCTAGGTCGAAGCTCGGAGGAAATCTCATCTCCAGTCGAGGTTGAGGGGGCTTCGTCCACTGCGATCGAAGTCGGAGGTTGCGCTCCTCGAGGGCGACATCATCTCTTACAGTCGAGGTTGACACGATTGCTTTCTCCAGCCGAGGCTGAAGCTGAAACTCTCCAGCCGAGGTTGTCACGGTCGCTCGGGAGAGATCTTATCTCTAGCCGAGGTTGATGCTCACGTTAGGATAAGGTTCTCCTTCTGTTCCTAACCGAGGTTGTCCACGGTCGCTCGAAAGAGATCTTATCTCTAGTCGAGGTTGACTCGATCGCTCGGAAGAGATCTTATCTCTGACCGAAGTGGTTGCTCGGGAGAGATCTCATCTCTGGCCGAGGTTGCTTTTCGAAAGAGATCTTATCTCTGGCCGAACTGCTCGGGAGACATCTTATCTCTTGCAGCCGAGCCTTCCTCAGGGGAGATCTTATCTCGAGCCTTCCTCGGGAGATCTTATCTCCTGCAGCCGAGGTCGAAGTGCGCGCTCGGGGGAGATCTTATCTCTAACAGCCGAGATTCCCTGCAGCTATCTGCATGCGGGGGAGATCTATCTTACAGCGAGCTTCGTCGGGGGGGATTCTTATCTTGCAGGCCAGCTAAGTCCTCGGGAGAATCTATCTCCTGCAGTGTCGGGGTCGCAGGTGGTCAGTCGGGGAGATCTTTCTCCCGTCGAGCCTTCTTCCGGGGGGAAGTTATCTCCTGCCGAGCTTCCTCGGGGGAGATCTTATCTCCTATCTCCTCGGGGGAGCCGAGAGATCGAAGTGCGTGCTGAAGGAGATCTTATCTCCTGCGGTCGAGCTTTCCTCGCAGGAGATTATCTCGGCCGAGCTTTCCTCAGGGAAGATCTTATCTCCTGCGGTCGAGGTAGAAGTGCACGCTCGGAGGATCTTATCTCCTGCGGCTCGGGGCTTATCCCTAGGAGGCTTATTCCTAGGAGCTTGGCCCGAGCAGGAGATCTTATTCTGCAGTCGAGGTCGAAGTGCTGCTCAGGGGTCTTATCTCCTGCAGTCGAGCTTTTGGGGGAGATCTTATCTCCTATGGTCGAGATCGAAGTGCGCGCTCGGAGGAGATCTTACCTCCTACAGTCGAGCTTTCCTCGGGGGACATCTTATCTCCTACAGCTGAGGTTGAAGTACGCGCTCGGGGGAGATCTTGTCTCCTGCGGCCGAGCTTTCCTCGACCTGCCCCCGTTAGCACGAGGTCCCCCTCCAGTTCCCAATATGGCGAATATTTGACAGCTTCATTCCCTGTTACCATAGTTTCTGCACCATGGAATAATAATGCGGAAATGAAGCAACTTTATTAAAGGGATATCATTGGTAATACATCCTCAGATTCTCTGAGTTCCAATGTCGCGGAAGCGTCATCCCTCCGAGCTCTTTCAGGCGATAAGCACCAGGCCGGACGACCTCCACCACTTCGTACGGGCCTTCCCAATTAGGAATGAGTTTTTTCTAACTCTAAGGCTGAGAGATAGCGGCTCATCGGAGCACTAAGTCCCCCACTCTGAACATCTTGCTTCTGACTCTGGAGTTGTAATACCGAGCCACCTTCCATCTATAGGCCGCCGTCCGGATGCAAGCTTCCTCCCTTTTTTCTTTCAGCAGCTCGAGATCGACTCGGAGGTCCTGGGGATTGCGTTGCTCGTTGAAGCCCGCGAGTCGCGCAGATGGGAGCTTGAGCTCGATCGGGATAACTGCCTCAGTACCGAAGGCCAAGGCGAAGGGTGTTTCTCCAGTGGGCACCCTCTGAGTAGTTCAGTATGCCCAGAGGATATGGTAGAGTTCGTCCACCCAGGCCCCTCCTATCCTATCGAGCCTCGCTTTGATTTCTTGTAGCAGAATCCAGTTGGTTATCTCAGCTTTTTCGTTGGCCTGCGGGTGAGCCACCGACGTAAAGTGGTGGGAGATGTTTAGTCCTTCACAGAACTCGACGAACCTTGCCCCAGCAAACTGTCGCCCATTGTCAGTTATGAGGGTTCGGGGCAGGCCGAACTGACAGACTAGTGACTTTCAGACGAAGTCTTGTACCTTGACCTCGGTAATCCTCGCGAGTGGTTCGGCTTCGACCCATTTAGTGAAGTAGTCAATCACGACCAAGAGAAACTTCCTCTGCCCCGACACCGCTGGGAAGGGGCCAAGTATATCCATCCCTCACTGCGCAAATGGCCAGGGCGAGCTGAGCGGACTGAGTTCGAATGCAGGCTGCCTCTGTACGCTGGCATTCTTTTGGCAGCGATCGCACTTCTTTACGTATTCCATAGAGTCGCGAAACAAGGTCGGCCAGTAGTACCCCTGTCGGAGCAGTTTTTTCGACAAGAATCTGGCTCCTACGTGACTTCCATAGAGTCCTTCGTGCACATCCCGCAGCGTGAGAGCGGCCTCCGAAGGTCGGAAGCATCTTAGTAACGGGAGGGAGTACGACCACTTATACAACCTACCTTCGTATAAAACGTAGCGAAAAGCCTGATTCCTGAGCTTTCGAGCTTCTTTCGGATTGTGGGGAAGGGCCCGCTCCCTGAGGTATGCGACCAGCGGGTCGATCCAGCTTGGCTCAAACTCCGTCTGCAGGACGACCTGAGGCTCTTCCGAGGTTGGGCACTTTAGAGTCTCCAAAAACACTCCCCTGGGCAGTTTGGCCAGGGCAGAAGTGGCCAACTTGGAGAGAATGTCGGCTCTCGCATTTTCCGCCCTCGAAATATGTCGAACGTTGAAGCTATCATAGGTCGGAGTCAAATCCCTCACCCTTTTGAGGTATCTCGCCATGCTTTCCTCCCGCACCTCGTAACTGCCGCTAACTTGGCTGACCACCAACTGGGAATCGCTGTAGACCTGAAGTCGATCTACTTTTAGCTCTCTTGCTATCTTTAATCTGACTATCAACGCTTCATATTCGGCCCCATTGTTAGTCACCAGGAACTCAAAGCGCAGCGCATACTCGACGACGACTCCCTCGGAGCTAACCAGGACCAGCCCCGCACCAGCTCCAGCGGAGTTGGACGAACCATCCACGTGCAGGACCCAGGAGCCTACGGGGAGGTCGGCGCTTTCCTCGGTGGGGTTCGATCGTGGAAGCTCGGCTTCGTCTAGGCCCAGCTCCGCTTTGGTGTCGATCTCAATCGGCCCAAGCTCGGCCTCAGTCGGAATTATGCATTTCAGCATGAAATCCGCCAGTATCTGGGCCTTGATTGACGGCCTAGGCCGATAGTTGATGTCAAACTTCATGAGTTCGATCGCCCATTTTGTGATTCTTTCAGAAGCATTTGCCCGATGAAGGACTTCTTTTATTGGTTGGTCCGTGAGGACCGTTATGGTGTGCTCCTAAAAATAAGGTCGGAGCCGCCTGACGGCGATTAGGAGAGAGTAAGTTAATTTTTTCAGTCTGGAGTACCTAGTCTCCGCGTCCCTCAGGACTTGGCTGATGTAGTAGATCGGCCGTTGCGCCTTCGCTTCTTTCCTGACCAGCACCGCCGCCAGGGCCCCGGGGGAGACAGTAAGGTACAGAAATAATTCCTCTCCAAGTTTGGGCTTTGCCAGCAGTAGGGGCGAGCCGAGGTAGCTTTTGAGCTCTTCAAATGCCTGTTGGCACTCCACCATCCAGGAGAAGTCCTTCGGTCGCCTGAGAATGTGGAAGAAGGGCATGCATCGTTCGGCCGACCTTGACACGAAGCGACTTAGGGACGCCACTTTCTCGGTCAGGCGCTGAACCTCCTTGATCGTCCTCGGAGCGGTCATTTCTCGAATGGCTCGAATTTTCTCGAGGTTCGCTTCGATTCCTCATCTCGACATCATGAACTCCAGAAATTTCCTGGAGGTCACACCAAAGGTGCACTTGGCCAGGTTCAGCCTCACCTTATGCCTCCTGAGTGCACCGAAGGTTTCTTCAAGGTCGACGAGGTGGTCCATTGAAGCTCGACTTTTAATGAGCATATCATCTACGTACACCTCCATGTTGCGGTCGATCTGCTCCTTGAAGACCTTATTAACCAAACGTTGGTATGTTGCCCCCGCATTCTTGAGTCCAAAATGCATGACCCTCCCGAATGAGTCCGACTTTAAGGAGCTTGCCTACTTCTTCGGCGATCGCTTTCTGCCTTTCCGGGGCATGGTGGTGCAGCTTTTCTCTTATAGGCCAGTGCCTCGGATCGACGGCCAATCGATGTTCCATGAGCTTGGCATCGATCCCTGGCATATCCGCTGGGGTCCAGGCGAAGACGTCTGCATTCTTTCTGAGGAAAGCAACGAGCTATTCCCGAACCTCGGCTGCCAGGTTGGAGCCGATCTGCACCACTTGCTCCGAGCTTCCATCATTCAAGGGCACAGAGATGAGGTCCTTCGCAGGCTCGCCCCGCTCCTCAGTGAGGTCGTCGCGGACGTTCAGTCCATCAACAAGACAGGGGTCGGACTGATCTTCCTTATGCAGGATGATCGAGTAGCAATACCTCGTCAGAGCCTAGTCTCCTCTAACCTCTTCGACCCTATGGCTCGTCGAAAACTTCATCTTCAAATAATAGGTCGACACTACCGCCCGGAGTGCATTTAGATCAGGTCGGTCGAGGATTGCGTTATAGGTGGACGGAGTCCTCACGACTAGGAAGTTGACCCAAGCCTTGGCCTGCTTCGGGCGTCGCCCCACTGTTATGGTCAATGTTATTTCATCTTCGACTGGTATGGTGTTGCCGGCAAACCCTACCAACGGAGAATTTATCGGCTCCAAGCCATCATCGGACAGGGACATTTTTGAGAAGGCATCGTAGAATAATACATCGGCCGAACTTCTGTTATCTAGCAAAACGCGGCGTACATCGTAGTCAGCGATATTCAAGAAAATTACAACCGCATCATTATGCGAAAATTGGATCCCCCGATCATCCTCCTCGGTGAAGGCCACGGGCTCCGCGATCCTCTGCCTCTTCACCGATCTTCTGGGTCCGTTGGTCTCCCCTTGTCGAGGTCTCCCTGAGATAGTATTGATGATGCCAAGGGGCGGCCGACCTTCCTGGCTCTCCCCACCCGATGGTAACATCCTTGGCTGCTCCCCTCGCTCTTCGGGCTGTCTTTGCAGGAATCGACCGAGTCTACCTCGTCTGACGAGCTTTTCGATCTTGTCTTAGAGTTAGATGCACTTTTCAGTGTCGTGGCCATGGTTGCGATGATAGAGGCAAAACTTGTTGGGATCGCGCTTGCTGGGTTGGGAATGCATCTTGTCTGGCCTCGGAAGCTGTTCCCTGATTTCCATCAGCACTTGGGCCTTCAGAGTGTTGAGGGGGGCATAGTTGTGAAACCTTTGTCGGAGAGAGCTTCGGTGCTGAGGAGAACCTCGGCACGCCGTTCCGTCCGGGCTTCTCCACCTCGAGTTCCTAAGGAGAGTTCAGGTCCGCCAGTGACCGAAAGGAGTCCGAGAGCGCCGTCGAGCTTTACTCCGCTTTTCTTCCTCGGTGGGCCTGCCCGGCCCTTCAGCTCGTCGCTTGCCGTCGGCTTCGCCATCCTTGGCCTTGAAGGCCTCCTCTGCCCGAGCATATCCTTCAGTCTGAGCTAGCATGTCCGCAAAATGTCTTGGATACTTCTTTTCTAAGGAGAACAACAAGTCGTTCTTCTGAAGGCCGCCCTTGAGGGCGGTCATGGCGACTAATTGGTCCAGGTTCCAGACTTCCAATGCGGCAGCGTTAAACTGGGTGACGTAGGCCCGGATGGATTTTCCCTCCTTCTGCTTGATGGTCATCAAGGAATTCGAACCTCGGCATGGCCGTCTACTACTGATGAAGTGGGCTGCGAATTATTGACTCATCTGGTCAAACGATAAGATGGTACTGGGCTTCAGCGCTGAGTACCAGTTTCTGGCAGCTCCTTTAAGGGTAGAGGGAAAGCCCAGCACAATATGGCGTCTGGCGCGCCATGGAGCAGCATCGTCGTCCGAAAGGCTTCCAAGTGGTCGATCGGGTCGGTGGTCCCATCGAAGCTCTCGAACTGTGGGAGCTTGAAGTTCGGCGGGATCGGCTCCTGCATGATTTTCTGCAAAAAAGGGGGGTCAGTGCAAACGTCATTACCACGTGAGGGGGGAGTGTGACGAAGTTCTTCGATTCGCTGGCTCATTTTTAAGAGCCTTTGATCTAGGAGATCTTCACGGTCTCTGATCTCCCAGGCTTTCTGGTGGCATGGGCGTGAGGCTTCACCCTTGGTCGATCCATGATCCGAACAAGGGCTCTCCCTCCTCCGCCTCTCCAATCCGAGTATCGGAGGTCGGGATGCCCAGGTCGGTCGCTCTTGGACCGGATCACTCAACTTCGGAGAGTCCCACGTCGGTTGGGATGGCACTGGGGCTTGTTGGTGCAGCACTATCTACACCACCTCTGTGAGACCACGAACCTGCTGGACGAGCTAGTTGAACTACTCTGTATCCACCGTAGCTATAGACGGGGCCTGAGTTGCCGGGGCCGGAGCGGGAACAGACGGATTCAGACGGGATCGGGCCACGGAGGTCGTCGAGCGTCGAGTCGAAGCTCTCCTAGGAGGTATCTTCTCCTTGGGAGAGAAAGGGAGATCTTCAGAGATGGAAGGAAAAAGTCGTCGTCGAGCACTCCTTTAAGAACAAGAAAACCCCGGAGATTTGGGGGGGTCCCTTCTTCCAGCGCCAATCTGTTGGTGCAAAAACTGATCGTCACTGAAGGTCGCTGGAGTCGAGGTCGCTGAGGTCGCCGTCGGGGACCTGCAAAATAGAGTTTCGTCCGGAGTCGATGGGGGGTTGCTCCGGCAGGACCCTCCGATGCTCAAGTCAGCTCTGGCCAACAGGAATAGAGTGCTCGGAAATGAGTTCCGAAGCTTAAAGAAGAAGAGGAGAGCTTAGAGATCAGAGAGATTAGAGTTAGCATATCTGGAGGGATCCTTCTTATAGCGGAGCTTGATGGTGACGGCTGCAGCCGCGTGCTGGCGGGCCGCTTGAGGTTCGGCGGAGCCAGTCTCACGGGAAGGTGCCGTGTGCGGTGTGTTGATGGTGACAGCCATCGCCGCCTCATAGCGGATCGCTATCACTCGGTGGACTGATGGTGATAGCTGCAGAGCTTGCGGTGGATGAAGGATTGAAGGCCTTCGTCGTGTGCCCATTTCGGAGGAGTTCGAGCTCCTGAAGAGGAAGCTTGGAGGGAGTTCGGCTTCCATAGGCGTCTGGCTGGAGGTATGCAGCTAAGGCTCGTCCACTGAGGAGTTTGGCCGCTGGAAATCCGAAGCTCGACCGTTGGAGAGTTCGGCCGAATATTAGACTTCGACTGAGGCTCGTCAGCTGAGGAGTTCAAGGAGCTCGACCGCTATGAAGTTCGGCCGGCTGAATGGGTTGGAAGAAGCTCGACCACTGGGGGTTCGGCCGAAGCCCGGCTGCTTGGAGTCCAAGAAGCTCGGGCACTAAGTAGTTCGGCCGGCTGTAGGAGTTCGGCTAAGATCCGTCCGTCGAAGCTCTTCCGCAGCTACAGATTGCCGTTGAGCTAGACTTCGACGGGAGCGGGATTTATCCCCAACAACAGGCAAAAAGTATAGTAAGCAGATACATGGATAAGCTTGAGAAGGCTCACTGGTCGCTGTAAAATAGATACTTAGATATCTGAAAGGCACTTCGAAATTGAAATTGGTATTCTTTATATAAAGTAATTATACAGTTATAAAATTTTGTGATTCAGATTATGCTTATGACTTGGACAGGAGAAGATCTTTGACAGGATATATGTTTTCTCTTTCTAGATGTGCAGTTAGTTGGAAGGCTACTTTACAGTCTATAGTTGCTTTATCTATCACTGAAGTAGAGTATATGGCATTGACAGAGGCAGCAAAAAAAGCTATTTGGCTAAGAGGATTGGTACAGGATTTGGGTCTCGAATAGAATTATTTGGATATTTATTATGACAACCAGAGTGCTTCACATCTTATCAGAGATCAAATATATCACGAATGCACAAAGCATATAGATATCAAATATCACTTTATCAGAGATTTAGTTAAAAAAAGGTGATGTCCAATTTCAGAAAATTCACACTGCTCAAAATTCGGCTGATATGCTCACTAAACCAATCCTTGCAATTAAGTTCGGAAATTTTCTAAACTTGATTGGTATAAACTCTTGGTAATGCTCTTCAGGGCTTGTGGTGAGGAGGTATTATTATCATTATTTTTCAATCCACTTCTAATACATGGGTACATTATTTGTCACAAGGAGGAGGATTGTTATTAAATAAGATATTGCTCCAAAAATATTATAATCTTTGAAGGGGTTTTTGCAAAAAGGGACTCTATCTTCTTTCCATTTGACTTTTGGGATGAATAGAATCCTTCTTCAGGTGGAAATCGGTTTTCTAAAGTGTTATGGGAAGACTTTGGATTTGTGTGGCTTTGCTTCCCTTTAAAAGAGACTTGACCCTTTCCTCTCCAAAGAAGCGAAGTCAGCTCCTCTCTTCTAGTTTTTTATTTCTTGATTCTCGATTGCTCTCGGGTTGCTTGGAGCATTACACACAGAAGGCCTCTCTTGATTTCCTTTGGTACACTGGGTGATTTTTTGATTATTTTCTTTCTTTGGGTGTCAACATCTTCAGCCTTCTTCTCTTTTTGAGTTTTACGGAAGCCTTGTGCTATTGTCGAACGCCCTCTATTTTTTTGTTGGTATTCGTCATAGCTATTCCGGTATTATTTTTTGATTTTTTGCCGAGGTTGAGAAAAAAAATTTTCATCTCCAGTAATCTCTTATCTTGATCCATTATTGAGACTAAGATTGGTTAGTCCGATTGAATCTTTTGTTGCCTTATATTTGATATACTGTTGCCTTCTTTGTGATTCTTGTTTTGAGTATTTTGTATCCTATATTGTACTTATTTTTGGGATAGATTATTTAGTTGATTGCTCCTCCTTCCTATAGATGTAGGCCTCTTATGCCGAACCACGTGAATTTTGATTTATTTATGTTTATTTGTTCATGCCTGTAATATATTCGATTAATTACCTCAAGAGATACAACACTAAAATTCAAGCCTAAATCATTCCATTCCGATGACCAGATTCAATGCTATCATAAGAAAAGGTGTTCTTATTCTCCTCTTGAAGCCACATAATTTTTTGTCTCTATTTCCAATACAACTCCTCCTTATCATAAAGATCATCACGGGACATTCTCAAAATTCTCCTTGTTTTTAATTCCACCGGCGAGATATTAAATAAATATTTTACAAATATTAGTTTCATAAGCTTATTTCTACAATATTTTATAAATATTCTAGAAATAAATATGCTACTGAGTATGTCTTATATGACTTTATTTTGGGCAAGTAAATGATGTGAATAGTTTTTCAGAAAGTATTCTAGAACAGCGCCGAGATGGACCACCATCAGCAAAAGAAGCAAACAGTGTAGAAATACGGGAGACAAAGACAGCTTCAAGGAAGCAAAAAAGAACTCATACGAATAATCAATTTCAGACTCTGGGAAACGATCAAACTGAGGCAATTTCTGGTCGGCAATCAAATAAAGTTTTTGAAACTAATGGAGAGAGTATTGGTGATTCTAGCTCAATGGTTCAAAGAGGAGTAGAAGAATCACTTAATCGGACTATTCACTACTAAGAATAGGAGGAAAATTATCTGAAATACCTGCTGAAGAACCTCTACTTTCTCAACAAGCTGAGCTTTCTTTATCAATGAACGTCTCAACTGGAGAAGCTGAAAGTATTGAAATGAAAGCCGAGTAGGGGGGGATCGAAAATTTGCCACTTAACTCACGAAAAGCTTCAAGTCATCGAGCACGGACATATATATATATATATATATATATATATATATATATATATATATACCACTTAACTCACGAAAAGCTTCAAGTCATCGAGCACGGACATATATATATATATTATATATATATATATATATATATATATATATATATGTAGCAATGATTTCTGAGCCTGCTTTCATGATTAACCTTGAAATTAATGTTTCACCAACTCCCTGGGTCGGTTTTGTAATTGCCAATTCAAAGCAAATGACCACGAGAAATATTGTCCATGCATGAGGCAACTACCACGCAACTTGTTTTGGATAAATCTAAAGATACTTGATGCTAACGTCTAAAGAGCAAGAAAAAGCTAGTTACATGATTTAATAGCAAGAGAAGTATTGGCTAAGTATTTAAATGCAAGTATTCTAGGTAGTCCAATAACTAGATGTCCAATATCATAGACTCACAATCCAAAAATTTAAGTTGTTGGGAGGAGTGGCCTAAGCTAATAAACCATACATGGCATCCCTTCTATTAGTCAACATAGGATTATAACAATATTCTCATGCTAAGCTCATGAGATCCTTATCATGATTGGTTTTTACTCGATTGGGCGACCCACCTATGACCTTGGTCCTATTTGACCCTATTAGATCGATCCTAATTTTCTCCGGTGAGAGGCCTAAATGACTAATAAAGGTTACGACGAACGAACAATGAACCTGGCCTTGATACCATCATGGACTCATGGAATTTACCCTATCCAAAGACAATGTAGTGCTAGAACTACATGTAGCTAAGTCTTCACCACCTCTTAGGCAAAGCTTTCAAAGGAAGATGAGAGAGGGAGAAAGAGAAGGCAAAGAGCTAGAATAGGATTCAATTAGAAATAAAAGTACAAAATACTTTGAGAGTTTTCCTCTCTCAAGGGAGGTCTCTACTCTGAGTTGTTCGGTTGCGTATATAGACCTAAACTAGAATCCATGATAGCTAGGATTGTGCCACCTGCCCGTCACCTAATAAGTTAGAATTTTTGGATTCAAGATAGTTATAGGCCACCACAATATCTAGGAAATATGTAGAATGTGGCTGAAACATCTCTAGAGTCCTAGGGAACTTTGGAAGTTTCCAAAGTCCTCTAGGATTTGAGTGATTAATTTCTTTGGATTCCTTTGGTGAGGTTGTGGCATTCTCCCTCATGTACTGTGAAAATGTTCTCATCGCACCGCCGCAGAACTCATTGATCTTGTCCTCAGATTTCCATAGCGCCTCCGCACCATATGGAAGTCCCTTCCATTTTACTAGATACTCAACATATATAGGATTGGACGCTTGATCTCCAAATGGTACGCTTGTCAGGCACAGCTTCGATTCCTTTCTCAAATAGTGTGGTCATCGTCACTGGCACTTGATGTGAAATCTCCCATGCTGGATCCTCCGTGTCTACATGATAAGACTTTGGACAGCTGAAGAAAAATTGGATTTTTAGGTTGGCTAAGAGTCGTAGCTTGTGGGTCGCTTTTACTACCTTCATGAGAATAGAAAAAATGGTCCCTTATATTTCTAGATCAACCACTTGTGTACCTTTTGGATGACCTTGAATTGCTGGATTAAAGTTTAACCACGATCATCTCTCCTTCTTTGATTGATCGGTCCATTGCTCCTCGGATTTCTCCAAAAACATCTTTCCAAGGAACAAAATTTTATGTGGTACTCAAAAAGTATCATAAGGTGCCGTGCGTACTTATAATGGATGATTGTCTAAACTGTCTAAATATTCGTGTGAGTTCATAATTTTTTTTCTTTTCATATTTATGCGGTCATCCATTTTGTGATGGACCGCATCCAATGTGCCCAGCACCCTGCGATGCATATAGATCCATTTTTTCTTTTTAATATCTATCATTTCCTGTATATTTGTCATGAAGTTAAGCTGAAGGGTTCTTGATTGGCTCTCCCACAACAAGAGTGTGAGGAGCAAGAGGTTGTTGATGTATTACCATCTCGAATGGGCTACAATGAGATGACTCGTTCTTCTAGAGGTTATAGGAAAATCGTGCAACATCTAAGTAATGTATCCTTTTGAATGGCATTTAGAAAGAGTTGTAGATGCTCCTTCAAGAGTGCATTCACTAGTTCAATCTGCCCATTTGTCTAGGAGTGGAAATTTGAAGAGAAGAGCATCTTAGATCCAAAGAATATCTTAAAGACTTCCATCCAAAATTTGATGGAAATCTATGGGTCTAGATCACTCATACTATGCTTTCTTGGATTTTCTAATACTTCATCTTGTTGGAAATGAGCAGCTTCAGCCTCCCCCATGGTGCAATCTGTGGAAGAAGCAATAAAGGTAAGGAAAAATTATCTATAAGTTCCTTGATTGACATGGAATTATTTTTAAGTCCCTGGACCTCTCAGCTGCAATAAACCCTCCTTGGACTGCTTAAGAAATTATTTTTAGATCCCTACCATCCACTCAAGCCACCTATTGCCCTTTAAGTCCATGAAAATGTTGGAACTATCCTTGAATGGTTTTGGAGGAAAAGATTAACCCTACAGGAAATTATAAGAGGATGGATTTTTGGTTTATTTACAAATGCCACCCCTCTTTTAACTCCCTATATTGGAACCACCTGGGTGCATGCCACCGTCATCGTCCCTTTTTCCTCCATCTCTACTAGCAGCCGACGTTGATAATCTCTTGGTACGCCTTCCCTTTTCTCTCTTCTTCTTTCCGTTTTTCTTCTTTTTTCTCTGATTTCTCTCTCGTTCCTAAGCCTCTTGGATCCGGATTGACGGTAACTGCTCCTTTTTCTTTCCTATTCCTCGAATTAACACCAGTCCTAAGCTTGGTGTTGCAAGGTCTCAGCTGATCCATCTTTATCTATCCCTATTTTGTGGATCCCAAAATACTGCTACTCATCTTTAAACCAAAAAAAAAAAATGATCTTCGTTATTTTATGTATAGTGTTATTCATTTATTATATAAGTAAATAGTTAAAATATTCTTAAGTATTTATTTATTATATTATTTAATAGCTTGATATGTAGATGGATTGCTGATATCTATTTCATAGTTTTTTTACCAATATATTATACTACACATTACTCATAAAGCAAGTGACTGTAGATGGATTATCATATAGTGGTGGCAAAATATGGATAAGAAAAGAATATATTGAGGGTCAACCAAGAGTGCATGTTGGATGAAATTGTAGATGGGATATGCAGTAGGTGGGGCATAGATAAAGACATTCTGATACTAAAATATCAGCTTTCCATCCAAAAAAAATCTATATTTAAACTTAAAAATGACGAGGATGTTCAACGCATGCTTGATTTTCACATTGCACTAAGACCAACCTTAATAATGGATCAGAATCTACTCATCTAATTGATTCAGGATAAAATTAATTTTTTTCTTTATATTATTTTATTATTAATTGATTTATCTAAAGTTCATTGCCCACTATAATTATTTTATTATTTTGATAGCACAATTGCTACACAAGACATCGGGGGTATGGCTCTCGTGGTCATAGCTTCATCCCAAAGTTCTTTATCTGCATCCAGCCTTTAACTAGCTAGATCATGGAAGAATGCAATAACATACATTAGTCAGATATTTAAAAATGCAACTCATTTTAAGGAGACGTTAAGAAATTATTCAATTGCCCATAACAAAGATTATTAGTTCATCAAGAATGATAAATTAAAAGTTACTGTTAAATGCATCAATAAAAGTTATCCATAACGACTGCATGCATTAAGGGTTGGGTAGCAGGAGATCTTCAAAATTAAAATCTTCAGTAACATGCATACTGACAGTGACATTGGAAGGGGCGGACATCTAAAGGCATCAAAAATATGGATTGTCAATATAATTCTTCAGAAACTCAAAGATAGATCATTATATAGATTAATTAATATCAAGAAGGATATTCAAAAAGATTTTAGCATTCATCTTCATTACCAGCAAGCTTGGCTCGGTAAAAATGTTGCTAAAATTAAATTACATGATGAAGATTATGCATCATTTGATCTTTTGCAATGGTATGGCAAAGCAGTGGTTGAGACTAACCCAGAAAGTTTTTTATACTTAAGTATCCAGATGGACATTTTGAGAGACTGCTTATATGTTTTCATGCATGCTTAGTTGGATTCAAGAGTGGATGCTGTTCTTTATTATTTATAGATAGAACCCCTATCCTTAATAGATATGGTGGTGTAATGCTTTCAACAGTGGCATTTAACGTTGAGAATGGAATGTTTCCACTAGCTTTTGCTATTGTGAGTGCGGAGAATGATGCCAATTGGGTTTGGTTTTGTAAGAAACTCCATGATATAATTTATAACAATAAAAATCCTTACTATCATCAATTATGTTTTATTTCAGATAGAGTAAAAAGCTTGACAAAGGGTGTGAGAACATCACTTCCTAATGTTGCCCATGGTTATTATTTAAAACATCTAAAGGAGAATTTCAAGAAAAAGCTCGATAGATTATCGGCAGCACCAAGAGAAAAGGTGTTGAGGCTACTTAATAGCATAGCATATGCACTATAGATAGCATAATTCATTGGGTATATTAGTGACATAAGAGAAATT
Organism: Cocos nucifera; assembly: GCA_006176705.1. Classification (NCBI taxonomy): domain Eukaryota; kingdom Viridiplantae; phylum Streptophyta; class Magnoliopsida; order Arecales; family Arecaceae; genus Cocos; species Cocos nucifera. Next base: position 440,694 of record QRFJ01000752.1, read on the forward strand.
TTGCCAAAGGCATGCGAATGGATTGAACGTGGCTTAGCTATTAATCATTGGCCAAATGCTTTATTTAAGGGAGAGCGATATGGAAAGATGTACTCTAATGTCGTGGAGTTATTTAACAATTGGGCAAAAGAGGTGCGTTAGCTTCCAATAACTCTTATGGTAGACATGCTTCAGTATAAGATGATGGAGTTAATGCATGAGAGACACGACCACTCTCATGAATGGCAAACACATCTAGTTCCTAAGATTGAGGAGCTACTAAATTTAAACATTGAAGATAGGAGGGGTCTTACAGTACGATATTTAGATGGCGAGCGGTTTAAAGTAGTCATGGATTACCTATAGAAGTTAATTTAAAGACTCATACTTATTCATGTTGGTATTGATAGTAGGGTTGGAAATGGGCTGGGCTTGGTCGGGCTTTGCCTCTATCCGAGCTCGGTCCAAAATTATTATTTGGGCTTTGAGCTAGGTTTAGTCTAAAAATTTTATAAATTTTAAGGTCCGAGCCCAGCCTGAATCCAATCAGATCGATCTGAATTTATTATTTGGACCAAATATTGAGCTGGCCCAATTTTTTTTACTTACCAAAATGAAAAACAAAAAATCTCTATTCATTATTTGCTATTATAATCTGTAGTAATTACGTACCCAAACCACTCAATTCTCTATATCCCGCTTTATATTTGTTGGCTTTGTGCAAGGTTGGAGCATTGCATTTATTAGCTAAATCAATTTAAGGCTTTAACTTAAAAGATTTAAATATTAAATTAAAGAAAAATGGACTAGGCTAAATTCAAATTGGACTTCGCGCTCGGGCTTGGGTCGGGCCCGAGTCGGGCCAAAGGTCTGCCCGAGCCCAGTCCAAAAGAAAAATGGGCTCTATTTCTAGGCCCAAGCCCGGCCTGAATGGCTTCAAGCCGAGCCCAAACCCTGATCCGAAGTCAGCCCAGCCCGATGGGCCTTGGGCCGGCCCAAGCCCACTTCCAGTCCTAATTGGCAGGTCTATGGTCATCCTTACTCACATGCATGTGCAACAATAATGAAGAAGCATGAGTCAACGTATACATATATATCTGAATTTTTCTAGTGGATGCGTGCTTACCGAAGAATGTATGAGCATGCCATCTTTCCTATCGTAAATATTTTTAAATCTATGAGGATAAAATATGAGGATTTGATTATAAAACCACCTATAACCAAACCAAAGATAGGAACGTCTAAGAAGCATATTGAATCCCAATCAAAGAAAGTTCGTCCACTTAAATATGGGAGATGTCATAATGTTGGGCACAACCGGAAGACATACAATACAGGTGAAGAATAAGTATATCTTGAAGCCTGTATGCATATGCTCTATTGAGACTCATATGTATACGGAAGATGAAGTTATAAAAGTTAGTTTTTTATAAAGCTAATTGATTTCTTTTATTTGTTTCAAAAAAACTCTTTTTCGGATGCAGCTTAACCTATATGTATATATTCTGTTGAGACTCATATGTAGAGGAAAGATGAAGTTACAAAAGTTAGTTTTCTATAAAGCTAATTAATTATCTTTTATTTGTTTCAGATTTACTCTCTTTTGGATGCATCTCAATAGTTGTCCAAATAAAGAAGGCTTCAATGTATCAAGAATCCATATTTTTGCTGCCTTCTTGATTCTTGAAGCCGGTATGTATATGTTCAATTGAGACCCATATGTACAAGAAAGATGAAATTATAAAAGTTAGTTTTTCATAAAACTAATTGATTATTTTTTATTTGTTTCAAGTTTACTCTATTTTGGATACAGCTCAACAATTGTCCAAACAAAGAAAGCTTCAATGTATTAAGAATCCATATTTTTTTGCTTATTGATTCTTAAAGCCTGTATGTATATGTTCTATTGAGACTCACATGTATAAGAAAGATGAAGTTATAAAGGTCAGTTTTTCATAAAGCTAATTAATTATCTTTTATTTATTTCAGATTTACTCTTTTTTGAATGCACCTCAACAATTGTCCAAACAAAAAAGGGCTTCAATGTATCAAGAATCCATATTTTTGCTATCTTTTTGATTCTTGAAGCCGTATGCAAATGTTCGATCATAATGTTGAGACTCACATGTTCAGAAAAAAATACAATACATATACACTTGTTTATTTAGACTTAAAATTTTTAACCTTTCATCCAAATCTAACCAAATTGTATTTGGTTTATTGATATTTTTTGGCTTTAATCACTTTTGTCGATATATTGTAGTAGTTATTGAACCTATAGTAGACTGTATAGGTAAATAGCTTGAATAATAGAATCAGCTACTATGTAACCAAAGATAAAAACCCTATAACCAGAGATGAAAATTTTGTAATCAGAGATGAAAGTAGTGTAACTAAATAGTGTACCCATGTAACTAGAGATGAAAATTTTGTAACCACAGATGAAAATCATATAATCAAAGATGAAAACCTTATACCAGAGATGAAAGTAGTGTAACTAAATAGTGTACCCATGTAATCAAAGAAAAAAATCATATAACCAAAGATGAAAACCTTATAACTAGAGATGAAAGCGGTGTAACTAAATAGTGTAGCCATGTAACCATAAATCAAGTAGCATAATACAATCATATAACCAAAAAATAAAACATGCAACCGAATCAAACAACAGAGTAACCAAGGTACATATTTGTGTAACCTGAACATAAACCTTCATAATCAATTATTAAAAGTAGATAACTTGTGTAATCTGAAAATAAATATGTGTAACTCGAATATAAATTTGTGTAACCTGAACATGAACCTATCTAACCAATTGTTAAAACTGGCTCCTATTCAAACATATCATAATCATACAGCTTTCAATAAGTCCCTTTAAAATCAATCTATAATTAAAAATAAACAATATAACATTATATTCATAATTGTATCTCAATTGTTCATCCATAGTTACATAAAGTTTGTTTATCCATAGGTATACAATTGATCCCCATGGTACCAGCCCTATCCTCATTAGCAACAGTCTCCTCACCCTTACCATCCTAATTAGCAGCTTCACCCTCTTTCCTCTCTTCATCTGCAGCAACTTCACTATCACTTAAAAATTGCACATCAATATCTTCAACTCTGCTAGTTGGATCATCCTCTTCTCTTTGGGCTATATACCTTCCATCTATTTTTCCTCATAGACTATCCCTCTTTTTGAACCTTCGCAAATGAGGAGTGCACTATATTCTACTCGTAGTCTTGTAATATCACTAGGTTCAAAGTCTAATTATATTCTACATTGCAATCATTCCATATAAGTAATCATAAAAACTCCACAATCAACGCTCCTAAAATTAAAATAGTAATTGAACACAAAATTAAAATTCATAACAAGTACATATGAGCTTGTGTAATATTAAACTGATGGATACGTAAGGTCCTACTGAGGATAATTATCAATTTGCCAGAACAACCAATCTGAAGCTTCGGGCATATTATGATGATTATCCAATAATTGATAAATTTAATTTTTTGTTATAATTAATCAATAATTTGTCAATGATTTATACCATGATAATATGCACTAGGTTAAGAAAGTATACCAATTTAAGTCCATTAGGATAATAGGTGGATAGAAAGAGGAAGGAGTAATGCTTGAAGCATTTCTCCTCTATATCTATCATTAGCATATGCCAATGGCTACTTGTGCATAATGACATGAAGGCCAATTTTGCTATATTAATTTTAAATTAAAAATCTCTTTGAATATTATCCAAAAATTTTCAATGTCTCTACTGTGCATATTGCTACAGAAAATATCAAAAATACATTATCAATAATAACATATAAGATGATTCAAAGTAAAGAAATTCCAACCAAAAACTCACCAACAATCATGGCTTGATGAATGCACAAGGAATATGCTTATCTGGTTCAGATTCCTGGCACTCCTAAAAGAGTGCCACCAATTCATCAAGAACCTGCATAACAGTTCAAAGCATCCAAAAATGTTCATCAATCATTTTTATTATAAATATATTTTATAAATCAACTTACATTATCTTTCAGTATCTGGTTGAATAGTAGATCATGAACTTGTTTTCGTAAAACAAAGCTACTACTATTGGACCATACTATAGTCCTGTAACCATAAAGAAAATTTATGTAACCATAGATAACAATGTATAATCAATATTGAAAACTGTGTAACCAAAGATAAAAACATGTAATCGAAGATATTTTCAGTATAACTAAAAATATATTACATGTAACTATATGTTTAAACTATAAAATCAAATATGCTATAAAAAAGAGATATTAGTGGTCCTTATTCAGTAGGAGGAATCTCACTATAGTCTTCCTCTTTTTCTCTATAATATAATTCGATCCTGGATAATTCCATCATTTCTTATGGTACATTTGAATATCATCAAAAATAAAATTGAGTTTATAAATATCATTATATACATTGAAAAAAATAGGAGTATAGTTATTTGTATACCACACAAAATTGAGTAGTCACGCTGCCTACATCAATGATAGATTTAATGGTGGGGGCTAGAATATCCAGCATATGGGGTTCTTTAACTATTTTATTTTTAGTTGATCGGCGGATAGGTGGGATAGCATAAGAATTTTTTATCTTAATTCACATATTTCTCTCTATGGCTCCTATTCTTCACCATCCTTAATATTGAACTTGGTTTTTTCATTAACCCGTCTTCACCCCTCCTCTTTCTAGCACCATCCTCCTCTTTCTGATGAAGGCACATCACAACAATTGCTAAAATATTTTGATGCTGCTCTATCATCTCCAACCTTGACTTCTTCCACATCTTTTAGAGGTATATAGCTTCTTTCAAGCTCAATAATTCTCTGCTTTAGAAATTATTTTTCTTTCTTAGATCATGAATTACCTATCTCAAAGTTCAATGCTTTCTCTTATAGTATGAGAGGATCTCTTTCATTTTCACCCTCTCTCTTTATCCACTCTCTTCTCAACTATTTTCTGTTCTCTCATTTTCATCTTAGATTTTATCTTTTTAGATAGGACATTTCTCATCTTGGTGATGGCATCGATGTATGATCGATATCTTTCTATTGGTTGGAAGATCCATTTCTCTTTTTCTTCATCTACAATGGATTGTATCTATAAAATTAAATGTTGGAGTAAATAATCCATTGCACATAAATTCTAAAAATAAAAATGTATGGATTTTAGTAACCATTAATGATAACAAACTCAATATATATATATAATCTTCGTATACCAAATATGTGAAATGAAAGTACATATCCTCTCTTCTAAAAAAAAGTATATAATCAAACTTAAAAATACTTACATTCTCAGATGGTACTTTAGCAATCCTTGACTACAGCTTCTCCCAAGTTGAAAATCTTTTTATCCTATAATTCAAAATATGGAAAAAAATCTAAAATGAACATGATCAACCAAGCTCATAACCTCATATAACCACACCTACATCATATAAAAAATAAAAATAATGTTACAGCAAAATAAATGCAAAATTATAAAAAGAATAATAGAGATGATGGGCACTTATACTGAGAGTGGTTACGCAACCCCTTAAGTATCCTACATTCATCTTTGCACCTACATTTTATTTTTATACTAATAAAGCCTTCTCTCTGATAATGCTATGCATGAAATTATATATGGTCTGACCCCATGCAAAGATAGAAAATGAAAAGGGATTCTCCATATATCTACATAACAAATAAGATTATAAGTATTTCTAATATATAAGTTTACAAATAAATCAAAATTAAAATAATTAGAACCTGCATACCTAAAGATTCATCTAGCAACTTCCATGTTGTTTATGGTGAATAAAATAATCCCCATGATGTATAAACATATAAAATGGATAAAATCTTCAATGTCCTCCATCCCTTCTCTCTCTACCAAGGATAGCACGAGGCCTTCCAATCTTTTTTACTTAAATATCACATCACCATGTATCCTCTGGTCAAAATATTTCTACACTATAGTACTTTTTTTCCAACCATCCATTTTGAAATCAACACGGGCGTCATATACCATGAGACCAAAAATCAAACCAACATTTTTGACTACCTATCTTAAAATAATCAGAATCCGTATCATATGCTACAGACATATCATCAATAATTGCTTTTTCTTGTTTGATAGAGGATACGTCAAGCAACGCATGAAATAGAGTCATGCCCATGCGGTTTCAATATTGTTGCCTCATTTTCTTTTTTACTTTTAACATGAAAAGATAGTGTGATGAAATATAACATCGATAATTAATTAGAGAACCTTTTTCACTTCTCTCCTCTTCCTCATCATTGCCCTCGCCACTCTTCCTTGCTAATTTATTTATAACCTATATAAAATAAAAATCTTAAATATAAAAACTTATCAAATCTGCAGAGAGATAACATCAATTATGTATTAATTTAAAAGTATATAATTAAGAAGTATATATAATCAGGACTCTGAACAACCATTTTTAAAATACATGTAACTTAGCAAGTGAATTTTGTAATTAAAGTATACATATAGGTGACTATAACCAATATATGTATAACCAAATGAAAATTTATGTAACTAAATCAGCAACCCATATAACTCTCCTATTAAATATGCTGCTAATTCAATCTAATGCATTACCTCCCTGCTCTTCTCTCTTTTCTCTTTGTATCTTTTTTTTATAGCAATATTTCGACTTGATTCAACCATATCGTGCCATAAAATATATATATCGAACAATTGAATGAATAGGTACATGGTTAAATATTTTAGTTACGTAGTTTACCTTAATAGTTACACATATCATGTTTTTATTTGCAAATCTAACTTTTGATTACATAGCTTGATTTTTTAGTTACATTAGAAAAATAAAAAGATATCGTTTATTTGTTGGGGAGGATCATGACTGGTGTGAAGGAAGCATATAGTTATTATCAACCTAGACCCAAGAGGCTCAGGAACGAGGGAGAGATCGAAGAAAAAAGAAGAAAAAAGGGAAGGAAAATAGAAAAAAGAGAGGACATACCGAGAGATTATCAACATCAGCAGTTGGTATAGATGGAGGAAAAAGGGAGGACGATAGCGGCATGCACCTGGGTGGCCGGATGGCGGTGCTGCCGAGGTCACGATCAATGGTGGAGTATGAGAAGAGAAAGAGAGACAGATTGGGACCGATGGCAGAACGTGAGAAAAGAAAGAGAGACGGATTGGGGTTGCATGTGAGAGAAGGATTTTAGGGACAAGGGATTCAAAACACTGGGTTAATAGAGAATGTTAAAAGAGGGGCGGCATTTATAAATAAATCAAAATAGATAATTTTTTCTAAAAGTAATATATTGAGAGAAAACTCCCCAAACATCTTGTACTCTTCTTATTTGTAATAGCGGTCCTTCTCTAATCTCTTCCACTCTCTTGCAGCTCCACTTGAAAGCTTTGCCTAAGTGGTGTTGGCTTATTGGGCTACATGGAGGTAGTTCAAGTACCGCATTGGATAGGATAAATTCCAAGAGTCTATGACACCATGCTGACTTTTCAACTATCAATGATGTTAACTTTATTAAGGCTAAAGTTACTAGAGGTCCGTTTTTTTGTGGATAAATGATTAACATGAGAATATACAATTTCCTAAGTACATAATTAGATAGAAAAATAATTTATCTATATTCTTTTATATATGAAAAAATGGCTTTGAAATATGTTATTCATGTTCTTTTGTATTACTATTTTTCTTAATAAATTACTAAAATTTATTTATATTTTTATAATATTTTTTATGCTTTTTAGATTTGACGAAAATAGATAATTGAGTTATTATGCATGGAATAATAAATATATTGAAAATAAAAATGAGATATTTTAAAAATAAAATTAAATATTTACTTTACTTACTAATGAAAAAAATGATTTAGCCATCTTTTAGATGGATAAAAAAAAAATTTAATTTTATGGATAAATATTATACATAAAAAATAATTTATTTATTTTAAAAAATATAAAAATATGAATAAATTAATCAATAAAAAAATTAATTTTTTATGATATTTATTTATAAAAGAATGGGACCTTGAGGAGACAGCCAGGTTAAAGATGCTGTGAGTTAAGATGTGATAGCTAGCGGCTTCGGTTGATCCCTCCGCTTTCCCAGTTTATTTTGGGAAGGGTAAAAGCAGTCGTCTGACGCAACCAGAGAAGAATGGTCCATCTTTAGCAGACTTTACTCCCTAGAAAAGGTTCAAGCTGATTTAGAGAAGACTCAGAAACCCGCATCATTAAGGAACATTTAAAGGGAACAGGAAAAGAAAGCAGCATCGGATTCCAATTCCACATCCTGCTAAGGTCCAATCAGGGAGGAACGGTCATGTGAATAATTCTTCTTGGTCATTTCCCGAATCATCCCCGTCCAAGGTAGTACCTTCCATCTAAATGAAGATCGCATCACCTATAAAACAACAACAGAACTACCGCTGCTCCATCAAAATCTAAGATGGAGAGCAGTATGCTCTTAACATTATTTGTTTAATTTATTTTATATTCTAGTTTTATTTTCCCATTGCATCACTACATTTTCAGCTTGTTTGGATTATTGTGGCCTTTTCGTATTAAGCTCTGGCAGCGTTTTGTTACACACACACACAAGCAATGCAGAACCCATCAACCTAATAAAGTAATAATGGCTGCCGCTCTGATACTCGGCTTGCAAGGCCAAACCAGCATCTCAATGTATGTCACTTGACACTGTATACCTTCCCTTTAATCAAGTAGAGAGAGAGAGAGAGAGACAGATCAACAGAAGAAGTAACGAAACTAATCAACAACGTAGATAGAAGGGACGAAGGGCAGAAACTCGTCGCCTCGACCAAAGAACTGGCTGCCCGGGACGGACAAACACCACAAAAATTGCGAGGACGGTTGTGAGGTGGGAGAGGCCCTCGACAGCCTTCGAGCGAGCCGTAGGGCCCGGCGGAGAGGCCGGACCCGGTTGGCACTTTAGTGAAGAGATATCGACCCGCGATGCCAGCCATCACCAGGTAGCTCACCGCCTCCGCCGCCCCGATCGACACCCCAGGCCCAAGCGGGAGGCCGCAACCGGTCGTCTTGAGCGTGTAAAGCGACGGTCCGATCACCGTGTTCGCCAGAAGGCCCACCACCGACGCAACTCTCCAAGTCCTTCGCCTTGCACGTGACCGCAGCATTCTTAGAGGCGACGCCATTTATGGTGGGGAGGAGGCCGGGGCACTCCGTCTCTCGCCTTCGTTCCTGTTGGTGTCGAGGGGCCATTCTTTTCTTCCGCGCTTCGACCGTCCGATTTAAGATCAGGAATGATGACCTGCGATGATAACTACCGTCGTATTAGGGCAACCACAAAATTCAGGCCATATGAAAAGTGGGCTGGAGACTACTCAAGTAGGACACTATTCCTGGTCAAGTTTGGTCCCATTTATCAGTCACTGCAAAGTCCACGTGGACCCAGCACGGCCCAGCAAATTCTTCAGCTTTTCAAGTGGTCTGAGCTGGAGGAACAGTGGCTACCGACGTTAACGGCAACCTTACAACCAAAAATTTCGAAGAATTTATAATAACACTGATCCTGTCCACACGTGACTCGGTTCCCTTTTAGAGGAGATTAAGACGGCCGAATTCATAGACTGTTCTTCTCTAGGTTTCTAATTATTAATTCGGGCATTTCATCACGTACCACAAACTAATACAAGGCTTAATTTTGAGTACTTTTGCACATGGCGACAGATACGTTCCAAAGGCCGAAACTGCCATGGACCCGAGCCCTGCAAGCCACGTCTCCTGGATAAAAACCTAAACCTAATTTTGCTCCATTGGTTTGGACTGACCAAGCCCGGTCACATCTGGTAAATGATGAGGGAATCATTATAAAGGCCTAGATTTGGAGATACACGACACGATGAGAAAAGGGTACACGTGGGTTAGCCACTCATCACCCAGAACAAATCTAATCGATAACAAAGCTTGTCAGCGAAACCACCTTGGGATGTGGTCCGGGCCTGCTTGGACCATTTGGTCCCCAACGGTGACAAATTTCAAAACGCCCTCTCATATATATATATATATATATATATATATATATATATATATATATATATGAAATTGCTCCTACCGGGCCCACTACAACCGTGTTTGGCAAAGCGGTACCGACACTCGTGGGCAATCAATCACAACTGGCCACCTAAGGCCTCCACCTGTCAACAACCAGATTAGAGCCATCTCACCTCCAACAAGATATTCGTCATTTTTAATACATCCCAACACCACCAGATGAGCCTGCCAGCTGTACCCTGCGCCACAGCCAGACAAAACACAGCTCCTACTCCTAACCCTAGCCAAGTCGTTCACTCTGATAGGTAACATGACCAGCTGGTGAGCAGCACACCAACAAGAAGTCAAGGATTGGCGAAACCATCCAACCCCACACTATTAAAAATAGAGAGGGATATGTCAAGGCTGTTGCAATGACACTCATCCAGCATCCAATAGACGTGACATGTAAAAACACACAAGCAAGAGATGGTCGTAAAATAATCTTACCGCCCTCATTAAGGCATCAAATTTCCCGCAATACATGCGCAACTCCCCTGTCCGTATGCGCCGCGAGACCTGCAAGAAAAAGAAAGCATCTGCCAACGCCACACCAACACCAAACACAGCGTCAGAATAAATGCTTTGAGGCAAGCAGGAACAGAGATGCGGCACTCCAAACAGGTACCAGAGAAGAAACAACTTGCCCACTGCCGAGTCTACAAAATTCAAACAGCATGCAACGGCTACTTGTCTTTTGAACTTTCTGAGCTATTTGGAGGGAAAACTCAAACCCCACATATCTACATATAACTGTCATTTGAAAGTAAGGGCTGTAACGGTCGACTAAGGAACCGGGTTCTTACAAGAACACTAACGAACTTTTGAAATAAGGAGGGAATAAACCAAGCTGCAAAGTCATTCCCTCCAAGTTTAAACTACCAAATTCAAGTCTACACAAACATAGATAAAGGGAAAAAAAACCCACCCCTCGTTTCTTCTACTAGCATCCATGTACACTGCTGCTGAAACATCATCAGTGATGCTTTGAAGACCTCAAATCCTCAACACTGTCATCATCTTCTTCATCTCTCTTCCTCTTGTTGGGTTGAGAAGATGAAGGAATGTGTGGCAGGATGCCATTGCTGTGATTATCCTCCTCATCATCAACTTCATCATCATCAACCTCATCTTCATCTTCTTCATTGCAAGCATCAAAATCACTTCCTCCAATCTCATCCACAGGTTGAGCAATCGGCTGCACTAGATATTCTGTTCCAAGATCCTCTTCCTGCAAAAAACATGCATGCATTAATTAAAATGGGAAGTAAAGGTTTAAAAAAAAAAAAATCAACACATTTAAAAAAAATAAATTAAAAACGAACACAATATAGGAATTTGAAAAAAAAAAAAAAAAAAAAAGGAAAGGAGAACAGATGAAATTAAACCTATGCATGTCAACATCTAGCCAAATGAAGAAATCTCGAATGCCAGGGAAATAGCAGAAGAGAAGTTCCATTATTGCTTGCATCAAAATTACTCCAAACATCAGGCACAAACATATTATATTCAAAATTCTTCAGCATGACATCGAAAATGAAAATCACAACTGCAAATTAGAAAGCATACTTTCAACTTACAAAAATTATAAATTCCACAAGCATAGGTCAGCAACAAATTATGCAAAAAGAAAATAATGAAAATTAACTTATTTTTATGAACTGATAATCAAGCAAGAATGATGATCCAAAAGAAAAACATATACAATCAGCTAAACCCTCAGATATTTATTAAACCATTACAAAAAAACAAAAATCACCGAAAAGCAGTAGAGGAAACAAGGATGCAGGGATAAAAGCAAACAGGAACAGATTACTAAACATAAACAAATAAATAAAATAAATACAATACTAAGTTACAGCAGATTTTTAATTACAGAGTCAATGACCTAGGCAAACACCGTCAACCATAAAATTGTAAAAACTTGTCCAAAAGCAATGCTAAGACATTCACATTGAGTTTTGGAAATGAAGAATGCTTCCAGCAGTGTCCTAAAAAACATGCATTAGATGTGCCAAATATTTGTTCAACTCATATCTAAACTCATAGAACCTAAACTAACCTAGAAGCACTGATATCCAGACCAAGGAAACAAAAAAAATATATGCTTAAAGATTCCAAGACATACAACATGATAATAATAATAATAAAAAAAAAAAAAATTAATGTACAATTATGATACTTTGAATACATTTATTTACATACTCAAGCTCATATATCCTTGTACTTATGTAACAAAATTTTAAAAAAGAACTGAAACTTCCATGTTCTTCTAGCCTTCTAAAGTCATATATGCTAAAACATGTAAAATACTCCACGTAACCATTCATGTTCAGAGAGCAATTGTAAGCCTTGAGTCACAAAAAAGGAGGCAAAAACCCGATCCCTTTTTTTTTCCTTTTCTGGGTCAACACATCTTAATAGCATGGCGAAGCCACATTAGCAGATAATACAAAAAAGCTACTCGTTTCTTAAGCCACACTATCAACCAACAAAACATACCAGAATTTTTTAAAAAAAATAAAATAAAAATAAAAATTATTAAATTATTTTTAAAAAAAATCAAAAAAACCCAATTCCTTGACTTCAACTTTTTAAGTCAACACACATCTTACTAGCATGGCAAAGCCCTGTTAGCTGAAAATAAGAAACAGTTAATCTATTTCCTAAGTCATACCATCAACCAATAAAATCAACCGGCCAGAATCAAAACGCTAATAAAATCACCAAGAGTATATCAGATAATAATGTCACAGATAACAGCTAAACACAAAATAGCATAATAGAAGTTTGAGACTATTAATAAAAAACATGCATTCTATAACAAGTGATCGCTGATTAGAAACATTAAACCATGTCAATCAAAATACTGAAGTTCTCCTCTGTAAGGAAGGCAAAAATAATTTTGCACCTTAACTGTATTCATGAAGAAAAAAAATTATCATCCGTGCATGTGGTGAGATGATGAGATCTAAAAATACTGCTGTCAGATCATAAACATGCCAACTCATATTCTGCAGATATTTCGCCATGACTAACCCAACTAGAACCTGTCAACATATTAATCAAAAGATGCAACTGCTGGAATTTTTCATATGCTACCCAGTAATCAAAGCATATTATGGTTGTAGATAATTTTGCAGAAGATATTTAAGAACAGAAAAATTAGAAAAGAAACACCATCTTTTACAGAGACAAATTACAGAATATGGAACTATATGCCAATCCAACTAAGACATAGCATGTCATTGCAATTAAAAAATAAAAAATTAAATTCAAATCACACACACACACACACACACACACACACACACACACAACAGAGAGAGAGAGAGAGAGAGAGAGAGAGAGAGAGAGAGAGCGCGCAAAAGCATACAAAGAATATGCCAAATATTGCATCAAAGGATAATAGTACACTACTTCCAAACGAAGAAAATGAATCATCATAGATCAACTTAGTAAACACCAAATATATAAAATGTCTGCATAAATAATGAATAAAAGGTTAGAGTAAGAAACTGAACACACAACATCTCTAAATCAATTAAGAGAATATATTTCTTAACCAAAATGATATATAAAATAGTTACTGAAAGCAGAGCAAAATGAGAATATACCTCATCTTCATCCTCACCATCACCCTCCTCATACTCCCTATCCTCCTCCACCCCCTGCTCATCCTCCTCACCAATCTCCCCGTTTCCATCCTCCTCCCCCTGCTCATGCCCATCAATCTCCCCTTCCGTGCTCGTCAACCTCCCCATGCTCCCTGGCTCACCATCATCCTCCACATCCTCCTCATCTTCATCCCCATCACCATCCTCCTCATCATCATCCTCTTCATCTATCTCATCTTCCCCAACTTCCTCGACCCCATCAGCATCATCATCACTGTCCCCGACATCATGCACCTCGACCACATCATCATCTTCCCCTTCCTCCTCATCGATCTCCTCCACCAAATCCTCTTCCTCCTCATCGTCATCCTCCACATCCTCCTCTTCTTCCTCTTCCTCGTCCTCCATATCAGTAGAAGCTGCTCCAACCGGCGCCACTCGGAACCCATTCGATAGGTGATGATGAGACCCCCGCCCCAGTCCATTGGCCTCCACCCTCCTACCACTCTCTTTCTCCTCCTCATCAGCGTCACTCTCACCATCCTCATCCACATCGACAATTGCAACCACTCTACCACTTCCTCCAACGCCATTCACCGACCTCCCGGCCCGATCCCCACCATCAACCTCGCCGCTCCCCGGATCCTCCTCCTCCTCCTCTTCGTCATCTTCCTCATCCTCCTCCTCGTCGTCCGACTCTGGCCGCTCGTTCTCATCAGCATCCATCTTGTCAAGATACCTCAACGTCCGGATCATCCCGAACACCCTGGATCGGTAGTCCTTGACCCTGGTGACGGGGCACTCGTAGAGATCCAGCGACACAAGACGAAGCTGGGCGAGAGGCGCGAGATCCTCGAGGAACTGGATCCGATTGTTGGAGAGATCGAGATCCCGGAGCGAATCAAGCCCAGCCTCCACCAGGAACTCGAGCCCGCCAGCGATCCGGTTGTCGGAGAGGATAAGCCGCTGTAGGTTCCGGAGTCGCGGGAACTTCTCCAGCGACGAGACCCCGATGTTGGCGATCGAGAGGTGCTCCAGGCTCTGGTACCTCTCCAGCAGCCCCGGCGGCGGAAGCCGCCCCTGGAGGCACTTCACGGCCCCATCTAGGGTTAGGGTTCGCGGCGCCGACGACGAGTCCGCCTGTCCTTCGAGGGCCGTCTCCACGGCTCTCTCCCAGGCCTCGTCCATTCCTAAGAACCAATACACAAACCCTATATGCCCAATCCCAATCCAAAAAATCCCAAAAAAATACACCAAGGATAAGCGATCAAGACCTCTCAATCGACCAAGCTCCCCCCAACCCCGACATCCAAAATCAATCGATAACACTCATCAACAAAGAACAAGGAAGCAAGGAGAAACGGAAAAGGAGAAAGAAAAGACCTAACGCTAGATTCAGCAAGAAGGGGACGAGCGAAGAAACCTTGATCCTCACCCTAGGAGTTGGAGAAATTTACAATTTTTCGCTCTAATTTTCTTCTCCCCTCCCTCCTCTATCCAGCGAGACCCCCCACGGAAAAAACCCTCGCAACGAGTCCGAGATGCGCTTTCGTTTCTTTTCCTTCTCTCCCTCTCTCCGCCCCTCTCTCTCTCTCTCTCTCTCTCTCACCCCGTACCGTCCACCCTACCCCTGGCCTTTTATTTCTTTTTCATTTTAATTTGAGTTTTTATTTCTGATTTATTTAACTTTTGGTTGGGTTCGATGGCTCAGGGTGACGTGTCGGGTTCGAGCGCCGCAACTGTTGGGCGGGGGCGAACCGGGTCCGCACGGGCTCGGGGTGGGACGCTTTTGTTTTATTTTGGGTGGCGGAGCCAATGAGAACCGTTGAATTAGATGTCGCGGATCGATGACGTGGACAATTTGGACGGTAGATGTGGGGTTGAGTGCGTTGTGTTTCTTCTGTGAGAGAGAGAAAGAGAAGCGTGCTTCGATGGCCGGTGCCAGCGGGCTTTTTTTATTATTTTTATTTTATTTTTATTTTTTTTCTCTCTCTCTTTTTTTTTTTCCCCGAGCTGCGGTGACCGGTGGGGCATCTGGGAAAGGAGATAATATCGGTGGAGAAAGCGTGTGAGGCCGTATCCGTCACAAACGGAGATGACGGTCGTTAACTGAAGTCCATCCAAGTTTACCCTAATAATAATGACCTAGCTAATATGTTTCCTTGCATTATTTTCATTAATGTTATAACAATTAGTCCTTCTTTGCCAAAGCATCGACTGCCCAAAGTAGTATGTTTCCTTGTATTGTTTTCATTAATGGTGAGAATAAAGTAGTATGTCATGTGATAAGAATTTGCTGGTCTAAAGATAAGAAATGTAATGGTTTCAAATGAGAGAGACCTTTCACAATGAAATTTACTCCACCTTCAATGATGATTGGGTTTCATTTGATGGCTTTTTTTTTTTTTTTTTTTTTTTGATAATTCGGTTCCTTTTCTTTTTTCCTGTTTGTACCGTGATTACCTCGTGCAAGATAAATGATCTTTTTGTGAGTTTGTGGAATATGGCGATAATCTATGCCATAGTGCATCAACAAAAGCACCAATCATGCCAAAATATTTGCGTTTCAATTTGATGGCTTGAAAACAAAAAAGAATCGTGCCGTTTGGTGTTGCATGTAGCGATCCAGCCAACTCTTTAAAAATTGCATCAACCTCCAAACATCACACACTGTTCCTATCAACTGCATGGCATTTATGATTGAGTAGCACCATAGAGCATTATATCATAATTTGGTTATAGTAGTATATGTGTTCTAATTCATGGCTTGCTAGCGGCAAAGCGATGAGCTTGTGTGTGTTGTTTTCTGGTTTTGCTTTCACAGCAGGTACATACGCATAATTGACCATCAAAAGCTATGGAAAATGTAACTTTAATTTCATATATATTTGAGGCAAGCTCGGCATGATTAACCTTTTTTTTTTTTGGTAAAGCGAGCATGTTACACTGCATTCAGAGTAGCATGTACAAAGTTTACGTTACACAGAAGGTGCTGCCCGATATGGCTAAAGAACTGTAAATATAAAATATACAGTAACAAAGCACAGAAGAAGTTTGATCAAAAAAAAAAAAAAAACTGTTGGCCCATCTGTGACTGTAAATAGAAAACGTCAAGGACAAAAACTCTAGCTTGACTGTATTCACAGAGAGCTGGTTTTGATTCACAAAGAGTTGCGATTCATGTTCTCACATCATTTTGCGTCACGATATATAATAATCTAAATAATTTTCATTCATAACTTCTTATACTTCTCTTGAAAGCTGTTGTGCATTAATATTTTATTTTTTAATCTTTTGAGATATACTCATGTTAGATCGGTATAAGTATCCGTTTGTTAAAAAATAAAATAAAAATATAAAAAAAATTATAAAAAAAATGATAGCTGTTATGCATCTTCTCTCTTTCTTTCTCTTTCTCTTTCTTTCTTTTTCTATTTCATGGCTCTTTTTCCTTGCCTACAATCCATGGACCGGACATGCATAACACATGCCAAATGATGGTCATTTAGGACGGGGTGCACTTTGACTCTATGACCCTGAGAGAAAAGATCCTTATGTTACTACTAATTACGCTTCTCAATTATATGCTTCTGTGGTGCACCGGAAATATGGAGAACTCCACTTTACCTACGTGACTTCAAACTAGTACTAACAAATTGGTTCTTTTGAATTTTGATGCACCAACTAGCCTTAAGGGTTAAAAATCTTTAGTTAGCCATTCACATTTCAACTTAGGCCTTACAACCTCTTTCTAGCTCGTAAATGAATTTAGGATTGAAAATGAATTAAATATGGATTATATACTAGTACATTCATATTTATATTTATTTAATTAGAGGAATAAATATAGATATTATTAAAAATAAATTTTACTTTCGTCGAAGTTCAGTCTAATGCTTATCTTAATGCAACCGATAATCATGAAAAAGCTTCAATCAAAAATTCTCCCCCAACGGCCAAACTCCTTTCCGATCTTTCCATCAGTCGGACTCCTACAGGAGCCGAACTCCTTCCGAACTTCTCCTTCAGTCGGACTCCTATGGGAGCCCAACTTCTTTCGGATCTCTTCTTCAGTCGAACTCCTATAGGAGCCGAACTCCTTCCAAACTCCTCCTGACTCCTCCTTCAGTCTGACTCCTTCAGGAGCCGAACTCCTTCCGAATCTTTTCTTCAGCTAACGTTCCTCCCGGATGATCTTCTCTAGCTGTATTTTCTTTGGAAGTCTGAACTCCTCTAGAATTGATATATGTCGGAGTTCTTCACCAACCAATGCCTACTTCCTTCGAACTACGGTCATTAAATCTCGATAAACGATCGCCATCAGTTTGCTATAGATGATGCCACAGGTGGTGCCTCCCTCCATGACAGACTCCACCAGGCCTCAAGCGGCCCGCTACTGGACGGTATGGCAATCACTATTAGTCTGAAGATACTTTTCTCTCCATACCGAACTCCATCAGGCCTCGAGCAGTCCGCTGCCAGACGACTGCAGCTATCACCATCAATCAAGCTCCGTTTATAAAAAAGGATCTTTCAGATATATTTTCTCTAAGCTCTCTTCTTCTTTCCAAAATTCTGCCGAACTCTTGTCTGAGCACTTCATTTCTATTGGCTAGAAGAGCTGACTTGATTGTCGGAGGATCCTGCCAGAGCCACCACCATCGACTTCAAACGGGACTTTATTTTGCAGATCACCGGTGGCGACCTCGTCCTCCTTCACTCCAACTCGTTCCGACGTCAACCAGATTCTGCACCAATAAAATTGGAGCTGAAGGAAGAAAACTCTATTTTTGAGGTACCCCTGTTCTTAAAGAAGTGCTCAATCGATCCTGTGGAGCTTCTTCTCTAAGGTTCATCTTCATCCTCTCCCTCAATCCTAAAAAAAATATGGCTACCAGGAGATTTACCACTTCTACCATTAGATTCGAGCCAAATCTATCTATCTCAGCTTCAGTGCCGGTGCATCAACCACCACCTCCATTGACGGTCATGGTA
This sequence comes from Cocos nucifera, assembly GCA_006176705.1. Taxonomy (NCBI): domain Eukaryota; kingdom Viridiplantae; phylum Streptophyta; class Magnoliopsida; order Arecales; family Arecaceae; genus Cocos; species Cocos nucifera. The sequence goes on from QRFJ01000752.1 coordinate 459,399, forward strand.
GATCTAAAACAGTTTAATCTGCTGATGCAGCAGATTCAGGGCCTCACCAAAATGGTGCAGGCCATGCAACAGCCCTCAATGGCGATTCCGCCAGGAAACCCACCGTCGAGATGTCAGGAGTCGGTTCCAAGGAGAGGCACTTGGGCTAGCATACCTATCGTCTCAGAAAAGGAGAAACAGAGAGCAAAGAATCCTTACTTGGATCATGGTTCTTCTTCGTAAGGGACATTCCCCATCCACGGTCGGAAGCCTCCTAAGACCTGTGATCGAGTTGACGTCCTCGATCAGAAACTGCGGAAGATGGATCGACAGATTGAGAAGCTCGACCACGTCGCCCCAGCTCACCATGACGACGTCCGCACCGATCCTCCTTTCTCTCCTCGAATTATGCAAGAGCCTATTCCGCCGAACTTCAAGCTCCCCCAATTTAAAAGCTACGATGGAACCTCTGATCCGATCGATCATCTGAAAGCCTTCCGGACCATGATGCTACTCCATGGCACATCAGACGTCATATTATGCCGAGCTTTTCCATCTACCTTAAGAGGAGCAGCAAAAAACTGATACTCAACATTGAAGTTGGGTACGATCTTCTTATTTGACCAGATGAGCCATCAATTTGTGGCTCACTTCGTCAGCAGCCAACATCCATATTGAGGTTCGAATTTTCTGATGAACATCAAATAGAAGGAGGAAGAATTCATCCGGACTTATATCATCCAGTTTAATACTATTGCATTAGCGGTTTGAAATCTGGACCAGTCAGTTGCGATGGCCGCACTTAAGGATGGCCTTCGGAAGAACGATTTGCTGTTCTCCCTGGAGAAGAAGTATCCCAGAAACATTGCCGATCTGCTAGCTCGGACCGAGGGATATGCCCGTGCGGAAGAAGCCTTCAAGTTGAAGGATGAAGAAGCTATAGGAGAGCGGCAGGCAGGCAAGTCTAGCAAACCTACGGCTGATGGAGGGCCGAATGAAGCTCGACCGTGCTCACGAACTCCCTCCGAGCGCAAGCAAGCCAAAATTTCTTCATGAGCTCGTCATCAAAGGAGCTCCGACAAAAGAACATGGAGTTCCCCCCATGAGGTTTCACAGGAGGGCCGAATGAAGCTTGACCATGCTCACGGATCCTCTCTCTGAGCGCAAGCGAGCCCGAACTCCTCCTTGAGCTCGTCATCAAAAAAGCCCCAATGGAAGGGCGTGAAGAAGTTTCCTCCAGAAGGTTTCACAACTATGCCCCATCAATGCTCCATAGACGCTAGCCTAAAGCAAGCCAATGGTGCTACCACAGCTAGAACCACCAATGAGAGAGGAACAATAAGAAGATCGATCGCCTCCCAGCATCATCAACGCTATCTTTAGGGGGCCTAGTACTTCGGCGAGTCGCCATCTCTCAGCCTCAGAGCCAGAGAAAACTTGCCCCAGATTGGGAAGGCCCATATGAAATAGAGGAGGTCATCCAATCCGAAACTTACCATTTGAAGAAGCTCGAAGGAACAACGCTCTCACGACCTTGAGACTCAGAGAATCTAAGAATGTACTACCGATAATTTTTCTTCAATAAAACTTTTCCATTTCAACATTATTGTTTCTCGATGTAAAAACTACTTGATGACAGAGAAGAAGCAATCAATAGTGGCCATATTAGGAACAGAAGGAGAACCTCATCCTAACATGAGCAAATCAAAGGCCTCGTTTATTTTAGATGAGATGGAGGAAGAGGCCCTGATAATGGTCCTTATGTGCCCCCATAGTCCGTTAAAAATAGGAGGATAACCTCGTCCTAACATGAGCAAAGTTGAAGGCCTCGTTCATTTTAGACGAGATGGAGAAAGAGGTCCTGACAACAATCCTTATGTGTCCCCACAGTCTGTTAGAAATAAAAGAAGTACCTCGTCCTAATGCGAGCAAAGTCGAAGGCCTCGTTCATTTTAGATGAGATGGACAATGGCCCTTATGTGCCCATACAGTCCATTAGGAACAGGAGGAGAACCTCGTCCTAATGCGAATAAAAGTCGAAGGCCTCATTTATTTTAGACGAGATGGAGGAAGAGGTCCTAACAATAGCCCTTATATGCCCCCACAGTTTATTAGGAATAGGAGGAGAACCTCATCCTAATGCGAGCAAAGCCAAAGGTTTCATTCATTTTAGACGGGATGAGAGAAAAAACTCTGACAACGACCCCATTATGCTCTACATCAATAGGAGATAAAATCTCCTTTAACCTCAACCGGAGATAAGATCTCTCCTAAACATCAATCTCAATTAGAGATAAGATCTCCCCCGAGCTTCTACAACAACAGGAGATAAGATCTCCTTCAATCTCGGTTGGAGATAAGATCTCCTCCAAGCGTCTACATCAATAGGACATAAAATCTCCTTTAATCTCGGTTAGAGACAAGATCTTCCCCGAGCCTCAACTTTAACCTCGGCTAAAGATAAGATCTCCCTCGAGCGTCTACGTCAATAGGGATAAGATCTTCTTCAATCTCGATTGGAGACAAGATCTTTTCCGAGCCTCAACTTCAATGACAACCTCGGTTGGAGACAAGATCTTTTCCGAGCCTCAATTTCAACTTCAACCTCGATTGGAGATAAGATCTCTCCCAAGCCTCAATTTCAACTTCAACCTCGACTGGAGATAAGATCTCTTCCGAGCTTCTACAACAATAGAAAATAAGATCTCCTTTAACCTCGACTGAAGATAAGATCTTTTTCGAGCATCTACGTCAATAGGAGATAAGATCTCCTTCAACCTTAGCTGGAGACAAGATCTTCTCCAAGCAATAAGATCTCCTTTAACCTCGACTGAAGATAAGATCTTTTTCGAGTGTCTACGTCAATAGAAGATAAGATCTCCTTCAACTTTGGCTGGAGATAAGATCTTCCCCGAGCCTCAACTTCAACAACAACCTCGACTGGAGACAAGATCTCCCCCGAGCCTCAACTTCAACTTCAACCTTGGTTGGAGACAATATCTCCCCCGAGCTTCAACTTCAACTTCAACCTCAGCTGGAGATAAGATCTCTCTCGAGCTTCTATAAATAACAGGAGATAAGATCTCCTTCAATCTCGATTGAAAATAAGATCTCTTCCAAGCATTCTACGTCAATAGGAGAGAAGATCTCCTTCAACCTCGGCTGAAGATAAAATCTCCTCCGAGCCTCAACTTCAACTTCAACCTCGGTTGGAGATAAGATCTCTCTCAAGCATTTACGTCAATAAGAGATAAGATCTCCTTCAATCTCGATGGAAGACAAGATCTCCCTTGATCCTCAACTTCAACGATAACCTCGGCTGGAGACAAGATCTCTCCCGAACCTCAACTTCAACTTCAACCTTGGCTGGAGATAAGATCTTCCCCGAGCTTTTACAACAACAGGACATAATATCTCCTTCTACCTCGGCTGGAGATAAGATCTCCCTCGAGTATCTACGGTCAATAGGAGATTAGATCTTCTTCAACCTCGATAGGAGACAAGATCTTCCCTGAGCTTCAACTTCAACGACAACCTCGACTGAAGATAAGATCTCCCCCGAGCTTGCACTTCAACATCAACCTCGGCTAGAGATAAGATCTCTTCCGAGCTTCAACCTCAATGGATGCAGAGCCCAAAAAAGACTTCGACGGTTGCCTTTTTGGTACTCCCTTTTTTCGAATTTTGAACTCGAAAGTAGGAAAATTATTGTTGGAGATAAATTTTGCTCCGATCGAAGTCTAGTCTGATACTAATCTTAATGCAACCAGTAATCATGAAAGAGCTTCAATTGAAAATTCTCCTTCAGCAACCGAACTCCTTTCCGATCTCTCCTTCAGTCGGACTCTTATGAGAGTCGGACTCCTTCTGAACTTCTTCTTCAGTCGGACTCCTACGGAAGCCAAACTTCTTTCGGATCTCTCCTTCAGTCGGACTCCTATAAGAGTCAAACTTCTTTCGACTCCTCCTACAGTCGAACTCCTCCAGGAGCCAAACTCCTTTCGAATCTCTCCTTTAACTAGCATTCCTTCCGGATGATCTCCTCTAGCCGTATTTCCTTTGAAAGTTCGAACTCCTCTGAAATTGATATATGTCGGAGTTTTTCACCAAGCAATGCATGCTTCCTCCGAACTATGACCATTAAATCTCGACAAACGGTCATCATCAGTCTGCTACAGACGATGCTACAGGTGGTGCCCCCCTCCGTGATAGACTCCATCAGGCCTCGAGCGGCCCGCTACTGGATGGTATGGCAATCACTATCAGCCTGATGACACCTTCCTCTCTGTAACGAACTCCACCAAACCTCGAGCGATCCGCTGCCAGATGGCTGCAGTTGTCACCATCAATCAAGTTTCGTCTATAAAAAGGGACCCTCCAGATATGTTTTCTCTAAGCTCTCTTTTTCTTTTTAAAACTCTGCTAAACTCTTGCCTGAGCACTCTATTTCTGTTGACCAGAAGAGCCGACTCAATCATCGGAGGGTCCTGCCGAAGCCACCACCATTGACTCCGGATGAAACTTTGTTTTGCAGGTCACCAACGGCGACCTCGTCCTCCTTCACTCCAGCTCGTTCCGACGTCAATCAGATTCTATACCAACAGATATAAATATTAACTAGATATAAAAATTTATATCCATATTTGTTTGAAACAAATATCGGTACAAATCAGAGATATAAATAGAAATATGATTTGGATAAACTTGATGACCATATGAGTAAAGATATTACTAGGTAGATGATAAATCAGATTAATAGTATATTAATTTAGTTATTTATTTTTTAAAAAAATTATACGCATTGCTACAAATAAAATTAGATATTCAAATAAGGATCGTTATCTATCTAAATTCATATCTATTTATTTTTAAAAATATATAAATATCGATATTAGTTGGATGTTAAAATTTCTATTTATATCTGGATAGGTTGAATACGTAAATAAATTTGGATGAATATTATCGAATCTACCATTGCATTTATGGATGATCCAATTGTCCAAGAGAAAACCAGCCTAGATATCATATTTAAACTAGATACTATGATTTTTGGGCATCGACTTATAGCCGCTAGGCCACGCTTAGTGTGTTTTTGCGCATAGCCGTGGTATCCAACTTGGATAACCACGCATCCATGCATCGCCAAAAGTCTAACGGTAGTGCTCGAAGCCACCTTCCCTTATGCACCCTTGGACTTCGCAGGGTGCACCCGAGATAGACGCGCCAACCAACCACATTAACTGATCAAACGAGGAAGTCCATTGAGTCATAGCTACCCAAAAAGTCCATCGATCACCAGGACCGACATAATTGCATGAAGATCTCATGAAACCCATGAGAGAGCTGCCATGGCATTACCTCCATCCTGTACGAATGGTATTGAGATATTGGTGGTCTTCTTCGTGACGTGACATGGAGATTCTGACTCTGTGAGCAAGTATCAGCTCTCACATTTTTAATACATGCACATGGATATATTAGTCAATGAAGATGATGAATTTATACTATTGAAAACTTGAAGGTGCAATGTCTCCTCTATTGGTACCCCAAGCTACTTTCTTTTTCTTCTTTCTTTAGCTAACATGTTCTACTCATGCTTCATGCTTGTACGTAAAACCTTGCATTCAAGTTTGTAAAGAGAGTAAAGGAAAACCTTCCTAATCTATTATTAGATATGACTGGGACTTGAAAGAGAAATGACCTCATCAAGACAAGCTCAACAAGACAATAACATATTCTAGAAAATTTTAATGGTATTATAGTTTTTATTAGGAAATTAAGACATTGAAAAAGATTTATTTAAATCACCCACTTTAAAAATCAGAAACTTCTTACTAATTTTTAAATTTTCAATTTGCATATTTCATCCAGTGATCATGGTTTTGTAGCGATCACTATGTGAACGGAAAGATGAATAATGGATGCACAAGGAAACTATTCTTGATTCTCTACTGAAGATCTTGATGGGTGCAGAATCCAGAAAAAGTCATATGGCTTGTTATGATCCCTTGAATTTTTTAATACTTCCATGCTAGAAGAAAAAAAGGGACCCTTCATCCCCATTCCAAAGACAAAAACAATATGAATATCGAATAGCTAAGATCCTTTATTGCAATTATTGGGAATAAATCTTGCACCAACTGAAGTCCAATCTGATGCTTGATCTAATGCAACTGACAATCACAAAAGAGCTTCGATTGAAAATCCTCTCTCCAACGGTTGAACCCCAACCGAACTTCTCCAACGATCGAACCTCAGTCGAACTCCTACAGTGGCCGAACTCCTTCCAAGCTTCTCCTTCAATCGGACACTTACGGGAGCCGAGCTCCTTTCGGATCCCTCATTCAGTCGAATGCCTATGAGAGCCGAACTCCTTTCGAGCTTCTCCTTCAGTCGGATGCCTACGGAAGTCAAACTCCTCCCGGATCTCTCCTTTAGTCGGACTCCTATGAAAGCCGAACTTCTTCCGAATCCTTCCTTCAGTCGGATACCTACGGAAGCCAAACTCCTTCCAAGCTTCTCCTTCAGTCGGATGCCTATAAGAGCCGAACTCCTCCCGAATCTCTCCTTCAGTCGGACTCCTACGAGAACCGAACTCCTTCTGAATCTCTCCTTCAGTCGGACGCCTATGGAAGCCGAACTTCTTTACGAGCTTCTCCTTCAGTCGGACGCCTACGGGAGCCAAACTCCTCCCAAATTTCTCCTTCAGTCGAACTTCTACGGGAGCCGAACTCCTTCCAGATTCCTCCTTCAGTCGGATGCCTACGGAAGCCGAACTCCTTCCGAATCTCTCCTTCAGTCGGACGTCTACGGAAGTCGAACTCCTTCTAAACTTCTCTTTCAATTGGATGCCTATGGAAGTCGAACTCCTTCTAGATCCCTCCTTCAGTTAGACTTCTACAGAAGTCAAACTCCTCTCGAATCCCTCCTTCAGTTGGACTTCTACAGAAGCCGAACTCCTTCCGAACTCCTTTCGGACTCCTCTTTCAGTCGAATTTTTATAGGAGCCGAACTTCTTCCAAGCTTCTCCTTCAGTCAGACTTCTACAAGAGCTGAACTCCTTCCGTATCTCTCCTTCAGTCAAATTTTTATAGGAGCTGAACTCCTTCCGAGCTTTTTCTTCAGTTAGACTTCTACACGAGCCGAACTCCTTCCGTATCTCTCCTTCAGTCGAATCTCTACAGGAGTCGAACTTCTTTCGGACTCCTTCAGCTAGCGTTCCTCTCGGATGATCCCCTCTAGCCATATTTCCTTTGGAAATCTGAACTTCTTTGAAATTGATATACGTCAAAGCTCTTCACCCCTCCATGCGGCTCCGAGCGGCTCAGTATCAGACGGCTGCGGCCATCACTATCAGTCCACTATAAATGATAGTGATCCACTATCGGACGATGATGGTTGTCACCATCAATCTGCTGCAGATGATACTACAGGCTCCCTGACAGACTCCACCAGACCTTGAGCGGTCCGCTATCAAACGGCTGTAGCTGTCACTATCAATCCGCTATAAGCTTCATCTATAAAAAGAGACCCTCCAAATATATTTTCTCTAAGCTCTCTTCTTCTTCCTAAAATTCTGTCGAACTCTTTCTTAAGCACTCCATTTCTATTGATCAGAAGAGCTAACTTGATCGTCGGAGGGTCCTGCCAGAGCCACCACCATCAACTTTGGACGAAACTTTATTTTGCAGATCACCGACGGTGACCTCATCTTCCTCAACTCCAGCTCGATCCAGCGGCGACCTCTCTTCTTCCTCTTTAGAGTTCTTTTCCGAAAAAAAATGTCTCTCAGAAAAGCTTTGATCAGGTGATCAACGGCATCTACAGTCAGATTCCGTCCAGACCTATCCGCTCCCACTTCAGCTCCAGCAACTCAAGTTCCATCTGTAGCCATGGTGGATGCAAAGTAGTTCAACTTGCTAGTCCAACAGGTTTGTGATCTCACGAAGGTGATGTAGGCCATACATCGATAGGCTCCAGTACCAATTCGATCGGAGCAGGCTTCTCCGGAGCCCCATGGTTCAGTTTGGAAATGGCTGACCTGGGCTACCCAACCTCTAATCTCTGGAAAGGGAAAGTAGAGGATGGAGGGTCCTTACTCGAATCATGACTCGACCCAGGGTGAAGCTATGCATCCATTTCATCGAAAAATTCTGAAGATCAACGATCATTAAGATCTCCTGGATCAAAGACTCCTAGAAATGAGCTGATGAATCGAAGAGCTCCGTCATACTCCCTCCTCATACGATAATGATATTTGCACTGATCCTATTTTTTCTCAAAGGATCATGCAGGAACCAATCCTACCAAACTTCAAGCTCCCGTAGTTAGAGAGTTACGATGGAACCACCGATCCGGTCGACCACCTAAAGATCTTTCGAATAATGATGTTTCTCCATGGTGCGTCAGATGCTATTTTGTGTCGAACTTTTTCATCCATCCTCAAAGAAGCCGCCATAAACTGATACTCGATACTTAAGCTGGGTACCATCTTTTTTTTTGATCAGATGAGCCATCAGTTCATGGTTCACTTCGTCAGCAGTCGACGTCCGCATCGAGGTTTGGATTCTCTAATGAACACTAAGCAAAAGGAGGAGTCCATCCGAGCTTATGTCATTCGATTTAATGCTACTACATTGGAGGTCCAAAACCTGGATCAATCAGTCGCCATGGCCGCACTCAAGGGCGGCCTTCAGAAGAATAATTTATTATTCTTTCTAAAAAAAAGTATTCCAAGGATTTTGTCAATATACTAGCTCGGACTGAAGGGTATGCCCGAGTTGAAGAGGCCTTCAAGGCCAAGGATAATGAAGCCTTTGGTGAGCGGTGAATCGGCAAGTCGGACAGGCTCGTCGAGGAAGAAAAGTCGAGTGAAACTCAGCTACGCTCCCGAACTTTTCCTAAGCGCAAGTGAGCCCAAACTCCTCCCCAGGCTCGGAGGCAGGAAAGCCCCGACAGAAGGGCACGACGGGATTATCTCCTCTGAAGATTTTACAACTACGCCCCTCTCACTACTCCAAAGATCCAAGTGCTGATGAAAATTAGGGAGTAACTATCGAGATCGAAAAGGATGCATACTCAACCTAGCAAGCGCAATCCTAACAAGTTCTGTCTTTATCATCGTGACTATAGTTACGATACTGAGGAGTGTATTTAGCTCCAAGATAAGATCGAGGAGCTCATTAGGCGAGACAGACTTGGTCGATTCCTACGGCGATGGCCTGAAAGATGGAAAGATCGACCGAGGACATCGTCGCAGTCTGAACCACCAAGGGGGGAGGATCAATAAGAATATCGATCATCTCTCAGCATCATCAATACCATCTTAGGAGGATTTCAGTGGGGAGAGGCTAGTGAATCCAAGGGATCAGTGAAGAGATGGAGGACTGAAGAACTCATAATCTTCACTGAGGTAGATGCTTTGGGGGTCCAGTTTTCGCACAATGATACGGTTATAATCTCTTTAAACATTGCCGACTATGATGTACGCCGCATTTTGGTAGATAATGGAAGCTCGACTGATATTTTATTTTATAATGCTTTCTCGAAAATATCCTTACTCAATAACTACTTGGGATCGATGAAATCTCCATTGGTAGGCTTTACTAGTAATTCCATATCAGTTGAGGGCATAATGATCTTAGCTATGACTGCAGGGCAACGTCCGAAGCTGGCTAAGGCATAGATCGATTTTTTAGTCTTAAAGGCTCCATCTACCTATAATATTATTCTCGATTGATCTGGTCTAAATGTACTTCGGATAGTGGTATCAACTTATTATTTGAAGATGAAATTTTTGATAAATCACGGGATCGAAGAGATCAGGGAAGATCAAGCTCTGGTGAGGCACTGCTACTCAATTATTCTGTATGAGGAAGAATAGTCAGACCCTTATCCTGTTGACGAGCTGGATGTCCGCGATGACCTCACCGAGGAACGAGATGAGCCTATGGAGGACCTCGTATCTGTGCCCTTAAATGATGAAAATACGGAGCACGCAGTGCAGATCGGCTCCAACTTGGAAGACGAGGTTCGGAAGCAACTCGTCATCTTTCTTAGGAAGAACACAAACGTCTTTGCTTAGGCCCCAGCGAATATGCTAGAAATTGATGTCAAGGTCATAGAACATCGGCTGGCCGTTGATTCGAAGTATCGACCGATAAAAGAGAAGATGCACAACCACGCCCCAGAGAGGCAGAAAGCAATCATAGAAGAAGTAGGTAAGCTCCTCAAAGCTGAATTTATTCGAGAAGTTAACTATCCGATCTGGGTCTCGAATGTAGTCCTCGTCAAGAAGACAAACAATAAGTAGAGGATGTGTATAGACTTCAAAAAGCTGAATAAGACCTATCCAAAAGATAGCTACCCTCTACCTAGAATTGATCAACTAGTGGATGCAACCTCGGGCCATAAGCTCCTCACCTTCATGAACATCTTCTCCGATTATAACCAGATACGGATGGCGCTAGAGGATGAGGAGAAAACTACTTTTGTTACTGACCGTGATCTTTATTGTTACGAAATTATGCCATTTGGACTCAAAAACGTAGGGGCAATATACCAGCACCTGATTAACAAGATCTTCAAGGAGTAGATCGACCGCAACATGAAAGTGTACGTAGATGACATGCTCGTCAAAAGTCGAGCTTCTATAAATCACCTCGTCGACCTCGAAGAGATATTCAGGGCACTCAGAAAATATAAGATGAAGCTGAACCCGATCAAGTACGCCTTTGGTGTAACCTTTGGAAAGTTTCTAGGGTTTATGGTATCAAGACGTGGGATTGAAGCAAATCTAGAAAAAATCTGAGCCATTTAGAAGATAACTGCTCCAAAAATAATCAAAAAAGTTCAGCGTCTGACTAAAAAAGTGACATCCCTAAATCGCTTCATCTCAAGATCGACCGAGTGATGCATGCCTTTCTTCTGATTTCTCAGGCAACCAAAGAGCTTCTAATGGACGGTGGAGTGCCAACAGATGTTTGAAGAGCTTAAGAACTACCTCGGTTCATCCCCACTACTGGCAAAGCTCGAATCCGAAGAAGAATTATTTCTGTATCTAGCAGTCTTCCTGATGGTCTTGATAGCAGTCCTGGTCAAAGAGGAAGCGAAGATACAACGATCGATCTATTATGTAAGTTGGGTCTTAAGGGATGCAGAGACCAGGTACTCTAAGCTAAAAAAATTGACTGACTCTCTTCTAATTGCTGTCAGAAGACTTCGACCTTACTTTCAGGGGCACACCATAACGGTCCTCACGGACCAACTAATAAAAGCAGTCCTTCATCGAATAAATGCTTCTGGAAGAATCGCAAAATGAACAACCAAGCTCACAAAATTTGACATCAACTATCAACCCTGGCCAAAGCCCAGATATTGACAGATTTTATAGTAGAACGTACCATCCCAGCTGAAGTCGAGCTTGAACAGAATGAGACTGACGCTCTGCTGTCGCAATCGAGCCTTCCTGAAGAGAGTGTTGACCTTTTCGAAGACTTTTGGGCTCTATACATGGATGGTTCATCCAACTCCGCTTGAGCATATGTGGAATTAGTCATAGTCAGCCCTGAGGGAGTCATTACTGAGTATGCGCTACGCTTCGAATTCTTCATGACTAATAATGGAGCCGAGTAAAAAGCATTGATTGTCGGATTAAAAATAGCAAGAGAGTTAAAAGTAGATCGTCTCCAAGTCTACAGTGATTTTTAATTAGTGGTTGGCCAAGTTAGTGGCAACTATAAAGCGCGGAAGAAAAGTATGATGAAGTACCTGAAGAAAGTAAAGAATTTGACCCCAGTCTTCGGTAGTTTTGGCATTCAACGGATTCTGAGGGTAGAAAATACAAGAGCCGATCTTCTCTCTAAATTAGCCACTTCAGTCCCAGTCGAACTGTCAAAAGTAGTATTTTTTGAGACTCTGAAATACCCAAGCTTAGAGGAATCACAGATCGTTATGCAAATGGAGCTTGAGCCGAGCTGGATTGACCCATTGGTTGCCTACCTCAAGGAGAAAGTTCTTCCTCATAATCTAAAAGAAGCTCGAAAACTCAGGAATCAAGCCTCGTGGTATGTTTTGTACGAGGACAAGTTATATAAGAGATCATATTCTCTACTGCTGCTGAAATGTCTTCGATTTTCAAAGATCGACTTCGCAATATGTTAAGTGCACGAGAAAATCTGTGGAAGTCACATAGGAGCCAGATTTCTATTATGAAAACTACTTTGGTAAGAATACTATTGGCTGACCTTGTATCATGATTCTGTAGAGTATGTCAAGAAATATAACTACTGTCAGAAGAATACAAATGTACAAAGACAGTCGACCTCCGAGCTTACTCCACTAAGTGCATCTTGATCATTTATGCAATGAAAAATGGACATACTTAGTCCTTTTTCGACGACGTTCGGGCAGCGAAAGTTCCTCCTGATCGCGATCGACTATTTCACCAAATGGATCGAAGCTGAACCACTAGCAAAAATTACCGAGGCCAAGGTACAGAACTTTATCTAAAAGTTAATAGTTTGTCGGTTCGGTCTGCCCCAAACTCTCATAACTGATAATGGGCGACAGTTCGCTGGGACGAGGTTCGCCGAATTCTGCGAAGACCTAAAAATCTTCCACCACTTCACATCGGTAGCTCACCCATAGGCAAATGAAAAAGCTGAAGTAACCAATCGGACTCTGCTATAAGGCATCAAGACAAGACTCGATAGAACAAAGAAGACCTGGATGGACGAACTCTATCATATCCTCTAGGCGTACCGAACTACTCAAAAATCGTCGACTAGAGAAATACCATTCGTCTTAGCCTTTGAAATGGAGGCAGTCATACCAATCGAGCTTAAACTTTCATCAGCATGAGTCATCGCCTTCAATGAGCAGCATAATCTGTGGGACCTCAGAGCCAACCTTGATCTACTGAAAGAAAAAAGAGAAGAAGTCCAGATTCGGATGGCGGCCTACAGACGAAGGGTGGCTCGATATTAATTTCAGAGTCAGAAGTAAAACATTCAAAATGGAAGACTTAGTGCTTCGACGAGCCGCCATCTTCCAGCCTTAAATTCAGAAGAAACTTGCCCCAAATTGGGAAGGCCTATATGAAGTGGTGGAGATCATCCGATCCGAAACTTATCGTCTAAAGGAGCTCGGAGGAACAATGTTCCCATGACCTTGGAACTCAAAAAATCTGAGGATGTACTACCAGTAATATTTTCGCAATAAAACTTCTTCATTTTGATATTATTATTTTTTATTGTAAAAATTATATGATGACATGAAAGAAGCAATTAAAAGTGGTCATGTTAGAAATAGGAGGAGAACCTCATCCTAACATGAGCAAAGTCGAAGGCCTCATTCATTTTAGATGAGATGGAGGGAGAGGCTCCGATAATGGCCCTTATATGCCCCCCACAGTCCGTTAGGAATAGGAGGAGAACCTCATCCTAACGTGAGCAAAGTCGAAGATCTCATTCATTTTAGACGAGATGAAGGGAGAGGCCCCGATAATGGCCCTTATGTGCCCCATAGTTTGTTAGAAACAGAGGAGAACCTCGTCCTAACGTGAGCAATGTTGAAGGCCTCGTTCATTTTAGACGAGATGGAGGGGAGAGGCTCCGACAATGATCCTTATGTGTCCCTACGGTCCGTTAGGAATAGGAGAAGAATCTCGTCCTAACATGAGCAAAGTTGAAGGCCTCGTTTATTTTTAGACGAGATCGGAAGAGAGACCCTGACAATGGTCTCTATGTGCCCCCATAGCCCGTTAGGAACAGGAGGAGAATCTCGTCCTAACGTGAGCAAAGTCGAAGACCTCATTCATTTTAGATGAGATGGAGGGAGAGGCCCTGACAACGGTCCCTATGTGCCCTAACAGTCCGTTAGGAATAGGAGAAGAACCTCATCCTAATGTGAGCAAGGCCGAAGGCCTCGTTCATTTTAAATGGGATGAGAGAAAAGACCTTGACAACAGCCCCATTATGTCCGACAATAGAAGAAGACAAGATTTCCTCTAAGCTTTAACTTTGACGCCGATCTCGATTGGAGACAAGATCTTCCACGAGCTTCAACTTTGATGTCAACCTCGACTGAAGACAAGATCTCCCATAAGCTTCAACTGCAACATCAACAGAAGACAAGATCTCCATGGACCTTGGCTGAAGACAAGATCTCTTCCGAGCTTCGGCTTCGACATCAACCTCGGCTGGAGACAAGATCTCCCACAAGCTTCAGCTTCGACGTCAACTTTGATTGGAGACAAGATCTTCCACGAGCTTCAACTTCGACGTCAACCTCGATTGAAGATAAGATCTCCTACGAGCTTCAACCGCAATGTCAATAGGAGACGAGATCTCTCTGGACCTTGGCTGAAGATAAGATCTCTCTTGAGCTTCAACTTCAATGGGTGCGGAGGTCGAAAAAGAACTTTGGCAGTCGTCTTTTTTGTACTCTCTTCCTTCGAAGTTTTGAACTCGAGAGTGGGGGAACTATTATTGGGGATAAACCCCGCTCCCATCGAAGTTCAGTCTAATGCTTGGCCTAATGCAATTGGCAATCACGAAAGAGCTTCGATTGAAAATCCTCTCTCCAACGGTCAGACCCCAGTCGAACTCCTTCAACGGTCGAACCCCAGCCGAACTTCTTCAGCGACTGAACTCCTCTAGCGATCGAACCCCAGTCAAATTTCTTCAGCGGTTGAACTCCTCTAGTGGCCAAACTTCTTTCGAATCCCTCCTTCAGTCGGACGCCTACAGGAGTCGAACTCCTTTCGAATCCCTCCTTCAGTCGGACGCCTACAGAAGCCAAACTCCTTCCGAGCTTCTCCTTCAGTTGGACGCCTATGAAAGCCGAACTTCTTCCGAATCTCTCCTTCAATCGGACTCCTACAGGAGCCGAACTCCTTCCGGATCCCTCCTTCAGTCGGATGCCTACAGGAGTCGAACTCCTTTCGAGCTTCTCCTTCAGTCGAACGCCTATGGAAGCAGAACTTATTCCGAGCTTCTCCTTCAGTCGGACGCCTACGGAAGCTGAACTCCTCCCGGATCTCTCTTTCAGTCGGACTCCTATGGGAGCCGAACTTCTTTCGGATCCCTCCTTCAGTCGGACGCCTATAAGAGCCGAACTCCTTTCGGATCCCTCCTTCAGTCGGACTTCTACAGGAGCCGAACTCCTTCTGAACTTCTTCTTCAGTTGAATTTCTGCAGGAGCCGAACTCCTTCTGAGCTTCTCCTTCAGTCGAACTTCTACAGGAGCCGAACTCCTTCTGTATCTCTCCTTCAGTCGGATTTCTACAGGAGCCGAACTCCTTCCGAGCTTCTCCTTCAGTCGGACTTCTACAGGAGCCGAACTTCTTCCATATCTCTCCTTTAGTCGAATCTCTATAGGAGCCGAACTTCTTTCGGACTCTTCCTTTAGCTAGCATTCCTTCCGAATAATCTTCTCTAGCCGTATTTTCTTTGAAAGTCCGAACTCCTCTGAAATTGATATACGTCAAAGCTCTTCACCCCTCCATGCGGCCCCGAGTGACTCAGTATCGGATGGCTACGACCGTCACTATCAGTCCGCTGCAGGCGACAGTGATTCACTACCGAACGACGATGGCTATCACCATCAATTTATTACAGATAGCGCTATAGGCGGCACCTCTCCCTGATAGACTCCACCAGATCTCGAGCGGTCCGCTACCAGGTGGTTACAACTGTCACTATCAATCTGCTACAAGCTCTGTCTATAAAAAAAATTCTCTAGATATGTTTTCTCTAAGCTCTCTTCTTCTTTTCGAAATTCTGCTGAACTCTTTCTTGAGCACTCCATTTCTGTTGGCTAGAAGTGCTGACTTGATCATCGGAGGGTTTTGCTGGAGCCACCACCATCGATTCCAGATGAAACTTTATTTTGTAGATCACTAACGGCGATCTCGTCTTCCTCGACTTCAGCTCGATCCGGCGTCAATCAGATTCTGCAACAACAGCAATTAAATTTTTTTATTATTCATATAATTCGATCAACCAATTTTCAACTTAGAAACCTCTACTTTCCTTATTTCTTTCTCTCTCCCTTAAAAAAAAAAAAAAAAGACAAATGTATTATATATGGTAGCAGGGGGATATAAGCATGCTCCTACCATATAAGTCACATCATTGTGAAGTAAATTGGGAGGTTCATGGATCCTTTCTAATCTCTAAAAAAAAAAAGTGATTAATGATTTTTTTAACATTTAACCCCAGCAACTTAACAAAAAATTCTATAACTTGACAAATTTTTTTTTTTAAGACGTACTTCAACTTATTTTCGTTGATAACATGAAATTTTTATCATCAAAACTAGTTAATGTAAGAAGGTGAGAGACACCATGCTTGGCGACGATCATTCAGTCTGATTAATTTTTAATTAATTATGTAATTTTGTTATATACAACCCCAAGTAGGAGGCGGATTCTGGTGGAACCAAACCCGAACCCGAGCCCGTACCCGAACCGAAACCGGCCAGCCTTCAACCTCCGAATTCCGATGTTATTTCCGGGTTCTAGCTCAGTTACTTCGGCGTGTCGTCGCCTCCGGCCTCCGAGCCTCCGGCCCGGCTCCCTTCCGTCATTTCTTTTACCCGGTCTCTTCCCTCAGTGGAACTCCTCCGCCTGTGGCGCTAATGGCGTCGATGTCCATCTCCATGCCCTTCGGCTTCGCGGCCGCCTCCCCCGCTTCCGTTTCCCCTTCGCCATCCGCTCCCAGGTTGCTCTCTCCCTCGCCCACTGATTTGTCTTTCGATTTCCGTTGCTGATTTCCTTCACTCATTTGAGTAATTTACTTTATTTGATTGTTGTTTTCCTCCCAGAAACTTGCTCAGATTTGCTCCCTCCGCGTCGCTCGACCACGGAGGTTAGTTCATGTCTGTTCTCCGTGTCTCTATTTTCCCCATTGTGAGGAGTTCAGATATTATGGACGATTGATTTCATTATCCCCGTTTAAATTATCATGTATGGATTTCCCCAAAAAATTAAAACATCTGGATGCCAATTGGTGGATTTGTTATGAGGGTATCGTCCTGTGTCTACTTTCGGTTAAGATTCGTATAATAGCGTGAGTTGTTTGCAGATTATGTGTTTTGAAATGAATGGAGAAAATGAAATGGTAATTGGTGATTTTTCACTTTATTATCTGAATGTTTTAGAACCTCTGTTAGGATTTGGCCGAGCCTCATTCATAGTGTGAGATCGGGCATTAAGGTTTTAGGAATTACTAATTGCTGAAAGGCTAAAGTGAGAAGCTGTTTGTATGGGACTGAAAGAAGTTATAGGGAGCTACTTGTATGAAAGAAAAGAAACGGGTTCCCTCCAACCACATTTGGTTCCATATCAGCACGATAATTTGATTATAAGAATAGGACATCTGGATTTTTTTTTGGGTTCTGAAATTTTGGAATGGATGAAAGAGTGATAAACATGTGGTGGGTTCTGACTAAAATGGATGTTGGTGCAGAATCTGACCAATGCCGGATCGAGTTGGAGTTGAGGAAGAAGAGGTCGCCGCCCGTCAGTGATCTGTAAAATAAAGTTCCGCTCGGAGTCGGTGGTGGTGGCTCTGGCAAGATCCTCCGATGATTAAGTCAGCTCTTCTAGCCAACAAAAATGGAGTGCTCAGAAAAGAGTTCCGCAGAGTTTAGGGAAGGAGAAGAGAACTTAGAGAACGTATATGGAGGGTCTCTTTTATAGATGGAGTCCGGAGCAGACTGATAGTGACAGCCGTAGTCGTCCGATAGCTAGTCGCTCGGGGCCGCGTAGGATTTGTTACGGAAAGAGGCGCCGCTTGTAGCAGACTGATAGTAACAATCGTAGCCATCCGGTAGTTGGCCGCTCAGGGCCGCATGAGAGGGGCGTCGCCTGCAGCAGACTGATAGTGATAGTCATAGCCGTCTGATAGCTGGCCGCTCAGGATCGCGTGAGAGGGGCGTTGTCTGCAGCAGACTGATAGTGACAGCCGTAGCCGTCCGGTACTGAGCCGTTTGGAGCCATATGGAGGGATGAAGATATTTGACGTATGTCAATTCCAGAAGAGTTTGGATTCCTAAAGAGAATACAGCTAGAGGGGATCATCCGAGAGGAATGCTATTTGAAATCTGAAAGTAATCTGCTGAAGAAATTCGGATGGAGTTCGACTGATGGAGAAGTCCAGAAGGAGTCCGACTGGTGGAGAAGTTCGGCCGAAGGAGTCCGACTGGTAAAAAAGTTCGGCTGAAGGATAAGTTCGGAAGGAGTTCGACTCCTGGAGGAATCCATCTGAAGGAGAAGTTCGGACGGAGTTTGGCTCCTGGAGGAATCCGACTGAAGGAGAAGTCTGAAAGGAGTTCGGCTCCTGGAGGAATTTGACTGAAGGGAAAGTCCGAAGAGAGTTCGGCTTCTGGAGGAATCCGACTGAAGGAGAAGTCTGGAAGGAGTTTGGCTCCTAGAAAAATTTGACTAAAGGAGAAGTCTGGAGGGAGTTCGGCTTCTGAAGGAATCCGACTGAAGGAGAAGTCTGGAAGGAGTTTGGAGAGGTCTTGGAAGAAGTTCGGCTCCTAGAGGAATTTGACTGAAGAAGAAGTTCGGAGGGAGTTCAACTCCTAGAGGAATCCGACTGAAGGAGAAATCCGGAAGGAGTTCGGCTCCTGGAGGAATCTATCTGAAGGAGAGGTTCGGAATGAGTTCGGCTTCTGGAGGATCCGACTGAAGGAGAGGTCCGGAAGGAGTTTGACTCCTGAAGGAATCCATCTGAAGGAGAAGTCTGGAAAAAGTTCGGCTCTCGGAGGAATTTGACTGAAGGAGAAATTTGGAAGGAGTTTGGCCGCTGGAGGAGTTTGGCCGCTGGAGGAGTTCAGCCGTTAAAGGAGTTCAGCTGGGGTTCGACTGCTGGAGGAGTTCGGCTGAGGTTCGGTCGCTGAGGAGTTCGGCTGGTTGGAGGAGTTCGGTTAAGGTTCGGCCGCTGGAGAAGTTCGGCTGGGGTCCGACCGCTGAAGGAGAATTTTTAATCGAAGCTCTTCCGTGATTACCGGTTGCACTAGGCTAAGTATCAGGTTGGACTTTGGTGGGAGCGGGGTTTATCTCCAACAATAGTCCTCCCATTCTCGAGTTCGAAATTCGAAGGAAGGGAGTACAAAAAAGACGACTGTCGAAGTCCTCTTCCGGGCTCTGCATCCATTCAGGTTGAAGCTCGGAGAAGATCTTGTTTCCAACGAGGTTGAAGGAGATCTTATCTCTAGCCGAGGTTGAAGGAGATTTTATCTCCTATTGAAGGATTGGAGCTCAGGGAAGGTGTTACCTCCAGCCGAGGTTGAAGAAAATCTTATCTCCTGTTGAGGTTGACGTTAAAGCTCAGGAAAGATCTTATCTCCAGCCGAGGTTGAAGGAGATCTTATCTCCCATTGAGGTTGTCGTTGATCTTATCTCCAGCCAAAGTTGAAGAAGATCTTATCTCCTGTCCCAGGTTTTCGCGCTTGTTGCTTGTTGCGGACGCCGAGCTCGTTGTGGACGTCGGATTAGGACTTCTCTTGCAAACCAGGATAAGGTTCTGTCTTTCGCATTTGGCGTAGTCAGATTGTAGTGGGAAAACTCGTGTAAGAATTCTCCACCGAGCTTCTTCCTTCTCCACGTCTTTGGTCTACGAGGTTCCGACTTTTGTTCATGTTAGGACGAGGTTCTCCTCCTATTCGTAACAGGCTGTAGAGACACATTAGGATCGTTGTCGGGGCCTCTCCTCTCACCTCATCTAAAATGAACGAGGCCTTCGGCTTTGCTCACGTTGGGACGAGGTTCTGCTCCTGTTCCTAACGGGCTGCAGGGGCACATTAGGGTCGTTGTCGGAGCCTCTCCCCTCATCACGTCTAAAATGAACGAGATTTTCGACTTTGCTCACGTTAGGACGAGGTTCTCCTCCTATTCCTAACGGACTGTAGGGGCGCATAAGGGTCGTTGTCAAGGCCTCTCCCCTCATCTCATCTAAAATGAACGAGACCTTCGACTTTGCTCACGTTAGGACGAGGTTCTTCTCCTGTTCCTAACGGGCTATAGGGGCGCATAAAGGCCGTTGTCAGGGCCTCTCCCCTCGTCTCATCTAAAAGGAACGAGGCCTTCAACTTTGCTCACGTTAGGATGAGGTTCTTCTTTTGTTCCTAACGGACTGTAGGGACGCATAAGAGCCGTTGTTAGGGCTTCTCCTCTCGTCTCGTCTAAAATGAAAGAGGCCTTCGACTTTGCTCACGTTAGGATGAGGTTCTCCTCCTATTTCTAATGGACTATAGGGGCGCATAAGGACCGTTGTCAGGGCCTCTTCCCTCATTTCGTCTAAAATGAACGAGGCCTTCGACTTTGCTCACGTTAGAACGAGGTTCTCCTCCTGTTCCTAACGGACTGTAGGGGCACATAAGGGCCGTTGTCAAGGCCTCTCCCCTCATCTCGTCTAAAATGAACGAGGCCTTTGACTTTATTCATGTTAGGACGAGGTTCTCTTTCTATTCCTAACATGGCCACTATTGATTGCTTCTTCGCTGTCATCATATAGTTTTTGCACCAAGAAATCTTAATATTGAAATGAAGGAGTTTTATTGAAGAAAAATTACTACTAGTACATCCTCAGATTTTTTGATTATTATTAGTTGATAAAATAGTAAAATATTGATTAGTACAATATTTCAAGCTGACCCCAAATAGTTGTGCCAATGCTTGGTGGTTATAATTATGCTTAGTACAGTGTCAACTGTCTAGTATATTTTGGATTGATATTACAAATACCACATTTTTAATTTCCTTCTCTAGCAATTCTTTGCCATGATGAGTGATGAAAATTTTGAAGGTAAGTTTCATCAGTTGTTGAAGTGAGATGTTCTTGATTGCTGTCCACTTCAACTATGAAGATAACCTTCACATAATTTCATCTTACCACCCCATCTATGGATAACTCAGCATTTTCTTGATAATGTACGTCCGCATACTTTGTTGAAGCTTTTAAAAACACTTGGTGGCATGATATCATCATGAATACCAAGGAGTCGTGTACTGCGGTATCTTATAAATAATTTTGGGGACATATCATATGTTCTCCCCCCACCCTTTCCTTTTCTTTGTGAAACCCTATTGATTAAATAGCATTTTGTCAAACAATATCAAAATAATTGTATACTTGCATTATTTTCAATAACATTTGCCCCTTATTTTGCTCAATATTCACATCAGAACCTTTTCCTTATCTATAATTATCAGAGGTAGCGTGAATCCAGGCATACAGGAATGCTATTTAAGTTTGTGGGCTTGCTTTACTATTGGCAAGATAGTTGTTTATCTGTTCATTCTCTTCATAATATTGAATGTTTAGTAGGCATACTCTTTAATTTTGATGATTATTCTTCTTCAATTTGAAGAATATTATTTATTTACTAACTATTGGAAGCTAAGTGATACTTTCCTTTTTCCTTTTTTTTTTTTTTTTTTTTTTTTTTGTCTCACTGAATAACCAGATAAAGCCCAAGGTTGGAACTGTGTGCTTTGGGGTGGCTGCAAGTCAAGGAGCACTTCTTCTTGCTGGGGGAGAGAAGGGAATGCGCTATGCGATGCCAAATGCTTGCATAGTGATACATCAACCACAAAGTGGATGTGGGGTATGACCTAATATCATGCTGTAGTTCATTGCACCACACTGAAAGGGCTAATCTGTGATAAGTGTTAAACCTGTCATTCTTGCTGACCTTTGAGTGATTTATTAATTGTTCTCTTGACCATTGACATCTTGTCTCAGGGTCATGTGGAGGATGTGAGGAGGCAGGTGAAAGAAGCTGTTCAATGTCGTCGTGTAAGTTTCTCTTTTGGGATACTTAGAAGCAAGTTCTAGTTGAGCCTGCATGGAATGTCAGGCTATTTTGTGTCGGTTGGCTATCCGGTTTCTTCCCCAATCTAAGTATGAACTCCTTATCATCCATAAAAGTGATGAAAAGCCTAACTAATTGAATAGTTGGAAGAATGAGTAAATTCAATAGGCATCTTATATTCAATTTCACACCTAAGTTGCTTATACTGAGGGCACTGTTTAGAGATATTTTTAACCGCATTGTACTTGGTCATGTTCCAATGGATTTTTTCTTTTTCTGAGAAACATGGTAGGGACAACTCCACCGGGGTTCAAACCCTGGTCTTCTCCCAAGAGGGGAGGGTTGCCAGTCATCTGAGCTGGGGTAGGTTGGCTTTCTATTAGATTTCTCATGCAGTGTGCTACATGTCATGGATATGATCATGCCATATTTGTAGTCTCAACAATTATTCAGAGATTGGTTTGTATATTGACCATTGGAAAAATTAAGTTAGCAAAAGGAACTCTGTGAGGTTTCTTTGTATTTCTGATAAATTCTTCGCGACCAAAAAATATGGAATGACATGCAGAAAATTGACCAAATGTATGCTGCATTTACTGGTCAACCTTTGGAGAAAGTGCAGCAATATACTGAAAGGGATCGCTTCTTCTCTTCCTCTGAGGTGTATTCGGTACTTCACCCTTGGCAAAAGTCAAGCTACAGACATGTTATAACAACTATTTGACCAATATTTTGATGTTGGTGACGTGCTCTTACATTGTTGTTTGCTTCCATTTCAGGCCTTGGAGTTTGGACTCGTCGATGGGGTATTGGAAACAGAGTATTAGTTAGAAACCAGTGGTTACCCTCTCTGACAGCTTCATAGATCAGGCATTCCACACGTAGATGTGGGACTTCTACAGTTTGCAGGTTTTGATGGTTTGTTTGTCTCCTTTTATCTCCAGTGGCCTTTTGAGCTCAGAAAATCAAAGCCCTCACTCAGCAAGCAAGCAGAAGCAGTCTGCAATTTAATGATCTCATCTCTAATTGTTCTCTGATCTATGATTGTTAAAATTTTTGCTTCGCGGAACCCAAATCTAAACCTGCTGATCAAGCTTGGCAGGGTTATTCCAATCAACTTGTACTTTAAATGGAATTACCTCGTCATTAGCTCACTATTCTTGTAATTTATGTTGATAATGCCAATTTAAGGTGTGGAAAATTATCCTTGGCAGTTGAGGTTCTGCCATTGTTCCATTCTTGGAGGAGTGTGCTCAGTGGAAATGTCCTCGGACCGGTTCTGTCCCAAGAGCCATTTGTTCCCGTGGTGAAGCTTGTGATGGTGCCGGGTGAACGAGCCATCAAGAGTTTTCTGGGATTAGAAGGGAACAGTAATTTCAAGATGCATTAGAAGCTAGCTGTCAAGGGCTTCATTATCTATTTTCCTTACCAAAACTTTTTTATAAAAATCTCCTTGTTTCAAGAATCTTGATAACTATAGGCCATTGGTCAACGATGTAGATAATAAAAAAATTATCTTTCCTTCAATCCATCAGATATTATTTGCTGGACTAGGTAGATGACTATGAAATACCATTTGTATATTGTATGTTGTGTCTTCTGTCTGTTCGCTAGAATCAGAACAGACAAGCAAAACTTGCACCTGTTACCAAATGCAGGTGGCTGGTTGGGGTATGCAACAAACTTTCATCTGAGGATAACCTTGCAAACTCTTCTTTCAACAATGTCTCTGATTTGTTCCTAGCACCCTTAATCATGATGCGCATAGCTGTGCTTCTCCCTTGTCTAATTTGCCTCTGCTCCTATTCCGTTAGTGGAAATTAGTATATTTTTTTCATTTTGCAGGAGCATAATAAATTCAATTAGTTATTGATTTCGTAAGAAAAAAAATATATAATCTAACTGTTGATGCAGAATCTGATCGTCGTCGGATCCAACTGAAGTGGAGGTGAATGAGATCGTCGTCGGGACCTGCAAAATAAAGTTCCATCCGGAGCCGATAGGGGATGGCTTCGGCAGGACCCTCCAACGATCAAGTCAACTCTGGCCAAAGGGAATGGAGTGCACGCGAATGAGTTCGGTAGAATTTAGAGGAGAAGAGGAGAGTTTAGAGTTTAGCGTATCTGGAGGGTTCTTTTTATAGGCGAAGCTTGATTGATGGTGACGGCCATATCATCCGGCCGCAGGCCGCTCGGGGCCTCATGGAGTTCGGTACGGAGAGGAAGACGTTGTCAGACGGATAGTGACAGCCATACTGACAGATCGTGGGCTACATGGGGCTGATTACGGAGAGAGTGGTGTCGCCAGTAGTGGTGGTCATGTCGTCCAATTGCAAGCCGCATGGGACTTGTTACGGAGGGAAAGCTGCCGCCAGATTGGTAGTGGCGGCCATACCATCGAGGTCCGACAGTCGTAGCTCGAGGAAGCAGGCGTTGGTCAGTGGACTCGAGCATATACCAATTCCAAAGGAGTTTGGACTCCTGGAGGAGTTCGGCCAAAGGGTCGTTTGGAAGGAGTTCGACTCCTGTGGGAGTCTGACCGGAGCTTGGCCGCTGAGGAGTTCGACCGAGGGGGAAGCTTGGAAGAAGTTCGGCTCCTGAAGAAGTCCGATCGAAGGGGAAGCTTGAAGGAAGCTCAGTTGGAGGAGTTCGGCCGGCTGAAGGAGTTCGTCTAAGATCCGTCCGCTGAAGCTCTTTCGTAGCTACCTATTGCATTAGGCTAAGCATCGAACTAGACTTCGGCAGGAGTGGAGTTTATCCCCAACAATAGTCCCTCCCACTCCCGAGTTCGAAGCTCGAAGGAAGGGAGTGCAGAAAAGACGACTGCTAAAGTCCTCTTCTGGGCTTCGTGCTGGTTCAGGTTGAAGCTCGGGGGAGATCTCATCTCCAACCAAAGTTGATGTTAAAGTTGAAGCCCAAAGGAGATCTCATCTTCCGCTGAGGTTAAAGTAGATCTCGCCTCCTGCGGTCGAGGTCGGAGGTTGAGCTCCTCGGGGGCGATATTGTCACTAGCAGTCGAGGCTGACTCGGGGGAGATCTCATTTTCTGCAACTGAGGTTAACACGGACGCTCAGAAGAGATCTGATTTGCAGCTGAGGTTGACGTGGTCACTCGGAAGAAATCTTATCTCTAGGCGAGGTTGTCTCGGTCGATCGAGAGAGATCTCATCTCTGACCGAGGTTGACGCGGTCGCTCGGGAGAGATCCTATCTCTAGCCGAGGTTGGCTCGGTCGCTCGAGAGAGATCTTATCTCTAGCTGAGGTTATCACGGTCGCTTGGGAGAGTTCTTATCTCTAGCCAAGGTTGGCTCGGGTACTCGGGAGAGATCTTCTCTAGCCGAGGTTGGCTCGATCGCTCGGAAGAGATCTTATCTCTAGCCAAGGTTGTCACGGTCGCTTGGGAGAGATCTTATCTCTAGCCGAGGTTGACTCGGTCGCTTGAAAAAAGATCTTATCTCTAGCCGAGGTTGACGCGGTCACTCGGAAAAAGATCTTATCTCTGACCGAGGTTGTCGCGGTCGCTCGAGGAGAGATCTTATCTCTAGCCGAGGTTGGCTCGAGGTTCTCGAAAGATATCTTATCTCTGACCGAGGTTGGCTCGGGCGCTCGGAAGAGATCTTATCTCTAGCCGAGGTTGTCGTGGTCGCTCGAGGAGAGATCTTATCTCTAGCTGAGGTGACTCGGTCGCTCGAAGAGCTCGGAGTCTTATCTCTATGAGGTTCTCGATCCTGAAGAGATTCTCTATCGACGCGGTCGCTCGGAAGAGATCTTATCTCTAGTCGAGGTTGTCGCTCGGGAGAGATCTTATCTCTAGCCGAGGTTGTCAACGGTCGCTCGGGAGAGATCTTATCTCTAGCCGAGGTTGAAGCTCGCGTTAGGACGAGGTTCTTATCCTGTTCCTAACCGAGGTTTTTCGGTCGCTCGGGAGAGATCTTATCTCTAGCCGAGGTTGTCAACGGTCGCTCGGGAGAGATCTTATCTCTAGCCGAGGTTGACTCGTCGTTAGGACGAGGTTCTCCTCCTCTTCCTAACCGAGGTTGTTCGCGGTCGCTCGGGAGAGATCTTATCTCTAGCCGAGGTTGAGAGATCTTATCTCTGCCGAGGTTGAGCACTCGGAAGAGATCTTATCTCTGGCCGAGGTTGTCCGGTCGCTCGGGAGAGATCTTATCTCTAGCCGAGGTTGTCGGTCGCTCGGGAGAGATCTTATCTCTAGCCGAGGTTGGTGCTCGAGAGAGGTCTTATCTTTAGCCGAGATTATCGCGGTCGCTCGAGAGAGATCTTATCTCTAGTCGAGGTTGACTCGATCGCGCTCGGAAGAGATCTTATCTCTGGCTGAGATTGGTTCGGATGCTCGGAAGAGATCTTATCTCTAGCCGAGGTTGACTCGGTCGCTCGAAAGAAATCTTATCTCTAGTCGAGGTTGTCACGGGCGCTCGGAAGAGATCTTATCTCTAGTCGAGGTTGACTCGATCGCTCGAGAGAGATCTTATCTCTAGCCAAGGTTGAAGGTTTTTGACCTACTTGCGTTAGGATGAGGTTCCTCTTCTATTCCTAACACGGCAACTATTGACTGCTTCTTCCCTATCATCACATAGTTTTTGCACCCAGAAACAATATTATTGAAAGGAAAGAATTTTATTGAAAGAAAGTTACTGGCAGCGCATCTCCGAATTCTTTATGTTTCAGGGTCGTGGGGGAGTTGTTCCTCCGAGTTTCCTCGGATAGTAAGTCCCGGACCGGATGACCTTCTCTATCTCATGCTGGCCTTCTCAACTTAGGATAAGCTTCTCTTGGCTTTGACGTCGGAAGATGACAGCCCGTCGAAGTACCAAGCCCCGGAGATAGCATCTATAATGCTGGGAGGCGGTCGATCTTCTTGCCATTTCTAGTTATGGCAGCGCCCTTGGCCGATCTTCTCTTGCTTCAGGCTGACGTCGGAGGAATTTATCCAGCTGCTCCTTTCTGATGAGCTCCTTAATTTCATCTCGAAGCTGAATGCATTCCTCAGTGTCGTGGCTGTGGTCGCCATGATAGAGATAGTACTTGCTTCGATCATGCTTGTTTAGGGGAGATCGTAATCCTTCTAATCTTGGTAGCCGATTCTTAACTTCTGTAAAAATTTAAGTTCGAGGAGCGTTAAGGGAGGCGTAGTTGCGGAATCTTTCGGAAGGAGGACTTCTTTGCGCCCTTCTGTCGGAGCTTCCTTGGTGGCGAGCTCGAGGAGTTTGGGCTCGCCTACGCCCTGAGGGAGTCCGTGAGCGCGGTCGAATTTCGCTCGACTCTCCATCGATGGCAGGTCTGTTATACTCGTCTTCCCGCCGCTATCTTAAGGCTTCTTCGTCCTTTAACTTGAAAGCTTCTTCCGCACGGACATATTCCTCGATCCGAGTCAGCAGATCGATGAAGTCCCTGAGATACTTTTTCCAAGGAGAACAGCAAGTCATTCTTCTGAAGGCCGTCCTTGAGTGCGGCCATCGCAACAGACTGATCCAGGTTTCGGACCTCTAATGCTGTGGTGTTAAATCGGATGACGTAAGCCCAGATGGATTCTTTCTGCTTCTGCTTGACGTTCATCAGAAAATTCGAACCTCGGTGCGGACGCCGACTGCTGATGAAGTGAGCCACGAACTGACGACTCATCTGATTGAAAGAGAAGATCATACCCGACTTCAATACCGAGTACCAGTTTCTCGCTGCTTCCTTTAAGATAGATGAAAAGGCTCAGCATAGTATGGCGTCTGAAGAACCATGAAGTAACATCATGGTCCGGAAGGCCTCCAGATGATTAACCAGATCAGAGGCTCCATCGTAGCTTTCAAGTTGAGGGAGCTTGAAGTTCGGTGGAACGGGCTCTTGCATAATCTAAAGGGAGAAAGGAAGATCGGTGCGGACGTCAACATGATGAGCTGGAGTGACGTGGCCGAGCTCTTCAATCCGTCGGTCCATCTTCCGCAGTCTATGATCGAGAGCATCATCTTGGTTGCAGATCTTGGGGGACTTTTGGCTACAAATGAAAAAGGTCTCCTCCAGAGGAGAACCATGATCCGAACATGGATCTTCGGCTCTCTGTTTCTTCTTCTCAGGGGCGATGGATACGTTGGTCCAAATACTCTTTCTTGGGGCTGATTTTCGACATCCCGATGGCGGATTTCCTGGTGGAGTCACCGTTGGGGGCTACTGCATGGCCTGTATTGCCTCGGTGAGGCCGCGGACTTGCTGGACTAGTAGGTTGAATTGCTCCACATCTATGGTGGCTTCAGGCAGAACTTGGGCTATCGGAGCTGAAACGAGAGCAGATGGACCTGGTACAGAGGCCGTCGATCATCGAGTTGAAGCTCTCTTGAGAGGCATTTTCTCTTCGAGAAAGAACCCTAGAGAGGAAGAAGAGAGATCTCCGAAGAGAGAAGAGAGAAATTGTCACCGAGCACTCTTTTAAGAACAAGAGAACCTCGGAGATTCGGGCCCTTCCTCTAGCGCCAATCTATTGACGCAGAATCTGGTCGTCGCCAAATCCAGCTGAAGTGGAGGTGGACGAGGTCGCCGTCGGAGATCTATAAAATAAAGTTTCGTCTGGAGCCGGTGGGGGGTGGCTCCGGCAGGACCCTCCGATGATCAAGTCAGCTCTGGCCAATAGAAATGGAGTGCTCGGGAATGAGTTCGGCAGAGTTTAGAGGAGAAGAGGAGAGCTAAGAGCTTAGCATATTTGGAGGATCCTTTTTATAGGTGGAGCTTGATTGATGGTGACGACCATATCGTCCAATCGTGGGCCGCTTGGGATCTCATGGAGTTCGGTATGGAGAGAAAGACGTCGTTAGATGGATAGTGACAGCCATACTGACGGGTCGTGAGCTGCATGGGACTGGTTATGAAGAGAGTGGTATCGTCAGTAGTGGTGGCCATGTCGTCCAGTTGCGGGCCGCATCGGGCTTATTACAGAGAAAAAGATGCCGCCAGACTGGTAGTGATGGTCATACCATCGAGGTTCAACAGCCGTAGCTCGAGGAAGCAAGCATTGGTCAGTGGACTCGGGTATATACCAATTTTAAAGGAGTTCGAACTCCTGAAGGAGTTCGGCCAAAGGATCGCTCGGAAGGAGTTCGACTCCTGTGAAAGTCCGTCCGGAGCTCGACCGTTGAGGAGTTCGGTCGGGGCACAACCGCTGAGGAGTTTGGCTGAGGGGGAGCTTGGAAGTGAGTTCGACTCCTGAAGAAGTCCGATCGAAAGGAAAGCTTGAAGGAAGCTCAGCTGGAGGAGTTCGGCCGACTGAAGGAGTTCGTCTAAGACTCATCCGCTGAAGCTCTTCCGTGGCTACCTGTTGCATTAGGCTAAACATTAAACTAGACTTCGGTAGGAGCGGGGTTTAATTTTTTGAAGAATTTTATTCTTGAATCTAGGTAAAAATAGATAATATATAAATTTAAAATATTATATGTATGTTGGACATATTCTTATGAATATATATATATATATATAGAGAGAGAGAGGTGGATTTGAGTAAGATCGATCAGATTTGAGCTCAAATTCGGTCAGATCAAAATTTTATAATGAAGATTCTACATCGATGATCTAAAATCATTGGATATGACCTACCATACAAAAAATCATATGTTTTGAAGATTTCTAGTCTATACAATAAATGATTAAAAATATATTTAATTTAATTTTATTTAAATTATTTAATTTTTGACTATTTGATGCATAGACTATGGGTCTCTAAATTATATAATTTTTTATATGTAAGTAGTTTTGAGGTATTAGATCATATTCATTGATTTGAATCATTTATATAGGATCTCTATTATAGAATTTTGATCTGATTGAATTTGAATCTAAATTTGATCGATTTAATTCTAATCTTATATATAATAATAATAATAATAATAATAATAATAATAATAATAATAATAATAATAATAATAAAATTAGTAATGAAATGAAATTTTAAGAAAATTTTACTATAGAGTCAACAAGTGCTCTCTGATCTCCTATTTTTAAATGCTAATTTTCACAAATCGTTATGAAATGTGTTGATCATATTCTACTTTTAATTTCATTAATCATCCGGCGCAAAAAAAAAACTCGTAGATAAAAAAATTCTCCTCTTTCAAATGAATATTTTTAAAAATAATATTTTTTAAAAAATATTTTTTAAAATATGATTGATTAAAATTTATTATTATTTATGTTGAATTTTTTTATTTATTAAACTTTTTTTTTTTCCGATGGATGGAGGGCGGTTGGATGGCACCATTTTTTTTTTTTTTTTTTAAGGTGGCGGGTGGATTTGTGCCTGCGGCGCCCACGACCTTTCGCCCTCCATGCCGCCCCACCCAACGGGTCCGTGCCCTCCTACCATCCGCCACAAAGGAGGGAAAAAAAATTCTCCCTTGACCCTCCTACGTGCCCGCAAGTCTGTACCCCCACCCCCCGCGATGCCCATGGTCCTCCACCCTCCATCTCGCCCCACCCGTCGGGTCTGTACCCTCCCCATCCGTCTGCCATAAAGGAGAAAAAAAAATCTCTCCCGATACCCCTGCATGCCTGCTCCATTCGCACCCCCAACCCCCACCCGCACCATCTGCAAATAAAAAAAAAATGAACTCATTGGCCAGCCCCATGATTTCAATAAAATTATGGATTGGACCTATAATTTCACTGGAATTGTAGATTAGTCCTGCGATGTTAGCCCGCCACGTAAACAGGCTCAGATGGACTTAAAATGATGGGTTCAATTCATAATTTTAGCTGAGGTTGACCAAAAATTGCGGACACTAATTAATTTAAAATAAAATTATTTTAAAAATAAAATAATAAAAAAATAATATTTTTTAAAAAAATCCACGGTAGCAGCCTACTACCGCAAGCTCTGTTTATTTGGGTACAAACCCTTTTGTAGGCCTCTCGTCCCCCCAACTCACCTTCCTCCCCGATCCCTTTTGTTGGCCTCTCGTCCCCCCAAATCACCTTCCTCCCCGATCCCTTGCTCGGACTTCGCTCATGGAGAGCACAGTGGAGGCGCTGAGCGCCGCCTACCAGGAGTTCGTCGCCGCGGCGGCTGGCGTCCTGGAGGCCAAGGAGCAGTCCGGCGGCCAGAAGACGGCCGCCACCGACGCCGCCCTCGAGCTCTTCAAGCAGCGCTGGGAGCTCTTCCGCGTCTCCTGCGACCAGGCCGAGGAGTTCGTCGAGTCCATGAAGCAGCGGATCGGCTCCGAGTGCCTCGTCGACGAGGCCACCGGCGCCGGTCCCGTTCGCCCCCCCGCCGCCTCCGGGATCCCGCCCATCAGCGCTGTCCGCCTCGAGCAAATGAGCAAGGCCGTGCGGTGGCTCGTCATCGAGCTCCAGCACGGTGCCGGGGCCACCGCTGGCGCCGCTCCCCATCCCCACACCTCCGCCCCCTTCGATGCCCGGTTTTCGGAGGACGGAGCTCAGTAGGTGCCTCAACCCTTGGCTACTTTTCCGTTGTACTCCTTGCTGTTGGGATTGTTGTTATGTTGTATGACTTCCAGATTGTTCCTTTACATGTGAAGACTTAAGAATGTCAAGTTAATTATCTTCAGATGGATTACATTGTAGATAATCATAGTATTTGAGGATTGCTTGGTGACGTTATCTTTTCGATGCTTTGGAATCATTCGAATATGTATTAAAGGAATGTGCTTTACTGAAAGAATTGTGTAAAACAAGGATCCTATTTAGATAAAGTTGTTAGTGTATGAAGGATTGATGGCATTTGTTGGAGCTATGTTTGAAGGGTTGTAAGAAGTTCTCTTGTGAGTTTATATGAGATATTGGAATTAAGTTATATGGTCAATGCTAGCTTTAAAAAAGTCATGAAATGCTGTGAATATTTTCATGAATTATGTGAAACCATTTTTTTTATTTTACTGCATTTTTAGAGCATTCCTTCATTTTGTATTTTTAATGTAGGGTATAATTTGCTTTCTGATTTATCTCAGGCCTTATTCTTATATTTGTGCTTACAAAATTGTACTCCAAATGATTTACTTAACCTAATTTAAGACCTTCATTTGCCAAAATAATCCAAATCTTGCCTTAGTTAATCTTTGCTGCGTTGGCTGATCATGCTTAACTTCAACCGAAATTTCTAGCCAGTTGTCAGTTTGGCCAGCTTTAGCATCTAAGCTACTGATTGAGTAGAAACTAAGGCTTGAATAGACCTATATACACCCAAATACTTATTTAGACTTGCATGAAACATAAAAAGCATGACTTGCATGAAACATAAAAAGCATTGTTTTGGTTCCCGTTCTCGATGAACGTTAACTAGAATCTTAGCACAAAAAATGTATCTACATCAATCTTAGAGCATTTTGAATGTCTCAGTTGTTGATCACCTGCCAACATGGGCCTTTTGGTTATAGAACTTGATATCCCGGCCTTCTGCAACCAACCGCTTAAAAGTTTTCATCTGAGCTGATATCTTATCTGAGATATTGGTTTGTATTAGCATCAGACTTCCACCAGTATGATATGATGTATATCTTGGCTTATTATATATGATGATATGATATCAAAATATCGTCTGATTTCCTGGTCTTCCTTTTAGAATCTTAAATTGATGTTTCAGTTATTCAATATTCAAATCACTATCTTAACATGGAAGGTACACCGGGTTTGCAATAATAACTAAAATCTAAGAAACTCTTGGTTCCTATAGTATCAGCCTAGATTTTGGAAATCTTGCTTAGTTCTTATTTTTCCAAATTTCTATCTTGGCGGAGATAAACCAAGATATTGGTCCATCTTGGAATCCGGCTCCCTCTATAATGGCCAAGATCTCTGAAACAAAAAATCTCGATACCCTTTCTATTAAAAGAACTCTTGCTTGGTTTCGCTTCTTTTGTACCATAGTTCTCAATAATATTTTGATCAATCTTCTTTGACTCTCGCATGACTGAAGTGATCTTGATAAGTAGTTTATTAACCCACTCAGCAGAATACTGAATGCTAAAACAGATTGCTTTTTTGCTAAAAATTGTCTCCTATTGTTCTGATATAAATTTATGACATTGAAGACTTTGAGAATATTTTAGCTTGGCAGAAGCTTAAGCCCATAATCATTGGTCCAAATTCTGTTAAACACTGAAAATGGTCCAACTTCCTTTGAAGCACTCTGATCAACACAACACTAGTTTACTAGGTACACCTATGATTGCTTTAATGACCCAGTCTACCATAGTTCTTCTGGGATGAAGGAAGCTGTATTTTAGTTTGTTTTTTTATAACATTAATGGCCTCTTTGTTGCTTATTGTTGGAGGCTACAGATTTTGTGTAGTTCAAAATGGAGGGACCATCAGCGGCACCAACTTTCTGTGAGCATTGTGCAAGATTTTTCTCCAATTTTAAAACAAAAATTCTTGCAACTCATGACATCTGTGATCTATCTGGCAGTTAGAAGCTCAGACTGAATTCCAAGTTAAAGCCTGTTGTATAAGGTAACTTTAGGATTGTCTGAGCTTCACATATCTGCATAACCAAGTAGAAGGTTGGATGGCTTTAAGTATATTAGTTTATTTGAAGTTTCACAGTTGTTAACTTACTTTTATATCAGTGTTTGGCAGCTGTTCTGCTATTTTAATCTTTAAATTTGCATTTTCTTCCACAACTGTTTCTAGACCTGGTCCTCATATTGATAAACCTAATCATGAAAGGCTCAAATATACAGTGTCATTGTATTTCTCTTCCTATATTAAGCTTGTGATTAAGTAAATAATTATCGTAGATTTTGAAATTTTGGTAACCATTCTCTATGCAAGAACGCTAATTTTCTACAACTTCATTTGCTTGAGCAGCTTTACGGAACCACTTTTATATGGCTCTTTGTTAAGCTTTCTGTCTGGTAGATACTGCTGAAAATGTTAGCAAAATGATGCATTCTGTTCCTGAAGGAGCTGTCTGGATGCCCACATTAATAATCCTTCGAATAAACCATATATGCTAAATGATTAGAACAAATCATCCATTGGAGAAATGAATTTTATTCATTTAAGGCAACTTTTGATCTTAGAGTCGGAATTCTGTAAATCACCTCTTAAGAAGAATGCAGAATCCCTATTTTCTTTGGATTCTTTGATCTCAAAGCTCCCCCTTGCATTCTTCTCTCCCATTGCCTCTTCTTTCTAAATCTTTGGTTGAATGGGCAATTTGTACAGTGACAATGTATTTGGGCATCCAGACAGGTCCATAATTGTGGAGTTATATAGTTACCATTTTGACAAGCTATAAACAACTTCTTAGTG
Source organism: Cocos nucifera (assembly GCA_006176705.1). Lineage (NCBI taxonomy): Eukaryota > Viridiplantae > Streptophyta > Magnoliopsida > Arecales > Arecaceae > Cocos > Cocos nucifera. Next base: position 493,462 of record QRFJ01000752.1, read on the forward strand.
TTATCTAGGATTTTCTATATAACCTTTGAATCAAAATTCTTTCCTTTTTCACATGGATTCAGCTTTCATATAAGAAAATATTCTGGAAAAGAATCTCATGTATTAATCAGTGGCTATTGAGGCTTCTGTTATTATCATATCCAACTCATTTGTCCCAATCATGTCGATAACCCCTTGTCGCTGCTTAGAAGGGTTTAGCTTAAGCCATCAATAAGAACAGAGACATATTAGAAGCACCATGTTTCATCCAGTTCCTTAATATCCACTAATTCGAAACTGATTTTCAACCACAGCATCGGCTTCCTTATGGGTCATCCAGGCTTGCTGAATTAAGCTTACCGAGAGATTCCATTTAAAGACAACTATAATGTAGGCATTCTTTGTTTTGCTGCTCTAAAAAATGCTTACTGATTAGTTATGTCTGACAAAACTAGCTCTAAGAAATGCCATCGGCATTCTGTTTGACAAAACTAGTTCTTGAAGGTCTATTTGTTGGAAAATTGTTATCTAGCTCATTTGGAAAATCCTCTGTTCAGAATGCAACAAACTGTTCCCGAAAATGTGTCATCTGTCAGGTTGTCTTCTGAATTCTGATAGATATGATTCCCTCGGTATTTTCCACCAATTTTGTTGCTTTAATGCCATCACTGATTTCTGTTCTAGCCTTTGTCAAAGTGCTCTTTTCTTTCTTTTTTGCCCTTTGAATATATGCCTGATATCGCATATGTTCTCCATATATTTCCCATGCTTTTATTTGATAGCTACTTTTTAGTTTTTCCACTGGACTCCATTCCTTTAACATATAAAGCGCATGACCGGCATGTCCTCTCGCAAACAATATTATGGTCTCTTGAGCTGTGCTTTTTTCTTTTCCTATATTTTGTTAGTGTAACATCAGGCGGATCTGGCATAACTCCATTTGGACTAAATATGTGACCTTCCATTTTTGGATCCTGTAATCTGTACCTTAGATATCATAATTGACTTGGAAAATATGTTACTATTTTTTTTTCCAATGGGTCGGAGGTTAACCCTTTCATGTCAACCCTCCTGGTCTTCTTCATAGCATTTCCAGTTCGTATGTCCACCGAAATTTGCCGTTCAAAGGCTTTGCCTTCTTCACTGAAAATACTGGAATGAAGGGATATACGACTGTGTTGGGGATAAACCCCACTTTTGCTGAAGTTCAGTTCGGTACTCTACCTAATGCAATCAGTAGCCGCGGAAGAGCTTCAACGGACGGATCTTAGCCAAACCCCTTCAGTCGGACGAACTGCTTAGCGATCGAACTCCTTCGAACCTCTTCAGTTGGCCGAACTGCTTAGCAGCCGAACTCCTTCGGACCTCTTCATCTGGCCGAACTGCTTAGCGGTCGAACTCCTTCGAACCTCTTCAGCTGATCCAACTACTTAGCGGCCGAGCTCCTTGAACTCCCAGCAGCCGAGCTTTAGTCAACCTCTCAGCGGCCGAGCTTCAGTCGGACTCCCACAAGAGCCGAACTCCCTTTGAGCCCTCTCCAGTCGGACTCCTCGGCGGCCGAGCTTCTTCCGAATTCCTCAGCGATCGAGCCTTAGCCGCACTCCTCCAGCCAGGCGTCTGTGAAAGTCGAACTTCCTCCGCACTCCTTCGGCCGAACTTCTCTTGGAGTCCGAACTTCTTTGAAATTGATATATGCCCAAGTCCACCAATCAACGTTTGCTTCCTCGAGCTACGACTGTCGAACTTCGACGGTATGACCGCCACTACCAGTCTGGCGACGCAACTTTCTCCGTAATCAGCTCAATGCGGTCCGCAATCGGATGACATGGCTGCCACTACTGGCGACACCATTCTTTCCATAATCAGTCCTACGCGGCCCATGATCTGCCAGTATGGCTGTCACTATCCACCTGACAACGTCTTTCTCTTCGTACCGAACTCCATGCCGTCCCAACGGCTCGCTACCAGGCGGTATGGCCACCACCATCAATTAAGCTTCGCCTATAAAGGACCCTCCAGATATGCTAACTCTAACCTCTGATCTCTAAGCTCTCCTCTCCCTCTCTAAGCTCTGCGGAACTCATTCCCGAGCACTCCATTCCTGTTGGCCAGAGCTGACTTGATCGTTGGAGGATCCTGCCGGAGCCACCCCCCACCGGCTCCGGACGGGACTTCATTTTGCAGGTCTCCGATGGCGACCTCGTCCACCTCCGCTCCAGTTGATTCCAGCGACGACCAGTTTCAGCGTCAATAGATTGGCGCTAGAGGAAGGGCCCGAACCTCCGAGGTCTCCTTGTTCTTGAAGGAGTGCTCGGCGACGATTTCTCTCTCTCTTCTCCGAAGATCTCTCTTCTTTCTCTCTGGAGTTCTTTCTCCAGGAGAAAATGCCTCTCAGGAAAGCTTCGATTCGACGCTCGGCGGCCTCCGCGGCTTGATCCCGTTCGGATCTGTCCGCTCCCACTCTAACCCGAGCGGCCCAGGTTCCATCTATGGCCGCGGTGGATGTGGAGCAGTTCAACCTGCTCGTCCAGCATGTTCGTGGCCTCACGAAGGCGGTGCAGACGGTGCAGGCCATGTACCAGCAGATCCCGGCATCAGCTCAACTAGCGCAGGACTCCCTAGAGCCATGCGGTCCGGCCCAGGAATGGCCGACTTGGGCTATTCGACCTCCGATCCCTGAAAGGGGGAGGCAAAGGAGGGAGAGCTCCTGCTCGGACCGTGGCTCGATCCAGGGGGAAGCCTCGCACCCTTTCTGCCAGAAAACTTTGGAGATCAAAGACCGTGACGACCTCTTAGATCAAAGGCTCTTAGAAATGAGCCGGCAAATCGAGGAGCTTCGTCACACTTTCTTCTCTCGTGGTAATGACATTTATATTGATCCTCTCTTTTCATAGAAAATTATGCAGGAGTCAGTCTCGCCGAACTTCAAGCTCCCGCAACTCGAGAGTTACGATGGGACCACCGATCCGATCGACCATCTGGAAGCCTTCCGGATAACGATGTTACTCCACGGTGCGTCAGATGCCATCTTATGCCGGGCTTTCCCCTCTACTCTTAAGGGGGCTGCCAGGAATTGGTACTTGGCGCTTAAGTCGAGTACCGTCTTATCGTTTGACCAGATGAGCCAATAATTCGTGGCCCACTTCATCAGTAGTCGGCATCCGCGTCGAGGCTCGGATTTCTTAATGGCCATTAGGTAGAAGGAGGGGAAACCTATCCGGACTTATGTCACCTGGTTTAATACTGCCGCATTGGAGGTCCGAAATTTGGACCAGTCAGTCGCCATGGTCGTCCTCAAGGGCGGCCTTCAGAAGAATAACTTGCTGTTCTCCCTGGAGAAGAAGTATCCCAAGAATTTTGCTGACATGCTAGCTCGGGCCGAAAGTTATGTCCGGGCAGAGGAGGCTTTCGAGGCTAAGGATGATGAAGCTAGCAGGAAGCGGCGAATTAGTGGGCCAAGCAGGCCCGCCGAAGAAAGAAAGCAGACTGAAGCTCGACCGCATTCTCGGACTCCCCCTAGTCGTGGGCGAGTCCGAACTCCCCCTCAAGCTCGGAGGCAGGGAACCCCCGACGGAAGGGCACGCCGAGGTTCCTCCCAGCATCGAAGTTCTCTCCGATGACGATTTCATAACTATGCCCCCCTCAACGCTCCAAAGATTCAAGTGCTGATGCAGATCAAGGAACGACTTTCGATATCGGAGAGAATGCGTTCCCATCCCAGCAAACGCAATCCCAAGAAGTTCTGCCTCTACCATCGTGACCACGGTCACGACATTGAGGAGTGCATCCAGCTCTAGGACGAGATCGAAGAGCTCGTCAGGCGAGGTAGGCTTGGCCGATTTCTATGAAGACGATCTGAAGAGCGAAAAGATCGGCTGAGGGCGTTACCGTCAAGTGGGGGAAACCAGCAAGAAGATCGGCCGTCTCTTGGTGTCATCAACACTATCTCGGGGGGACTTCAACAAGGAGAGGCCAGCGGATCCGAGGGACCGATAAAGAGGCGGAGGACCATGGAGCCCGTGACCTTCACCGAGGCGGACGGCCAGGGGATCCAATTTTCGCATAATGACGTGGTTGTAATTTCTTTGAACATTGCTGACTACGATATAAGCCGCATTTTGGTGGATAATGGAAGCTCGGCCGACGTATTGTTTTACAATGCCTTCTCAAAAATGTTCTTACCCGACGATCGCTTGGGGTCTGTGAACTCCCCGCTGGTAGGATTCACTGGCAACATCGTACCAGTCGAAGGCATGATAACTTTGGCTGTGACGGTAGGGCAACGTCCGAAATTGGTCAAAATGCAGATCGACTTTCTGGTTGTAAGGACTTCGTCCGCCTATAATGCGATTCTCGGTCGATCTGGTCTAAATACACTTCGGATGATGGTGTCAACCTATTATTTGAAGATGAAGTTTCCGACGAGTCGCAGGATCGGAGAAGTCAGAGAAGATCAGTCTCTGATGAGGCACCGCTACTCAATCGCCCTGCATAAGGGAGAACGGCCCGATCCTTATCTTGTTGACAGCCTGAATGTCCGCGACGATCTCACTGAGGAGCGAGACAAACCTATAGAGGACCTCATCTCTGTGTCCTTAAATGATGAAAAATCGGAGCACATTGTGCAGATCGGCTCCAACTTGACGGACGAGGTTCGGAAGCAGCTCGTCGCCTTTCTCAGGAGAAACGCGGATGTCTTTGCCTGGACCCTAGTGGACATGCCGAGGATGGACGCCAAGGTCATGGAACATCGGCTGGCTATCGATTCAAGGCACTGACCGATAAGGAAAAAAATGCGCCACCATGCCCCGGAGAGGCAGAAAGCGATCGCCGAAGAAGTAGACAAGCTCCTCCAAGCCAGACTCATCCGAGAGGTTAATTATCTGACCTGGGTCTCGAACGTGGTTCTCATCAAGAAGACGAATAACAAGTGGAGGATGTGCGTTGACTTCAAGAAGCTGAACAAGGCCTGTCCGAAAGATAGCTACCCCCTACCTAGAATCGATCAGTTGGTGGATGCGACATTGGGCCATGAGCTCCTCACCTTCCTGGACGTCTTTTCTAGTTATAACCAGATACGGATGGCGCTCGAGGATGAAGAGAAGACCGCCTTCATTACTGACCGTGGTCTTTATTGTTATAGGGTCATGCCATTTGGACTCAAAAATGCAGGGGCCACTTACCAGCGCTTGGTTAATAAGGTCTTCAAGGAGCAGATCGGCCACAACATGGAGGTGTACGTGGATGATATGCTCGTCAAAAGTCAAGCTTCGACAGACCACCTCACCGATCTTAAAGAGACCTTCGGTGCACTCAGGAAGCATAAGACGAAGCTGAATCCGACCAAGTGCGCCTTTGTTGTGACCTCCGAAAAGTTTCTGAGGTTCATGGTGTCGAGATGCGAAATCGAAGCAAACTTCGAGAAGATTTGAGCCATTCGAGAGATGGCTGCTCTGAAGACGATCAAGAAAGTTCAGCGCCTGATCGAAAAGGTGGCGTCCCTAAATCGCTTCGTCTCAAGGTCGGTCGAATGATGCACGGCCTTCTTCCAAGTTCTCAGACGATCGAAGGACTTCTGCTGGACGGCGGAGTGCCAATGGACATTCGAGGAGCTTAAAAACTACCTTAGTTCATCCCCACTGTTGGCAAAGTTCGAACCCGGAGAAGAATTATTCTTGTATCTAGCTGTCTCTCCGATGGCCCTGGCGGTAGTCCTAGTCAAGAAAGAAGCAAGGACGCAGCGACCGGTTTACTATGTGAGCCGGGTCTTGAGGGATGCAGAGATCAGGTATTCTAGGTTAGAAAAACTAACTTACTTTCTTCTAATTACTGTCAGGAGGCTCTGACCTTACTTTCAGGAGCACACCATAACGGTCCTCACGGACCAACCAATAAAAGCAGTCCTTCACCGGATGGATGCCTTCGGAAGAATCGCAAAATGGGCAATCGTGCTCATAGAGTTCGACATTAACTACCAACCCAGGCCGTCGATCAAGGCTCAGATATTGACGGATTTTATGGTAGAGTGCACCTTTTCGGTCGAAGCCGAGCTTGAACAGAGCGAGGCCGGCACCAAAGTGAGACCGAGCCTGGACGAAGTCGAGCTATCACAGCCAAACCTCTTCGAAGGCTTTTGGGCTCTGCACATAGATGGTTTGTCTAACTCTGCTGGAGCTGGTGCAGGTCTGATCTTGGTCAGCCCCGAAGGAGTCGTTGCCGAGTATGCGCTACGCTTCGAATTCCCCACGACCAACAATGGGGCCGAATATGAAGCGCTAATCATCGGATTAAAGATTGCAAGAGAATTAAAAGTAGATCGGCTTCAAGTCTACAGTGATTCTCAGCTGATGGTCGGTCAAGTTGATGGTAGCTATGAAGCACGGAAGGAAGGCATGGCGAGATACCTCAAAAAAGTGAGGGATTTGACCCCGGCCTTCAACAGTTTCGGCATTCAGCATATTCCAAGGGCGGAAAATGCGAGAGCTGATCTTCTCTCCAAGTTGGCCACTTCAGTCCTGGCCGAATTGCCTAAAGAAATATTTTTGAAAATTTTGAAGTGCCCAGCCACGGAAGAATTTCAGACCATCCTACAGATGAAATTCGAGCCCAGCTGGATCGATCCGTTGGTTGCCTACCTTAAAGAGGGGGTTCTTCCTCACGACCGAAAAGAAGCTCGGAGGCTCAGGAATCAAACCTCCCACTATGTTTTATATGAAGGCAAGTTGTATAAGAGGTCGTACTTCTTTTCGTTGCTGAGATGTCTTCGACCTTCAGAAGCCAATCTCGCACTGTGGGATGTGCATGAAAGACTTTGCGGAAGCCACGTAGGAGCCAGGTCCCTATCGCAAAAACTACTTCGGCAGGGGTACTACTGGCTGACCTTGTTTCACGGTTTCGTGGAATATATGAAGAAGTGCGATCGCTGTCAGAAGAACACCAGCATGCAAAGGCAGCCGGCATCCGAGCTTGCTCCGCTCAGTGCACCATGGCCATTTGCGTAGTGGGGAATGGATATACTCGGCCCCTTTCCAACAGCGTCCGGGCAATGAAAGTTCCTCTTGGTCGCGATCGATTATTTCACCAAGTGGATCGAAGCCGAACCACTAGCGAAGATCACCGAGGCCAAGGTGTAGGACTTCGTTTGGAAGTCACTAGTCTGCCGGTTCGGTCTGCCCCAAATCCTTATAACCGACAATGGACGACAGTTCGTTGGAACAAGGTTCATCGAATTCTGCGAAGGACTGAACATCTTCCATCGCTTCACATCGGTGGCTCATCCGTAGGCCAATGGGGAGGCTGAGGTGACCAACCGGATCCTGCTGCAAGGCATCAGGACAAGGCTCGACAGGATAAAGGAGGCTTGGGTGGATGAACTCTACCACATCCTTTGGGCATACCGAACTACTCAAAGGATGCCGATCGGGGAAACACCCTTCGCCTTGGCCTTCGGCACGGAGGCAGTTATCCCGATCGAACTTCAGCTTCCGTCCGCATGAGTCGCGGGCTTTGACGAGCAGCTCAACCCCCAGGGCCTCAGAGTTAACCTCGACCTGCTGAAAGAGTAAAAGGAAGGAGACTCGTATCCGGATGGCAACCTACAGACGGAAGGTTGCCCAGTACTACAACTCCAGAGTTAGGGATAAGATGTTCAGAGTGGGGGATCTGGTGCTTCGGTGAGCCATCGTCTCTCAGCCTCAGAGTCAAGGGAAGCTCGCTCCAAATTGGGAAGGTTCGTACGAAGTGGTGGAGGTCATCCGACCCAGAACCTATTGCCTAAAGGAGCTCAGAGGAATAGTGCTTCTCCGATCTTGGAACTCAGAAAATCTGAGGATGTATTACCAGTAGACTTCCTTTAATAAGACTTCTTCGCTCAGCATTATTATTTTTTGGTACAAGGATTACGTGACGATAGGAAAGAAGCGAGCGAAAGTAGTTCGTTAGGAACAGGAGGAGAACCTCGTCCTAACACGAGCAAAGTCGAAGGCCTCATTCATCTTAGATGAGACGGAGGGAGAGGCACGAACGACGGTCCGTATGTGCCCCCACAGTCCGTTAGGAACAGGAGGAGAATCTCGTCCTAATGCGAGCAAAGTCGAAGGCCTCGTTCATCTTAGACGAGATGGGAGGAGAGGCGCGGACGACGGTCCGTATTGTGCCCCCACAGTCCGTTAGGAATAGGAGGAGAACCTCGTCCTAACGCGAGCAAAATTGAAGGCCTTGTTCACCTTAGACGAGATGGGAGGATACGGACGACGGTCCGAATGTGCCCTCAGAGTTTGTTAGGAACAGGAGGAGAACCTCGTTCTAATGCGAGCAAAGTCGAAGACCTCGTTCATCCTAAACGAGATGGGAGGAGAGGCACGGATGACGATTCGAAGGTGCCCCACAGTCCGTTAGGAGCAGGAGGAGAACCTCGTCCTAACGTGAGCAAAGTCCAAGTCTGAGCTCCGAAGTCTACAGAAAATAGGATCTTCGTCAACCTCGGCCAGAGATAAGATCTTTTTTGAGACCTCGGCTAGAGATAAGATCTCTTCCGAGCAATCGTAGACAACCTCGGCTAGAGATGAGATCTCTTCTGAGCTGTGAAGAACCTCGCCCACAGTCCGTTAGGAACAGGAGGGGAACCTCATCCTAATGCGAAGCAAAGTCGAAGTCCGAGCTCTGAGTTGACCTCGGTCAGAGCACCTAAGACAATCTCGGCCAGAGCATCCGAGACAACTTCGGACAGAGATGAGATCTCCACCGGGCTTCAACTTCAACTTTGGTCGGAGATGAGATCACCCCGAGCTTCAATCGAATCAGCACGAAGCCCAAAAGAGGACTTCGGCAGTCGCTTTTTCTGCACTCCCTTCCTTCGAGTTTCGAACTCGAAAGTGGGGGGACTATTGTTGGGGATAAACCCCGCTCCTACCGAAGTCTAGTTCGGTGTTTTGCCTAATGCAACCAGTAGCCGCGGAAGAGCTTCAACGGACGGATCTTAGCCGAACCCCTTCAGCCGGACGAACTGCTTAGTAGTCGAACTCCTTCAAACCTCTTCAGTTGGCCGAATTGCTTAGCGGCCGAACTCCTTCGAACCTCTTCATCTGGCCGAACTGTTTAGCGGCCGAACTCCTTCGAACCTCTTCAGCTGGCCAAACTGCTTAGCGGCCGAGCTCCTTGGACTCCCAGCAGCCGGGCTTTAGCCAAACCTCTCAGCGGTCGAGCTTCAGTCGAACTTTCGCAAGAGCCGAACTTCCTCCAAGCCCTCTTCGGTCGGACTTCTCGACGGTCGAGCTTCTTCCAAACTCCCCAGCGATCGAGCCTTAGCCGCACTCCTCCAACCAGGCGCTTGTGAAAGTCGAACTCTCTCCGCACTCCTTCGATCGAACTCATCTTGGAGTCCGAACTTTTTTGAAATTGATATATGCCCAAGTCCACCAATCAACGCCTGCTTCCTCGAGCTACGATTATCAGATTTCGGCGGTATGACCGCCACTACCAGTCTGGTGACGCCATTCTCTCCGTAATCAGTCCCATGCGGTCCGCAACCGGACGACATGGCCGCCACTACTGGTGACACCATTCTCTCCATAACCAGTCCTACGTGGCCCATGACCTACTAGTATGGCTGTCACTATCCACCTGACGACGTCTTCCTCTCCGTACCGAACTTGATGCAGCCCCAATGGCTCGCTACCAGGCGGTATGGCCGCCACCATCAATTAAGCTCTGCCTATAAAGGATCCTCCAGATATGCTAACTCTAACCTTTGATCTCTAAGCTCTCCTCCCCCTCTCTAAGCTCTGCGGAACTCATTTCTGAGCACTCCATTCCTGTTGGCTAAAGCTGACTTGATTGTCGGAGGGTCCTATCGGAGCCACCCTCTACCGGCTCCGGATGGAATTTTGTTTTGCAGGTCTTCGATGGCGATCTCGTCCACCTCCGCTCCAGATGATTTCGACGACGACCAGTTTCAGCATCAACAGACTACATTATAAGACTAGGTGCTAACCATAAAAGGTGTTTCTATGTAACAAGAACAAGTTTGGCTCCATGCAGATCTTATGGTCTGCTTGGGAAATTTCATAAAAAAATGGTTTGCCCATTCTGAGTTATATTACAATCATCAGGGATGATCTTCTTTCAGAAAAGTCACCACCTTTCCCTTTGTCCATGCCAAATCTTGAACTAGTACAATGCTATATCTAAGGTGTTGATGTAGAATCTGGTCGTCGCCGGAATCCACTGAAGTGAAGGTCGATGAGGTCGCCATCGAAAACTTGCAAAATAAAGTTCCGTCCGGAGCCGGTGGGGGGGTGGCTCCGGCAGGACCCTCCGACGATTAAGTCAGCTCTGGCCAACAGGAATGGAGTGCTCGGAAATGAGTTCCGGAGCTTGGAGAAGAAGAGGAGAGCTTAGAGATCAGAGATTTGAGAGATTAGCGTATCTGAAGAGTCCTTTATAGGCGGAGCTTAATTGATGGTGATGGCCATACCGTCTGATAGCGAACTGTTGGGGCTGCATGGAGTTCGGTATGGAGAGAAAGGTATCGTCAGGTGGATAGTGATAGTCATACTGGCAGGTCATGGGCCACATGGGATTGGTTATGGAGAGAGTGGTATCGTCAGTTGTGGTGGCCATGTCGTCCGGTCTTGTCGCCTGTTGCAGACCGATGGCGACAGTTCGTCCAGAGGAGCTTGAACTTGTGGAGGAGTTCGGCCGAAGGGGAAGCTCGGGAGAAGTTCGACTCCCGCAGGCGCCTGGTTGGAATGATGCGGAGAGAGTTTGGCTCTCACGGGGGTCCGACTGAAGCTTGACGATTGAGGAGTTCGGCTAAAGTTCGGTCGCTGGGAGTCCGAAGGAGCTCGACCGCTAAGCAGTTCGGTCAGCTGCTAAGAGTCCGAAGGAGCTCGGTCATTAAGTAGTTTGGTCGGCTATAACAGTTCGACCAAGATCCGTCTGCTGAAGCTCTTCCGTGGCTATTAGCCGCATCAGGCTGGGCACCGAACTTGACTTCGGCAGGAGCGAGGTTTATCTCCAACAATAGCCCCCCCACTTTCGAGTTCGAAACTTGAAGGAAGGAAGTGCAGAAAAGGCGACTGTCGAAGTTCTCTTCTGGTCTTCATGCTGGCTCAGGTCGAAGCTCGGGGGAGATATCATCTCCCGCTAAAGTTGATATCGAAGTTGAAGCTCGAGGAAGATCTCATCTTCGATCAAAGTTAAGGTAGGCCTCGTCTGCTACGATCGAGGCCGGAGGTTGAGCTCCTCGGGATGATATTGTCTTCAGCAGCCGAGGTTAATATGGGCGCTCGGAAGAGATCTGATCTCAGGACGAGGTTGTCTCTGATCCTATCTCCGACCGAGGTTGACACGGCCGCTCGGGAGAGATCCTATCTCTAGCCGAGGTCGAAGTTGAAGCTCTCCAGCCGAGGTTGACACGGTCGCTCGGGAGAGATCTTATCTCTAGCTGAGGTTGTTGCTCGCGTTAGGACGAGGTTCTCCTCCTGTTCCTAACGGGCTGTGGGGGCAATAAGGGCGGCTGTCAGGGCCTCTCCCCCCATCTCGTCCTTTGTGAACGAGATCTTCGCTCGGGAGAGATCTTATCTCTAGCCGAGGTTGACTTGATCGCTCGGGAGAGATCTTATCTCTAGCCGAGGTTGTTGCTTGCGTTAGGATGAGGTTCTCCTCCTGTTCCTAACGGACTGTGGGGGCACGTAAGGGCCGTTGTCAGGGCCTCTCCCTCCATCTCGTTCTTTGTGAACGAGACCTTCGTAATCTTATCTCTGGTCGAGGTTGTTGCTCGCGTTAGGATGAGGTTCTCCTCCTATTTCTAACGGGTTATGAGGGCACGTAAGGGCCATTGTCAGGGCCTCTCCTCCATCTCGTTTTTTTGTGAACGAGGCCTTCGCAATCTTATCTCTGGCCGAGGTTGTTGCTCGCGTTAGACGAGGTTCTCCTTCTATTCCTAACGGGCTATGGGGGCACATAAGGGTCGTTGTCAGGGCCTCTCGCCCCATCTCATCCTTTGTGAACGAGGCTTTCGCTCGGAAGAAATCTTATCTCTAGTCGAGGTTGACACGATCGCTCGGAAGAGATCTTATCTCTGACGAGGTTGTCCACGGTCGCTCGGAAGAGATCTTATCTCTAGCCGAGGTTGTCAACGGTCGCTCGGGAGAGATCTTATCTCTAGCCGAGGTTGATGCTCGCTTAGGAAGAGATCTTATCTCTAACCGAGGTTGTTCAACGGTCGTTTGGAAGAGATCTTATCTCTAGTCGAGGTTGACTCGGTCGAGGTTCTCGAGAGAGATCTTATCTCTAGTCGAGGTTGTCAACGGTCGCTCGAAAGATCTTATCTCTAGCCGAGGTTGTTGCTCGCGTTAGGATGAGGTTCTCCTCCTGTTCCTAATGGACTGTGGGGGCACATAAGGATCGTTGTCAGGGCCTCTCCCCATCTCGTTCTTTGTGAATGAGGCCTTCGCAATCTTATCTCTGACTGAGGTTGTTGCTCGCGTTAGGATGAGGTTCTCCTCCTGTTCCTAACGGGCTGTAGGGGCACATAAGGGCCGTTGTCAGGGCCTCTCCCCCCATCTCGTCCTTTGTGAATGAGGCCTTCGCTCGCTCGGAAGAGATCTTATCTCTAGCCGAGATTGACTCGATCGCTTGGGAGAGATCTTATTTCTAGTCGAGATTGTCCACGGTCGCTCGGAAGAGATCTTATCTCTAACCGAGGTTGTTGCTCGCGTTAGGACGATGTTCTCCTCTTATTCCTAACGGGCTGTGGGGGCACATAAGGATCATTGTCAGGATCTCTTTCCCCTCTCGTCCTTTGTGAACGAGGTTTTCGCTCGGGAGAGATCTTATCTCTAGCCGAGGTTGTCCACGGACGCTTGAAAGAGATCTTATCTCTAGTCGAGGTTGTCAACGGTCGCTCGGAAGAGATCTTATCTCTAACCGAGGTTGTTGCTCGTGTTTAGACGAGGTTCTCCTCCTGTTCCTAACGGACTGTGGGGGCACATAAGGGCCGTTGTCAGGGCCTCTCCCCCCATCTCGTTTTTTGTGAACGAGGCCTTCGCTCAGAAGAGATCTTATCTCTAGTCGAGGTTATCAACGGTCGCTCGAGAGAGATTTTATCTTTAGTCGAGGTTGTTGCTTGCGTTAGGATGAGGTTCTCCTCCTGTTCCTAATGGGCTATGGGGGCACATAAGTGCCGTTGTCAAGGCCTCTCCTCCCATCTCGTCCTTTGTGAACGAGGTCTTCGCTCGGAAGAAATCTTATCTCTAGCCGAGGTTGTCAACGATCGCTCGGAAGAAATCTTATCTCTAGTCGAGGTTGACTCGATCGCTCGGAAGAGATCTTATCTCTGGTCGAGATTGTCCACGGTCGCTCGGAAGAGATTTTATCTCTAGCCGAGGTTGTCAACGATCGCTCGGGAGAGATCTTATCTCTAGCTAAGGTTGTTGTTCACGTTAGGATGAGGTTCTCCTCCTGTTCCTAATGAGCTGTAGGGGCACGTAAGGACCGTTGTCAGGGCCTCTCCCTCCATCTCGTTCTTTGTGAACGAGGCCTTCGCTCGAAACTTCATTCCGATGATGAGCTTTGAGGGGGAGTTCGGCCTTACTTCCGTCGAACTTGATTTCGATGATGCGGAAGAACTTCTGCTCTCCGTTTATCCTTCCTTAGGGCGATTGGTATGTCCGAATGCTCTTCCTTAAGGCTGATTCCTCGCATCCTTATGGTGGGTTTGTTGGCAAAGTCTCCATCGGAGGTTGTCGCACGGCCAGCATCATCTCGATGGGGCCATGAACTCGATCAGTGGGTTGAACTGCTCCACATCTGCGGTGGCTTCGTGTGAAACCTGGGCTGAAATGGGAGCAGATGGACCTGGCGTGCAGGTCATCGATCGTCGAGTCGAAGCTCTCCTGGAAGGCATTTTCTCTTCGGGAAAGAACTCTAGTGAGGAAGAAGAGAGATCTCTGGAGAGGGAAGAGAGAAATCGTCGTCGAGCACTCCTTTAAGAATAAGAAAATCTCGGAGATTTGGGGTTGCCCTTCCTTTAGCGCCAATCTGTTGACGCAGAATCTGGTCGTCGTCGAAATATGCTGGAGTGGAGGTCGATGAGTTCGCCATCGAGGATCTGCAAAATAAAATTTCGTCCGAAGTCGGTGGGGGTGGCTCCGGTAGGACCCTCCGACGATCAAGTCAGCTCTAGCCAACAGGAATGGAGTGCTCGAAAATGAGTTTTGGAGCTTGGAGAAGAAGAGGAGAGCTTAGAGATCAGAGATTCGAGAGATTAGCGTATCTGGAGGATCTTTTATAGGTGGAGCTTAATTGATGGTGACGGCCATACCGTCTGGTAGCGAGCTGTTGGGGCCGCATGGAGTTCGGTATGGAGAGGAAGGCGTCGTCAGGTGGATAGTGATAGCCATACTGGCAGGTCATGGGCCGCATGGGGCTGGTTATGGAGAAAGTGGTGTCGCCAGTTGTGGCGGCCATGTTGTCCGATCTCGTCGTCTGTCGCAGACTGATGGCGACAGTTCGTCCAGAGGAGCTTGGACTTATGGAGGAGTTCGGCCGAAGGGAAAGCTCGGAAGAAGTTCGGCTCCCGCAGGCGCCTTGCTGGAACGATGCGGAGAGAGTTTGGCTCTCGCGGGGGTCCGACTGAAGCTCGGCGGTTGAGGAGTTCGGCTAAAGTCCGACCGTTGGGAGTCCGAAGGAGCTCGACCGCTAAGCAGTTCGGTCGGCTGCTAGGAGTCCGAAGGAGCTCGACCGCTAAGCAGTTCGGCCGACTGTAACAGTTCGGCCTAGACCCGTCCGCTGAAGCTCTTCCGTGGCTACTGGCCGCATCAGGCTGGGCACCGAACTTGACTTCGACAGGAGCGGGATTTATCCCCGACATAAGGAATTACATTTCAATGACTATCCCATTCCATCATCATTAGGAATCTCTAGACCAAGTCATCCGATAAAACTTTGTTCTGCTAATCCAGTACCATGCTATCAAGAAATCCTCTTGCGTGCTGCTTTTGCAGTGAACCAGAGGATTTTTTTTTATTTCCCAAGAGTCTCCTTCGGAGTTTGCCAAAGTTAACTTTTATGGGAGTATTAGGGATGATTGGTGGTGCTGGCTATGTCATCTAGGGTTCGAACATCAGGTTTCTAGCAGTGGGAGGTGCAGATTCTGCTCATGTTATTTTGATGGGCATCATTTGTATTAAATAGGAATTGCAAACGAAGAGAATTTTCATTGAGAGAGATTCTGCTAGAGTTATCGACTAGATCTAAGATGAGGTGAAGCATTTGGAGGCTCATCCATTCCTTTGCTAACAAAAATAGCCACTTTATGTTATTGCATGGTTATCAATTTTGATTGGTATCATCCTCATTTCTATTTTCACTAAATCACATTACATATGCTCTTTGTTCTACTAATTTTTAAGCTCTTGTCCTTTAATACTTTCCTTTATAAGTGTTGTCTAGTTTTTAATCAATGGATATTTGTTGTGGTTCTAATAGGGTGAAGAATTTTATTAGTCTCATATCGGTTGTGAGTCAAGGAGAACTCTGGTTTATAAGAAAAGGATAATCTTTTCACGTGAGGCATATTTGGAAGGGCAAAATCATGAGACATCGAAGCGGATAATATCTCAAGTGCTAAGCCATCAAGCCCTTATCCAGTTGATATGTTAGGTAAGGATAGTGGTCCACCCTTATTAATCATGAGGCTCTTTGGATTGTACACAGCCTAGTTCCTCTTAAGTGGGGGTAGAAGATTCTGTTAGTTTCATATCGGTTGCGAGTCAAGAAATACTCGTACTTATAAAGAAAAGGATCCTTCTTTTCCCATGTGAAGCATCTTTTGGGTCTTAACTCAGGGGCAAAACTATGAGATCTCTGGGTCGGAGCAGACAATTCTTATGTCAGGTTGAGCTCTTGTTTGCAACAATATTATATCGCCAACATCAAGCATATGACATGGTTTATCTTCTCGAATATTAGCAGTAAGTTGATCCATAATTAGTATTAAAAAAATAATAATAATGTTGATAGTTGGTACAAGCCCATGTTAACTGCAAATATACATTGCAATATGGTTTACATGCTAATGGTTTCAAGCCAGACCTAATAATATGCTCACATGCTGCCAATGCCATCCTCTATTTCTTTAAAATTCTATTATTATTTATTATTGTGTTTTTTTTTTTTTTTTTTTTTTTTTTTTTTTTTTTTTTTTTTTTTTTTTTTTTTTTTTTTTGAAGAATACTAGCCGGCAGATTCCTTGGAATTCCATGCTACTGTAACCGCATGATTGCTGGTAGCAATTAAACGTGCCAAAATTAATGAAGTGGGCTCTACCGACTAGTATGACTTCTTTGCAGAGAACCATCAAAGTGGCGGGCCTGCTATTTGTTTATCGGTTTATTCTCTCCCTTGGAAAATGGTGGTTTGGTATACGTCAATATCCGGAGTTTCTAAAAGCTTCCTTTTTGATTTGGTGGTTGGTCGTCACAGCTCATCACGGTTCAGCTCCTGGGCGACAAGTAGGCCTTCATATCTTTTTTTTTATTTGTTTGTACTGCACAGATCAAAGTTGCTCTGTGTTTCAATCCTTTATTTGTAGTATTTGTTTACACTTTCTATGATCAAGATAAAAAAAATAAAAGAAAAGTTACTTTGTATGTTTGCATGAAAATTATAGTGCCTGTATGGTTCCTATTGTACTTTTTTCGTGCAAGAATGATTCACTTTCTTTGCGACGATTTAATGGATCGATGGCCACGATCTCCGCGGGCTGCCATCATCATCGTTATCATTGATAAATTTTTTTTAATCAAATATATCTTTTTTTTGATGGGATTCTTGATTGATTGTACTTTCGATCTTCATCGTACTGCTTCTTTCATCGGTTCTTTTCTTCTTCGATTACTCGACCGTTTGATGACACTTAAGAAGAAGACCGTAGTTCGATTTTGAGAAGAAGCATAAGAAAAAATAAAATAAAATAAAAAAAAGAAGACAACAGGAAAAGGAAAGAAAAAGAGAAAGAAAAAAGAGAGAGAGAATGAGTTTAATTAGTTTTGGATGGTTTGATTTGGTTTGGATCTAATTAATTTAGATTCAGATCAAAATCAAATTATATGAATTCAATTTAAGAATCGATCTGTACTAAGTTCGGACTAGATTAAAAAGATTTTTTTAGTCATTAAATTTTTTTTAAAAAATAAAAATTAATTAAATTATTTAATTTTTTAAAGTTTTCAATGTTGGAAGAATATTGAATCTAGAGATTAGTTCGAGACGATCTTAAAAATTTTAGGTCTGATCAACAAGTAAATTTTCTTTTGTCTTTGAATTTATTTTTATATATATTTATCTATTTAAAAATTAAATTTTAGTATGTAAAATATTTAAAAATTATTAAATTTTAAAATTATAAATTTATTTATAAAAAATATTTGAGAAAAATTGGATCATGCATGATATCATAATTACATGTTATAATTTTGAAAAAAATAATTTTTTTTTTAAATTGCATGATTTGTATAAAAAAAATTATATCCGTCCATTGATGCATGAAATTTTGAATAAAATTTATTTTTTAAAAAATATATAAAAATTAAATTGATATTATTATGGAAGCAAGTCTCTTAAAATATTTAAAAAGATAGTTATGATAAAGCATGAGAAAAATTATCTAGTTAGACTATGATTTGGGTTTAGCCAATGAGACTGATCATTGGCCATACATCAGAAATATGTTTCTCTTGGATCTAGCCAGTCGGGACTGATTGCTGGTAGAGTTAGTCCTTGTGGGCGTAGCCAGTGGAGCTGATCACTGATAGCATGCCGATAATTTGGGTGTTCTTCGTTCAGGACTAATCTCTTTGCTTTATCACAGAGCAAATCATGGTCGTGTGAACTAGAGCTAGTTTTTCTTATGGGCCTAGTCAGTAGGGCTGATTACTGGTAGCACGCCGATGGTTCGAATATTTTTCGTTCAGGAACTAATCTCTCTTGGATCTTATCATGGGACTTATCATGATCATAGTCAATAAAGACTGAGAGAGGATTTTTGATTTTACCATCGCACATGACATATTTTTAGAAAGAAAACCACCTTGATATATGCATTATTTCTTAATTATTATATTTGAAAAAAATATTACTTAATTGTTATGTTTGAAAAATAATCATGCTTAATCCATCAGAGATAACTGGTAACTTACTGAGCCTGTAAAATTCACACCCTTTTTTTGTTTTATTTTTCAGATCCACTATGAGGCTGAAAATCGATTAGTGAGGAGGCCTTGCATATTCTTTAGGATTTTATCCTAAGAAGTATATGACATCACGTGCCAATCCGAGTGCTGGATTCGGTGGATTAAATCAGAGTCATATCAGAGTTTAGATTTAAGACCATTAGGGATTGTGATTTAAGTGGCATTTGAGTATAAGGTTATGGTTACTAAGGGATAAGATGGTTGTAGCAGAAAAGATTCAAAGTTTGGATTTTGATCACTAGGGTTTGTAATAAAAATGATTTATAGGGTTTGAGATTGATGGATAATTTGTATCTTGGGTTATAATCTAAGAAGTTAATAAATTAAGATTTTACTAGTTTGAAAGTTATTGAACAAATGCGAGGTATTTGATGGATTTAGATCAGAGTGCATAGTGGAAGCAATATAGTTTAAATTATTAAAAATTGATTAATAATATTGATTCAAAATTGAGGAGTATTATGATAGAAGATTTGAATTTTTTTCAACAAAAACGTAGGAGGTCAAAAATGAGATAAAAATTTAGTTCACTTAATGTTATCGACTTTATGATATGCTAATTTCAAGGATAAAATTATTTTAAGTGGGAAAGAATGTGAAAACTAGTATTGAAGCCGGCATCTAATGCCAACTTCATTCGAAAAAAAAGAGTCAGAATCGACTGAAATTGGGAATCCTATTTTGAGTCGATCCGTGCCATAAAGAGAAGTATTTGAGGGTAATACGCCGGCGAGGCCCCATTCCTCCTTTATTAAAAATCCTAAATTTCTCCCTAATACCCTCACAAAGAATCCTAGATCCTTTTTTAAGAAGCCCTAAAGCCTCAATTCAAAACTCTAACTTACTTATGGCATGGGATTTTGGGCGAAAGAAAGTGAATTTTGGCTATCGATTGTTACCGCCACCGCCACCATCACCGATAATTTCTTTCTCTCTCTTCTTTTTCTTTCCGACCAAGCATAGTTTTTTTCTTTCTTGGTGGGGTCCTTAGCCAACTGTACTTCTGGCCTTCGTCGTGCTTCTTCTGCTAGCCCTTTCCTTTTTCGGCCACTCGACCGCTTGATGACACCTAAGAAGAAGACCGTAGTTTGATCTTAAGAAGAAACAGAGGGAAAAAAAGAACGAAACGAAGAAAAGAAAACAATGGGAAAAGGAAAGAGAAAGAAAAAAGAAAGAGAGAGAGAGAGAGAATGGGTTTAATTAGTTTTGAATGGTTTGATTTGGTTTGGATCCAATTAATTTAGATCTAGATCAAAATCAGATCATATGGATTCAATTTAAGAATCAATCTGAACTGAATTCGGGCTAGATTAAAAGAATTTTTCTATTCATTAAATTTTATTTAAAATTAAAAATTAAATTATTTAATTTGCTAGAATCTTCAATGCTAGAAGAATATTGGATCTAGAGATCAATTCGAGACGATCATCAAAATTTTGGATCCGATCAATAAGTAAGTTTTCTTTCATCTCTGAATTTATTTTTATATATATCTACCTATTTAAAAATCAAATTCCGACATATAAAATATTTAAAAATTATTAAATTTTAAAATTATGAATTTATTTATTAAAAATATTTGAAAAAAATTGGATCATGCATAATGTCACTATTATATGTTATAATTTTAAAAGAGATGATTTTTCTTTAAATTGCATGCATGGTTTCTGAAAAAAAAATTATATATGTTCATCGATGCATGAAATTTTGAATAAAAATTATTTTTTATTATTTTTTTAAAAATATATGAAAATTAAATTGATATTATTATGAAAGCAAGTATCTTAAAATATTTGAAAAGATGGTTATGATAAAGCATGAGAAAAACTCTGTAGTTAGACTATGATTTAGGTCTAGCCAACGGGACTAATCGTTGGCAACACATTAGAAACATGTTTTTTTTGGGCCTAGCCAGTCGGAACTGATCGCTGACAGAGTTAGTCCTTATGGGCCTAGTCAGTATGGCTGATCACTGGTAGCACATCGATAATTTCGATGCCTTCATTCAAAACTAATCTTTTTACCTTGTCATGGGATAAATCATGGCCGTATGAACTAGAGCTAGTTTTTCTTATGGGCTTAGCCAGTGAGATTGATCACTGGTAGCACGCTGATGGTTCGAGTATTCTTTGTTTAAGAACTAGTCTCTCTTGGGTTTTATCACGGGGTTGATCGTGGCCGTAGTCAATAAAGACTGAGAGAGGATTTTTTATTTTACTATCGTGCATTGTATGTTTTTAGAAAGAAAATCAACTTGATATATGTATTATTACTTAATTATTATATTTAAAAAAATATTATTTAATTATTATATTTAAAAAATAATTATGCTTGATTCATCAAAGATAACTGGTAATTTACTGAGCCCGTAAAGCTCGTATTCTTTTTTTTATTTTATTTTTCAAATTTACTACGGGGCTAGAAATCAATTAATGAGAAGATCTTGCATATTCTTTAGAATTTTATCCTAACAAGTATGTGACATCATGTGCCAATCTGAATGCTGAATTTGGTGCATGGTAAAAAGCCCTAATTGCTTTGCCCAACGAATATGCTACGTGGTTATGGCACTCAAAAGTTCGGTTTTCATTCTACTGAGCGGATAAACTTGGGTACTGCTCTCTAATACGGAATAAGAAAAGAATTATTCCATGCAAGTATAACAATGTTATTTTATATATTAAACATTTTAAATTTGTGAGACTACACAAAGCGAATGAAACATGAACTAGAAGAGTATGTTCCGCAGGCTTAATTAATCATCATCTGATAAGACAGGAGCAAGCATAATGTGTAGGCCCAGCCAGTTGGTTATCAATTACTAAAATAAAACTTTGCTGGCTGCAAACCCAGCCATATTCTGGTTTTGGTTTTGGAAATGTTCTCCAAAGGTTTGAACATAAATATTCTTGTAAGTATAATTTATGCAAGCTTTATCCATCACGGAGCGCCTGCTCGGATAACACATGCATGGTCTATTGCAGGTTGTATCCATTAATACCAGCTATTTTATTTTAGTAGAACTGGCTTCCATGATTCCCTGTTGGTCTTTATCCATCACCAAGCGCTGGTTCGGATGTTACAACTTAAATGAAACCGAAAGATGGACTATTAATAAGATAGGAAGATGAGAATTAGCCTGGACATGTTCTTTGGATAAATATGATAAAAAAATTGATCAATTTATTTATATTTCTGTGTTTCTCTAGATAAATAAGTCCGTTACCCATATGGAGCATTTATCCATGAAGCCGGATGAAAATCTTATCTACCTACGAAATAGGTAAGTCATTTTCCATCGATCAAAAAATAAGTTTTTTAATTTATTCATAAAATACCCCAAATTATATAATATAAATACTGTGATAAAATATAATATAATGTTTATCATCATGTAATAATATTTTATTATGCTAATACAATAATCATATATAATGTTATTATAATATTATATTATTATGATAATATAATCTAATAATATTACATAATATATATTATTGATACACAATATAATGTAATATATAATATTATAGTAAAATAAAATATATTATTTATGTTATATTATATATTATGATATATTAAATATAATATAATATAGATTATAAAATATATGATAGATATATTTATATAGTAAAAAATATTTTAAAAAATATGGATAAATCTTAGTAAATTATCTACGTAAGTAATAATGTAAAAAAAATATGAATAATAGGTTATGAAGTAATTTTTTAATATATAAAATCTAAATGTTATTTAAAAAATATTTATCTAAAAAAATAGAAAATTATAGATAAATTATTTATCCTTGGAAGAACAGGCTGTAAAGAAAAAAAAAAAAAAAAAAACATTTCATCCATCTTATTTATGTTTATTATATGTCCGAAGAGATCAAAAAAAAAAATTTTGACGACTTTGCGCACAACTGCCTGAGGGTTTTGTATCTTAAGCACGTAAACCTCATGAATTATAGGAAACGACAAACGAGCCACCACGTATCTTCCTTCTCCGCCCTCCGTGCCCAAACGCAAGTCCAAACCCCATCACTCATTTTCTCGAAACCAAATGCTCCCTTGTCTAACTCTCCGCTCCCACTCACCTGTAGAGGCTGCTACAGGTCCTTTTAATTCTTCCATGGGAAGCGAAAGAGCGAGAGAGAGAAAAAAAAGAAAGATAGCAAGCAAGCGGGCGGTTTTTCTCCGATCTCGGATGAGATGGAGGAGGGAGATCTGCTACCGACGTCGGCGAAGCCCTCCGCCTCCGCCTTCTTTGGAAAGGGCCGCTACAAGTTCTGGGCCCTCGCCGCCATCATCCTCCTCGCCTTCTGGTCCATGTTCACGGGCACCGTCACCCTCAAGTGGTCCGCCGTCAACCTCAACCGCCTCTCCGAAGACCTCTTCGATCCCCCGCTCCGCGATGCCGATCTGGACGTCCTGGTCTGATTCCAAATCCCCAATCTTCCCCCCACTCTCCATCTCGATCGCTACTGTAAATATCTCTCCTTTCTCCGATCGATCTCTCGTTACTGTTGTTCGAAATCACCGTCGCAGGAGATGGAGGAGAGGGAGAAGGTGGTGAGGCATATGTGGGATATCTACGCGCACAGTCTCCGGATCCGGCTGCCGAGATTTTGGCAGGAGGCCTTTGAGGCGGCCTACGAGGAGATCGCCAGCGACGATCCGGCCGTCCGGGACGCCGCCGTCTCTGAGATCGCTCGGATGTCCATGCGGCTGGTCGATCTCGAGCCCCCGCCTCGCCATCCCAAGGTTCGGATGCAACCCCTCAACCCTAGGGTTTTCTCTCCAATTTCTCGAAATGCTTCATCGGCGGATTCTTAAATTTTCATGTTCTGTTTTTTTTTTTTTTTAAAGCTGTTTAAGGTCATCTGGAGCAATCAAGAGACTCGCCTCAGAGCTTTCATCATATCTTTTGCTGGTCCAGTTAGAATATCGGGGGAGATTTTATAGTGGAATCGGTGATGAATTAAGAATGATATTGAAGTTTGAAGCATGAAACCGACTTCAGATAGATGAGATTAGAGTTGAAATTTCTAGTCTTTACTACTTGTAAACCATGTCTTGATCATTGCTTGTTAGATCATGGGAGTTAGGAGTCAGGTCGAAACTTAAGTTTTCAATTTCTCGTTAAAATTCATGGCTTTTGAGGTTCTCTGGAGCAATCAGAAATCACCACGGTGTTTTCATCTCATCTTTTGTCAGGTCACTTATTTCTGAGAATCGTGCTGTTGGTGGATATTGGGTAAAGTTTCATATTGGAACTAATGATGAATTGAGATCGATGTTGAAGTATAATGCATTGAAAGGAAAAATGAGATTAAGTCTGAAATTTCAAGTCCATACTTCTTTGTATTTGTTACGTATATGTATTGATTACTTCCTGTTGGATTGTGTTAGCACCTGGGAGTAAGCTCAATTATATACAAGATGCTGTGCGTTCTCAGAGGTGTGGAAGACTAATGTATTTAACTTCCTTTAGATTGGATTTTTCTATATGGCTGAGTTAGTTTGAAGGGTTTTGCACCGATCGAAGATTTGGGAAATTTCTGCACAGGTTTCAGTGATGGACGGGGAACAATGTTGCAGTGGATTAATGAAGCCAACACGGCAGATTACGTAGAGTTTGTGCTATGATAGTTAGAATGGAATATTTCCTTTGATTTGTTATTTGTATTTGGTTGCTTGTTGGGTTCTTTTAGCTTCTAGTTAGCCTAATTATTTTTATGCTTTAGATTTAATTACAATTGACCTTTTGTTTGCTTTCAGAAACCTTAAGGCTTGATGTGATTATCTTTATTCAAGGCCGTTATGCCATTCCATCCTTACATACTTTGATGTCGGTGACTCGGCCTTTCTTTTACTTGATCTTTTGAATCAAATCCTCTAAAAGACACAAAACAAAAGATTGTAACCTTGATGGTTCTTATGTTTCGTCCTTTTAGATGATGTTTATATATATACATGTACGTATACATACATACATATATATATATATTATATACACACACACACATACATAGATCCATTGCATTGCCCTTGCTGGGGTGTTAGCTTCTCAAATCATTTCTGAATAATTATTTGCATCACTTAAAGGAAATACGATGGGCATGTTGCATTTCTTTCTGCAGAATGCTGAACTGCAGGATTTTCGAAGGAATAGCAGTAGCAGGCCTAAGGCGAAGCCATCAGCCTTCTCATCAATGGGATCCCGATGAGTTGCAGCGGATGTTGCTGGGCCCGGAGATTTCTCTTTTTGAGTAATGGATCTATGAACGGCTACGTTTGCCGAGGTTGTTTCCTCATTAGGCAGTAGCATGCAGAAAATTTATTTTCCCGCTTTCTAAATTCTGGCTCTGGGTGCATGCTCAATTATACCAATCATTATTGTAGCTCATCCTTTCTTTTTCTTACTAATATTGGAATATGGGGAGAGAGAGTTTGCCATGTGAGTGCACTTCAAGACTACACCATATGCTCTATTTGATTTCATGAAAAAGATGAGTTTCTACAAAATAAGGCAGCTGTGAATTTATATATGTATAACCATGGTTGTAACCGGAAGCCATGTTCTGGCTTTGTGAATTTATATTCCGAATTTGATTTGCTGTTGTAGTGTGGATATCAGTTTCAGTAATTTGGTGGGCACATATGCAAGTGTTTAGATGGATGGATTGAAAAAAGAAAAAAGAAGAAAAAATATTGGATTGAATAAGAAATCCTTTAATATTTCAAATATAATATATTCCAGTAAATGTTGCGCTCGAAAATCCTAGTAGCGCAAAGCATCCAAATAACCATGGGAGGTGAGCAAGAGTTGATTCATCCTGGATTCCGTAGTGGAAACCAAGCAGGCATGGTACGTAGTATTCATCGTACATAAGAAACCTGTAGAAGTCGCCGAGTACATGCCCGAAACTAATATCGTGCAATAGCAGAAGAGCCGCGCAGGCTATGAGATGGATGGTGCGAAGGATGGTTGGTGGGGCACAGCGTCTTATAGGAGGTGATTTGTTAGCAAGCTTCTTTACCATGAGAAATTATACCACATTTTGTCTCATTCTTATGGATCCCATTTATCACTCATCTCGATGATTTGTTAGCAAGCTTTCATGCTAATCATCTTGTCTCGTTCTTATAAATCTCATTTAGATCCCATTTATCGTATGATCATCCTAGTAATTGGCTGACGGAAATGCAAACGGATGACTAGCATAATGCATACCGCATTGCTGCATCGATTGTCGCATATCACATATATCACTAGTTAAGATTCTCTGTGGTACTCAAACAAACAATACTGCAGGTGCCATATCTCATAGGGTTTCATCATGGATGGCCATGCACGTTAGAATATCAAAAGAAAAGAAATTTATAAATTTAGAAAAAATATTTTGGATAACTAATATGGGGTATAACCGGAAGGTAGCCTTACCTTCGAGTTAGTCATGACAAGTGGTAGGTAGCTTACATTCTGGTGCCATTGACTCTCCATCCTTGAGGGCCCGGCGCAAGACCGGCATGTTGGTGGTTGATCACTCTCTCGAAAGTGATATATGTGAACGCATAATTGAATCAACATGCAGTTATCACATTATGTGATGTCCACCGCATCCTGTTGTGGTGCTGTGTTTGGATGCGGTACCGTTGAACCATTTGGTGCACCAATCAGTTTTCATCGAAACTAGCTGGAAATCCACGCATTGCGTGAGATAAATAATTATAATTAACAACTATAATTATTAAAAAATTTTAATAATAAATATTTTTTTAATTTTTAAATATTTTATTTTTTTTATTTATTATATGATATATTTTTTTAATATTTTATAAAATAATATATTATTTTATCTTTTTGTTCATATTTTTATATCTTTTATGTGCCCGCCGGTATCCCAGTACCCTCTGTCGTCCCATTATGGCTTTTCTTCTCTCTCAGCAAACGTCGATTTCGATCGCACCCTCCCGTACCTTCTTCATGCCTGTCGGTGTCACTCGATCCCTTGCGGTCCCACCATTGCTTTCCTTCTCTTTCAACAAACGTCGATCATTATCGCACCCTCTCGATGCCCCTATCGGTACCACCGCTCCTGGCACCATTACCGAACTCTCTCTTCTTTTCTTTTCTTTCTTTTTTTCTCTTTTTTTCTTATTTTTTATAAAATAATATTTTATTATTATTATTATTATTTTTTTTCCATTCTCATGCTTTCATCATGCCCACCGGTGTCGCCCCACCACGGCTCTTCTTCTCTAGGCAAATGTCGATCCCAATCATACTCCTGCCCCCTTACTTTTTCTCGTACCTTCTCCAAACTTTTGAAGGTTATTAAATACAAAAATTTGATTTTCAAATCGACACAGTACCGTACTCTATTTATGGATAATTTATTAGGTTTGATCTAATCTGATCCGATGAATTAATTCATATATCAAAACATATTATTTTTTTAAAAAAATAAATTAATATATTATTATTTTTAAAATTAAAAAAAATATTATCTTTTAAAATAAGAATAAATTAATATTTATAAAAAATATTATTTTTATTTTTATAATATATTATTTTAAAAAAAAATAATTTTTTAAATATTTTTCATCTCTCATCCCTTTTCTATTTTTACTTTTAAAATATTATTTTTTTTAATTTTTAAAATATTATTTTATTATTATTTAAAAATAATATTTTAAATTATTATTAATAATAAAATAATAATCTATATGGCATAATTAAAATTATCTTAGATGCTGAGGGGGCAACCACAATATTACTCCATAAAGTATTATTTTATATATAATAATTTTTTTAAAAAAAATATTTTTATTATTATTTTAAAATAATATTTTAAATTATTATTAATAATATAATAATAATTTATATGGTATAAATAAAATTATCTTTGAGACGACAATATCATAATATTATATATTATATATATATATATATATAATAAATTATCTTTATAGGCAGGATAGAAATTATGGTTGTTATGGGTTCGCTGGCGCAAAGGCATGCTGCTTTGTGCGGGGACTATCTACTCACATATCATATCATCGTCATATGCTTTACGTCTCAAACTACATGGTCGACCACCTGTCTCTCCAAGAAATAAGCTGGAGTGCCTCTCTGCAAGAACCTGACACGTGATCGCATGCCCTACGCGAAAAGGAAAGCTGGTCACCTTCTCCTAGGTGACGATGTGACACAAAGAATGGGATATCCTCATGGTCATCCTAAACTAGTCATTGTTCATGATCGTAGTGACTATTAAGAATGTCTGAAAATTGTGTATATTCTCGTCCAAAAAATGATGCTATTTGTATTTATTGATTCTTTATAAACATATAAAATAATTATATTATTTAAATTTATTAGTTTTGTATGATTGATTTAGAATTATACATACATTATATATCTATATATATCCATGCATTCTTACGAATCAAATATATTTAAATTTAATCATCAAAAATATTATAATTAGCTCCTAATCAATTTAATGGGAGCGTACTATAGTGTTCTTTAATCATATTTTCATCTCCCCTAACCTCCAACTCAGAAAAAACAACTTGCCAAAAAAGTGTTATTTATGTACCATATAAATATCCAAAATTTATCTAATTGATGCGGGGTCAAATACATACCTAATCGAATCCTCACACTAGCTTAAAATAGCATCATCTAAACAAGTGCAGGTGCAGTGAGGAGACGGGAGAACAACAATTCGAAGACCTCATTCCATAACGGGGCATCATCACCATCTTCAGCTCCCCTCCTCAGAACGTTTAATACCATCATCAATCTCCTCCACGCCTCCGCTCTCTTTAACTTCCACTCTTTGTAAGATGCCAACCTCCAAAGCAGGGACCCGACTTTGTTTTCAGACTTTTTCTTTGTTTTTTTCGGTGAAGTTGTTTTCAGACTTTTCGTTGTCGCATTTTTCAGGGCCTTCCGTTGACAGCGAAGCAGAGAGTCGCTCTGGTTTAACGACGGACCTTACAGTCGGGTCACGGGTCTGGACGGATGGCAAGGGGCAGCGGATATGGTTCCGAATGGTAAGGGGAGAGAGCGAACATATTTATTTCTCCAGGTGGTCTTATGTAATGGCTGATGAGTCCTCGGTTGCATCCCTTCTCTAAAACTTGAATTTTTCATTCTTATGAAGAGACCAGGGTACTTCATCGGTCCTTATGCGCCAGCTTGGATGAAGGTCATAAAAAATAGAAGAGTGCTTTCCATTAACTTGGTACTAAAGCCAGGAGAACTAGAAAATAAGAAGAGCTCTGGATATGCAGCCAGCGAGTTCTGTTTTGCCCTTGTAGCTGGATTCGAATGTTTGGAAGTGCCATCCCTATCCACCAATAGAAGGTTGTAAATTTTTTATCCTTCCCTTGTGTAAAAAATTTTGCAATGCAGCCCCCCAATTGTGAAGAAATATTAATTTCTGCAAGTCATTAGGACATGCTTCTCATTACTTTGGTCAATCAGTGCCACTCCCTCCCCAGGGACGTTTGCGTTACCACCTTAGCAGCTCTGACCGGATGTTATGAACAGTGAACAAAGCTGGAAGAGGAGCCACTCCTTACCAGATACTCCTTGTCTTAATCTGGAATTAAATTGCTGAACAAAATGCCAAAAGCTTAAACTAAAGCTACAAAGATCACCAAGTCTTCAGTCAGTTCACCTCCATGGTTCTCCTAATTACAGAGCAGTCAACTTGGCCCCAGAAGGTAACATCATCGTATTTGTATGCGATATTTTATACTAATGTGTCTATATACAAAAAAGAACAAAAACTTGAAAGCAAGCCTGGTTCCCACTACGATTGCCGGCCTTCAACTCTCATCACCACCTATGCCTACCTTCTCGTCAGTCTTCCTCAGCACCTTCATCCCTCGGCCGCTTTCTTGAATTAACTTGCTTCGTGTCTACATCGGTTCTATCACTCAAGCTGGCTTCTGCTTGCTTGTCTTCTTCATTTGAATTGGCTTGTGTGGCGAGGAGTTCTTGGTCTGACATTGCAGAACTGCCGGATTCCGCCCCCTTGGTTAAGATTGAGCATGCAGTTAGCTTTGTTCCACGGCTAACCAAAGATATAGCTGACAAGATATCTGGCTTGGCCTGGATATCGACCCATCGATTCCCTACCCAGTCTTTAGAAATTCTTAAATTTTTTCGCCGGCATATTAAGAAGACACCTTCACCTGGATCATTTTAAATTCATGTATCATTTCTCCTCCTGATGTGTCAATTTAGCTCTTAAAAACAGAACTAGAAATTGCGGCTCTGAGAGACCAAGTGAACAACACCAGACAAGCATTTGATGCACATTGCTAATCAAAATTAAGCAAATGTTGCAAGCAGATTTTCCTGCAAATGGTTAATAAGAAAATTACAGTATTGATCTGTTGAAAACTTACTTGCATGTCACGGTTGTGTGGTATATACGTGTCAAAAATTAAAGGTTACAGAAGGCTTTTCTTTATGTTATGTACTTTCATCTATTTGCATATTATGCAAATAGCGTGTTTAGTCATAAATGTCTAGCCAGTTCATATATAACACTAGTACCTTGTCTGCATCAGCCAAATCATGAGAACCATTATACATAACCATTTAGCCTTGTCCCAACACTATTTTCCCGTCAGATTTATGAATTCTCATTGCAATTGCCTGAACATTGATGACATGATAAATTGTTCCCATTTAAACTAGCCTTAGATCAATGTGGACTTAAAATTATTAATGCTGAAGTCCAGACGACAAAACATAAATGCAGTCAAAACAATTATTTCACCAAACTGGGTAGCTAAGCATGTCGAATCAGACTCAAGTAGACAACCAGACTTGGAGAACCATAAGCAAGAAAAGAGGGAGAGAGAGCAATGGTTTCTAGGCGATGACAGCCTAGGAGGTGCTTGAAAAATGTGAATGCGTGGTGAAGAAGTTAAGGAATGCTGCAATCATCAGCTAATGTTATTATATCAAGATAAGAGCTATAAAATTAGACTGGAAGGAAGAAAGTGTGATCTTGATGCATGTTTCATTTAGCATAGGGCCAGAAACATTTGATGAGACTTTGAAAAGAACCCACCAGGAAGGCCACCAACACCAACCGGTCTTGGCAGATTTTTCAGATAGTTTTAGCTTGGTATATAGTTTTAGTCGAAATCTGTGTTATTTTAAAAAGAACATTACCTAAAGGACATCCAACTTTCCACAGAGTAAAGCAGGAGCATCCAATCAGCAAAAAGGCAAAATAGACCCCTGAGAATTTAAAATGCAATCTTAGTCTTTGCACTTGTATTGATCTCTTTAAGATAAGGGTTAATGAGAAAATTTAGGTCTAGGATTGAACTTTTGCTATTTTCTGGTCTTATGATACACCTGATCTGCATAAACTATAAAACATAACTAGCAGCTCCCTAACTATTTGGGATCAGTCAGCTCTTTCTTTACCATTCCTTCCTACTAGAACTATAGGAAAAGTGCTCCCGATTGCGTGCATTTGTGTATTCTCTTTTTTAATCTACTAGAGCATCAAGATAGAAATGGCCAAAAACAGTCCTTTAGAACTATGTGGTGCCTCACATTCTTTCCAATACATTATCTGAAAATGCAATTGAAATGTCAAAGATGCTAACAACTCCAGACAAGGTTACCAAATAAAATAAATAATGGATTGCTCCATAACTAGATCAAGGTGTGTGCAATGGTTCATAAATACTGTTTTTCCTCCTGAAAGACCCTTCGTTGTAAATTCTTATTTTTCCTGGCAATTCCAGAGCACCATGCGAAGAGATACCATGGGAAACCAAAAATGGAGAGCACAAGCTGTATGTGTCTCACTACCATACCTTAGACTCTTGACTAAAACATGGAGTAGATGACAGTTTGAAAAAAAAAAAAAAAATCACACTAACAAAAATATGGCTTAAAAAGGGAGGATAACACTAAAAACAGATAAGGAGCACATACCTGGAAAATATACTTGCAGACTATAATCTTCACAGCTGTCTGTTCCAACCACAACTCCTTCCCACCAGCCATCGTTCCACCATGCATCCACAGGGGTTCCGTGAGGAAAAGCAACAGTATCGAGTAAACAATCACATGAAGGACAAGGCCGAATTGTTAGGCGGCCTGAGCATCTCATGCCCAATTTATCGGGAGCTGCTGGTCTGAAGGCAGGGATCCATTCCTACACAACACAAACTAACATAAAAATTGGCAAGACAAGTAGTAAATTTGTTCCTAGATGCAGAGACCATATAGTGCTTAGGTAGAACGCGGATGCCTAGTATTGTACTATAAGGATACCAAAAATCAATAAAGAATCACACACACAAAAAATAACTAAAATTATCAAAAAATCTGAAAAATGATAAAGAAAAAGGTAAATTAAGGAAACATCATCACATTTATAGGATTACTTATTTTAGCATAACATGGCATGTCAATTAGTAAAACTATAAGTCGTC
This sequence comes from Cocos nucifera, assembly GCA_006176705.1. NCBI lineage: Eukaryota > Viridiplantae > Streptophyta > Magnoliopsida > Arecales > Arecaceae > Cocos > Cocos nucifera. Next base: position 525,191 of record QRFJ01000752.1, read on the forward strand.
CCCACAAATTATAGAACAGTATTAGTTTATCATGCATAAATACATGATAAAATAATCAAGAGGGTTAATGCAACTAGCAAGTATATCGATGTTGAATACTTAACCAAAGTACAAACTAAACAAACAATCAAGAATTGCTAGACACTATAACTAAGCTGGTCCAAGTGCCAAATGAGAAATAGTTCCATTATCCACCTAAAAATCATAATTAGGAGTGTAAATGAGACAAGCTTGATCAAGCTGGGGTATGATCAAGCTCAGCTTGAAATTAATTTCGAGATTGAAATTCTAAAGCTTGGTTTGTCTACCACTATCTTAAACTCAGTTTGTTTACCACTATTTTGAGCTCAATTCGAGCCAAATTTTGAATCAAGTCAAATGCAAGCCTAAACGAACAGCTAGTAAATCCTTAATCGAGCTAGAAATCAATTCAATCTAGAACCAAGGTTGGTTAAGCTTGATTCAAGCTTGATTTCAAGTTTGATTCAAAAGAGGAAGAAAGCAAGAGAGAGAAAGAGAGAGGGTACCTTTCTGCCTGACCTGGAAGCCAGTAGCTTTGGAGGAGGTAGCGGTCACTGGTTGTGGTGAGATAGTGGTGGTCACTTGTGGCGGTGACCGATGCCAATGCCTAATCTAGAAATATTGTGAAAATCTTGTGAACATTAGGGTTTAGAGACTAGAAGCAGAGGCTTGAAAAATTAAATCAAATACAAGAAAGAAACGGGTGAGAAAGCTCACTAGAGAGGAGACAACAATAGTGGTGGAAGCCACAGTGTTATAGTGGTCGTGGGAAGTTAGGAATTTAGGTTTTAGAGAGAAAGAGAAGATGGAGAGAACGATTGGAGGAGATTAGGAAGAGGAGTTTGTGGTGGTCGTGGAAGCTAGAGTGGCTAGGGACTTGGAGGCTGTGACGGCTGGCAAACAAGGAGAAAAGAGGGGAGGTTGAGGTGTAGAGCAAAAGGACTTTGGGAAATTGTGGGAGAGTGGAGAGAGACTTGGGAGTCATGGCTTGGAAGAACTTGCAGCCTTAGAGCTCCAAGTCTCTAATAGTGCGGATTGTTGGATCATAGATCCAAGGGCCACTAACTTATAATAATAATAATAATAATAATAATAATAATATATATATATATATATATATGTATGTATGTGTATGTGTATGTGTATATATATATATATATATGTATGTATGTGTGTGTGTGTGCCTGTATACATATATATGTGTCTGCATATGTATGTACATATATGTGCATGTGTGTATATATACACATGCATGTATATGCATATGTGTGTATATAAATACATATGCATGTATATGCATATGTGTGCACAAAGAGAGGATTTCTACACGTGGCAATTCTTGTTCATGAAACAATGTCTAATTTTCAGGAATAATAGTTGCTGTAAATTGTAATAATTGACCTGTGCAAAGAAAAATTTAAGGCACCATATTTTACATAGTTGCAGCTTACTGTCCATACTAGTAGATATCTGCTTGTGTAAGTCTGTATCCTGATGAGTGGATATGCAATTATACAGAACAATAAACTTAGCTAGAAACAAGATAAAGAGAACAATCGAAATATCTGCCCACATATATATGATATGAAATCTGTGCAGTATTTTATTTCTTTTGCATATTGAAAATACAAAATGCAGTCTGAATGCCTATTCTTCTGAACCTAGAATAATATTCTCAATTTTTTTCTTCGTCCATAAGTCAAACAAATCAATCCGTACATATAAAATTTAAGGTGCTACAGTTAAAACAAGTCCCAGCTTACTTGGTAGGGACCTACATATACGCATTTGTTTCCAGATGAATAAAAATATGCAAGTAACACATGAACAACATCAGGGTGTAGCTAGAAACAAGACAAAGGAAAGAGCTTGACATCTGCTTATAATATGAAATCTGAAAAACGAAATTTTCTTTTTCTTAAATTATGGTCCACCAACAATTGAAAATGGCCTACTTTACCTCCACATTCCCACAGCCATCGACATTCTGCAAATCATCATATCGAACCTTCAACCTCTTATGAGATAATTGCAAAACAGTGCATTTGAACCAGCAGCCTCTGATGCCACTGTCTTGACAGAGCAGCTCTATCTTCTCACCAACCTTAAAAGGTGGGGTAGGCCAATTGCGTGGTCCAACAAATTTTACTGACAGTGGTCTTCTACCAGGTAACTCATACCTTAGGTTTTCATAAGCTGGTCTGCAGGCTGACATCTTTGCAGCTAAATGGTCTGCTGAAAATTTCTTGTGTCCCTTGATGAACCTTATTCTCTTGGGTCCAGCACGTTTTGTGATTCTTCCACGACCGGATTCTTCCTCTTCCTTCCCACACATAGTACTTATATCCACGCGTGCAAGAACTGCCTGATCAAAATATCCACGCAAGGTTGTTAAATCAAAGAGTTTGAATTTGTTTTTGCTGTACTGCCGAAAGCATAAACGGATTCCTGCTGTGGAAGCACATGGTAATGAAGCCATGCATTTTTCATAGTGGTCAGGAGTTAAAACAGTAGCTATATCATCCACGCACTCTGCACTGATGACTTGAGAGTAAGGTGTGATGAAGACTTCACTGGGATGTGGAGTAGGTGGGGGTATTGTGCAAGCAAATTCTTGATTTTGATGAAACCATCGTACTTTAACCTTCTTCTGCCCTTTTTTGTCTTCATACATATCTTCTAAATAAGCAAGATAGCGGTTGACCACCTCAGACATGACAAGAACAAAAGAATGGGTCTGCACAATAGAGAATCTTTGTTTGGCACCAAAATATGACTGCAGGAATTAAGTTACATGGAAGTGATGGTGCTTACAGCTATGGTGGTTCCGTTGCGACAGAATGCTTGGTAATGCTGAAGCTGTTTGCCACAAGTCCAGGAAACCCCAGACCATATAATGTCTGAATTGTGGCCTTTATCCTAAGACAAAAGTATCAAGAAAGTTACACAAATAAACTAATAAATTTTACATGTAAACTGAGAATTTGACCAACATTTAATTACCGCATGTTTAAATAGATATCCTCCAGTCTCATTAAATCCATTCACCTCCACATCAGCAATGAAGGATTGTGGTAACTCATATTTTGCTGATTCTAAAGTAACATGGTAAAAAGTCGTTAAGTACTCATCTCATGTTGCCAAACACAGCATAATTGTATTAGTAAGATTTTGCAAATGAATCACCTAGAACTCTTTATTCAGCAAGAACAAAATTAAATGGCCTGCTTGAAAAAAAAGGCTCCTAATCTTTCAATAAAGAATGAGAATTATGTGGTGTGACATAGTTATTCTTTGAAATATGATATTACTTAATAAAACAGAGAAAAAAAAAACTACAAAAAGTGACAAAATCTTCACCAAAATAAACTTCAACACTAGAATATCAAGGATTAAGAATTTTTTGATACGGTGACAAGGAGATATAAGAAAAGATTAACCAGGCATACATGTTTGTGTTGTAATGTTTAACATGACGGACCAGTTGTCACCCAGCTTAATGGCTTAAAAAAGCCCATGAAGTCACGTTGGACTTCCCATGTTTAAGCTGGTCATCGAAACAACTGCCATGCCTGGTCATGTGAAGCAGTAAGAGACTTGTGATATATTCTAGAATGTTGACACTCAAGAAAATTATGTCTACAAATGGACCATCTATTGTGGTCTAAGAGTATCATCTTCCATTAAAAAGCAAATATTTTTTTTATTCATGCCACATCTAATTTGCCACCCAAGATATAGCAACCATGTGACATCATTCTCCCAGTAGCCACTCATAAATTCTGCAAAGCATCCATTATGCATCATATGCTGATCTCACAAACTGTTCAGTACTTTTAGGAACTACTTATATTGGACCTCCTGCAGTAGCTACCAGTAGGCTGATAATGTGACCCATCCTCACCTTCATAAACCTGATTTATAATTACAAAGAACATTTCCCAATGCATTTTCATCACAAGGTAGATCGACATTTTTGTTTCTCTCTTTTCGTAAGGGTGCTTATAAAAAGTTGACAAGACAAGCAGTTGCTCCTTGCATGTCCTCGCTACATGGCATAGATCATTAGAAAGTTTTCCTTGGTACTGCAATACCTCACAATAAAGTTATGTTGATAGCTGAAAGCAATGTTAACAAGACTTGTTTGACATGAAAAGGATTCACCATTATTAGCTTAAGACAACAAGGTCAACTTGTCAACTTTTTAGGATTTGCATTTAATGTTCGGTGAGCAAAGATTGATTTCACAAGGTAAATGCAGATATCCCACTCACCCTCCAACAAAGACTATCAAACATTCAAGCTAAAATATCGCCATATGATTAATGAAAAGAGCAAGTTTTCAGCATAAAAAGATAATATTGAGATTTCAATTTGAAAGTGGTTTAAACTAACTTTCCAAGAATTTTAGGTGTTCACTTGATTAAGAAAAAACATTAGACATCTTCAGAAGTCCCGTTAAGTCTTTACTTTTTCTAGATTTTAATCTAAATTACCCTGGTTTAGCATCAAGGAGCCCATTTTCTTGCCAAAAGAAGCAATTAATTGAGGGAAGCTAATTGAAAATTGCACATAAGACTTGCAGTGTGAGATATCAGGGGCAACTAAATTTTGGGGCCAGTCATAATAGAGAAACATCTTGTTGGCCGAATCCTTATCAACCCCTAATCCTTAACCTGGACTTCTTGAGCCCTTTTTTTCCTTCTGATCTTTCTTCAAGAGAAAATCTAGGGAAGACAGTCTTATGTCAAGAGACCAAGCTTAAAAAAAGAGAAGGTAATTAGTTTAAAATAACTCTTACAGTTATAATTTGAGGATCTATTCACACAAAATAATGTCAAACTTAGCCTTTCTCATCTTTTTTTTCCTCTCTTTGAAGATTATGCTTCAGGATTGGGAAATGGAGTTGCCTCATTGGTAATGGAAACATGGACACAACCTAGGCTACAAAAATCAAGAGAAAACCCAGAAAAATGAACTTATCTTTCAGATGTTAATCGAGTTTTAGATCTTTATTTGGGTGGAATACATTACTCTATATTGATCCTACATTTTAATGATAAATACCACTGTCAATTCAGTAACAAAAAAATGATTAGTTTGAGGTGATTGTTTTTTCCCATCAGATGGTTATCTCTCAGCATAGCCAATCTAGCATATTGCATCTGATCACACATAAATGTGGTCAGGGGCAAAATATATCCACATACACTCTGGGATAACCAAAAAAGAAAGAAACATAAGGACCGCAAGACATTGGTGTGTTGATTTAAGATTCATTGTTTTAAGCTACACTTAAGGATATACAGAATGTTAAAGCAAAAGGAGAAAAAAGTATGCCATATTGTTCATGACTGGATAAGATTTTGAAGAACAGAGTTGTTGCGAACAGCATTCAAGAAGTTCACCTAAGGTGTTCAGCCTACCATTCAGATGAAAAATTTCAGTTCATAGGCTTAGTTATGTCATTTAACATAAATGACAGATGAAGAGGCTTTGACAAGGTGGCAGATTCATATGAAAACAACCAATAGAATGTTTTTGGTTGTTGTATATTGTGATAACTGACAAGACTTAATTGCATTGGTTATTTAAACCCGAATGGATATTGGAGACTTTGCATCTCATGATGAATGGATTTAGAAACACAATACTGAATTCCAAATTCCAACTCCCAGGTCAGATTTGGGCGATTCAAAGCAATCTGAGGCTAGAAACAAGTCTCATTCACCATATAGCTCTAATAAAAACAACGTGTTTGCACCAGGGAGGCAAACCAGGTAACTGGCAAGCTTTACAGGCTAACATTTTACACCATTCAAACTCTAAGTTACCTTTTAGGAAAAGAAATGAGAACAAAGGGTGTTAAGAGACATAAACACTTATAACACTGCATAACTCCCATGCTTATACTGAAAAAAACTATGGTTGAAAGCCTGAAAATAGTTTAAGTATAGAAATTTGGGAATTAGCATTTAACAAGTCCATCTATCAACCAAATGAACAATGGAATGAAACCATGATCATGCATTTTCATCTCCTTCATATTATCTCAGCATCACCTGAGGAAGCACTACTTGCAGGATAACTTGTTAAAGTAGGAGGATTAATATGCAATGACACACCAAAAGACGAATATCTTGGAGGAATTTCACCAGCCAAGAAGGCAAAACATAAAAAGAAAGGGACCAAATCAACCCTTTGTAACAAGTAAAAGCTGCTATATATATGAAAAATCATTTTGAACAAAATAACATTTGTGATGATGAGCCAGCATCAAATTACTAGGTACAGAAGCACAGGTTTGCAAATGACAGGAAAAATAAGACAATGCAAACAAGATATATCAGACAGCTTTCCAGTGATACAGCAAATATATATCAATGCACCAATCCAGGCATAAAATCTAAATGTGAGGTATCCAAGTAGAGAAACATTAGTGGATCCAAATGCCCAGGTAAAGAGTGAAAATGAACTTTCAAGTACAAAATGGCGTTGAGAGAGAGGGTAAGTACTTGAATTACTTGGGGTGCACGTCTTTGCTGGAAGGAACGAAGTCAGCCAGTCTACGACCTCTCTTCTCGATCTCCACTTGAGGCAAGAGACCCCCGACTTGTCAGGCCCGTAGGCCTGACAGAACTCCTCCGAAACCACATAAAGCATATGCCTCAGGCTCCTTTCGGTGCCAACAACGGCAAGACGGGAATCCCCCTTGGAGTCTTCCAAGTAGTAGTGGACGACTCGGCTTCCACGCTCCTGTGAGATGAACTCCTCCCTCCACTTCACAAAATCAGGACTGTTTCCTGACATCGTGGCAGTAGACAACTCCAACACCAGATCAAAGTAGCATTCCAGAGCAGGTATGGGGCCCTACAAGATCAAGCTTAACGAGCACAAAAATCTCAGAACCAGTGGTTTTCATCAGAATCAGGAGAAGAAGGGGGGACAAAGGGGCGACAACTTTGGGAGATTTCGAGCAAAAATCTCAGAGACCTCAAGTCAGTAGCTAGGGTTTCCACAAGTCAACTGATTCAAACGGGAAACCCCCCAAAAATCTAAGAACCAGGCTCGCTCGCACCCCTATCTTTTGAACCAAAAGCGCCGAATAAACAAACAATCCCCCCAAAACATCACCTTTTCAACAGAACTCAACCGAGCGAAACTGGGCTTCTCATCAACACCGTCTTCTTGAACCGGAAAGGGTTTAGATTGAGCAAAAACCTTTCCATGACGGTGAAATCCAGCAGAGAGAAGGATCAAAAGATGGGGTCTCCTCCAATCCTTACCAAAAGCAGGGGGAAAGAAGAGAAGGATCAAACCTGGGTCCTCCAAGGCTCCATCCGAAGCGAAAACCGCGGGAACACGGGCGTGCCAAAGGGAAGCCTTGTCCGCAGCGGCGGAGGACCCAAAGAGCAAGAAGAATAGTTCAAACGAGAGCTCTGAGAGGAGAAAAAAGAGAGGCGACCGGCGGATGCGGTTGAGGGCTTGGGAGCCGGAGGGCGAGGGAGAAGAGGTCGGCACTAGTCTTCTTCTACCTCTCTCTCTAAGCTTGGAGATAGAAGAGAAGGAGAGGAGAAGGGAGGAAGAATAGCGGTGGAGGCTGAGGACCGAGTTCACGCGCCGCAGGGGAGGAGGAGCGGCGAACGGCGGTTAATGAGGGGAGGAGAATACTCTCTCTCTCTTCCTTTAAGAGGTTGAATAAATTAAGTCCAATGAGGGGTGGGCGAGGACTATGGCTGGGGAATCTCTCTCCAGCCCTTATCGTGCGCACACGGCGCACCATACCCAATGCTTGGTATTAATGTTGCTTGGGGCTTTTGCGATTAGAAAGCCTTTGTGGTGGTGATTTTTTATGATGATCATGTGACATGTGTGCATGATATCAGACATGTTGTAAGGAAGTAAAAATGCCTCGCGACAACACGGGCACCAAAACCATTTTGGGCCCACAGCTTCACAAATCACATACATGGTACCAAACTCCATGAGTCACCCTATCCTCCTACAGCACAGGACGAAAAGAAAATTCTTCATGTGAATAAAAAATAATCTCTTGACATTGTTCCAAAATAATTAATTTTAACACCATACACATACTAATTAGCTAACCTAACACATCAAGAAGCCCTTTTTTGTAATTATTCAATGTATGTGTTTGTTTTTGTATCTTTTATTTTTTAACTCCTACAAAAGTATTTTTTATTAGATTGGTATTATAATCCATCTTCATAAAAAAAAAAAAAGAAAAGAAATATGTATGAGGAAGTACGATGGTAGTGAGTATATAGGATAAATATAATATCCTCCCAATTCTAACTACTACACTTTATCTCCTCCTCCTTAACTAGGTATAAATTGGTAATAATTATTGAAAAGGTGATATGAATACCGCATTCACCAAAAGAAGCGGTGCTTTGGCAGCATGAGAGTATGGCGGTGCATAGAATTGATAGTGGAGATGAATGATACTAAATCATAGGATGGATTAAAAAGGTTGAAACTAAAGCTGTTCTTATTAATGATATCTCTTGCAAATTTAAAATTATCTTTTCTTGCTCTAGAATTAGCCATTTGAGCTTGTTATAAATCTTTAATTCATATTTTTGTTACAAAAAGAAGGCTTCAATTCCGATCCAAGTTGTTCACTAGATTTGATATCGATAATTTTGGTCATTATGAGTAGCGATGGAGAGGATCGCAGCAGCATGAGATTTACCACATCATGAAATCAAATTATGAGTCAAATTTTTAATTTTTTTGATCTTAATATTTTTTCAAGATCTACAATTTAGTACTAACCTCGGTTAAACGTATCTTCCAATCTATTAAAAATTAGACCATGTTATAGAATATAAATTTAATGTAGAAGTCGAGATCTACATCTTACAGTAGAATTTTAGTTTTTTATGATTATTTCTACTAGTCATATTTATTTTTTAAAATCTAATCCTATTTTAATTAGGAAAGAAATTTAATCCGAATTATGCAAGAGAGGATCTCACTACTATATCTTAGTTTTGATTCATCAATTAATCAAAAAAAAAAGAGATATAAATCCTATGTTCATAATTTCTTCATAATTTTTAATTTTTTGGAGAGATTCGGTTATATAGATTGAGAGAGTTCTTCTGTTTTCCTATCAAATTGAATCCATAGCTTTTTTTTAAAACCTTTTAGCCTATACTTCTTTGGTTGCTGTAGGTAGAGCTAAGTGATATATGGAAGAGCATATGTGTGCATTGTCTGCGGTTGTATATTAGGGTCAAGGGAGATTTAGGGAAGCTTATAGTCTTGAAAAATTTCCCATCGATTCTCTCTTTGCAATGCTTTGTGAACTATTAAGCTTTTCCTCATATATTAACCATCATCCATGTACAATAGCTAGATAATTTCTTGTTTGGCTCTCAAAATAAGAACTTCTAGGCCAGACTTCATGCAATGGATGATGAATTTCCATTAGATCCTTTCGAAGCTGGTCTACATCTATAGGGGTTGGCTTAGTTTTGAGGGCAACTCAACACCCAGTCCTTTGTTGCTATTTAACCCCTAGATAGTCCTTTTCCTAACATTTTATTTTAGCCCCTTGCACATAATTAGATTTGTTTCTTCACATAGTTATATACTTGTGTGCATAGCTATTTTTGTTTTATGTATGCAAGAGGTGCTCCAACCAAAATAATCTTCAAAATTGAAAGTATCCCATCCTAAATTCGAGACATAACACGGTCATATTACCGAGGGATACCACCCTCGATAATACAAAACCTATCATTTATAATCACTTAAATTCTATCATAATTAAAATATAAACAAAGATTCAATTCCATTATTCATCAAATAATCAAACCAAAATTAGTTCAGAGCATCTAAATCCATAATCAAAATCAAACCCATATCTCAAATCATAAATAAACAACTATAAGTTCATAATTAAACTAAGTTCAGTTACAAAATTTTTAAGCCTGCTACGTAGATCTTCAAGCCTGAATTTTTCGTCGGTCCTAATCTTAATTCTCTATAAAAGAAAAAAAAATAAAAAGAATATGAGCTATACTAGTTCAGTAAGTAAAATCTACATTTTCTTGTCGGATCAAGCATAAATTTGTTCATGATAATACAACATTTAGAAAATAACATATATTACAAAATAAAATATTTCATAGATCATATAATAAAGCAAGTTATAAAAATAATCATGCATGCATAAATCATGAAATTTCATAAACATGATTTATAAATCATTTTTGATCATTTATTCATATCATATTTTAAAATATTGCTCATAGATATTTGTGGGCCATATTTTTTAATCAACATGATTCTTATTTCTTATACTAACTTAGAACCCATTGGCGGGGCCATATTTCTTGTGGATGCTAGCTTCGGGGTGTCGACTTTTCTAAAAAAGATTCATTCATAGCTATCTGAGAGTCTTTGAAATCCGTTTATCTTTTTCTTAAAACATACATATATTTAGATGAGAAAACATTAAAATTCATGCATAATAAAATATGTCATCTTCATAAAACATATTCATAAAAGCAATAAAATATGATTTTCATACATCACATGCTGATCCTCACTTTATGAAAGTTATGAATTTATAACAACAGTTTATTTACATAAAAAGATATGATAATTTGAAATTAAGGAACGTATGATTTCACTTACCTTATTTGTACTAGATCTTTAGACTTTACAAGCAATTCTATTTAAAATATCAAAGACATGATCAATTTTCTATCTAATAAATTTAATAAGATTAAATCATAAAGAAAGAGAACTATTGATCGGATATGGCAAACCGTTTATACACCAAAGAATTCAGGATCTTCTAGTCGAAGGCCAGATCTAAGTAACTTGATTAAGAAATCATGAAGCATAATCGGATCAAAATTAAGATTGATCAATAGAATTCATCAATGATGAATTCTTAAGATACTAGATGTTGGGATAAACCCCGCTTCTATCAAAGTCCAATCTTGTGCTTAGCCTAATACAACTGGTAATCATGAAAGAGCTTCGATCGAAAATTCTCTCCCCAACGGTCAAACTCCATCCGATCTTCTTTAGTGGTCGAACTCATCCAGTGGTCGAACTCCTCCAATTGGATTTCGAATTCAATCGAACTCCTCAATGGTCGAGCCCCAGTCGAACTTTTTCAATGGTCGAATTTCTTCCAGATTCCTCCTTCAGTCGAACTTCTACGGAAGCCGAACTCCTTCCAGACTCCTCCAACAGTCGGACTTCTATAGGAGCCGAACTCCTTCCGAATTCCTCCTTCAGTTGGGCTTCTATGGAAGCCGAACTTCTTCCAAATTTTTTCTTCAGTCGGACTTCTACGAAAATCGAACTCCTTCCGAACTCCTCCAGTAGTCGGGCTTCTATAGAAGTCGAACTTCTTTCGAATTTCTCCTTCAGTCGGACTTCTACGGAAGCCGAACTCCTTCCAAATTTTTTATTTAGTCGGACTTCTACGGAAGCCGAACTCCTTCTGAATTTCTCCAGCAGTCGAACTTCTACGGGAGCCGAACTCCTTCCGAATTCCTCCTTCAGTCGAGCTTCTACGGGAGCTTAACTCTTTTCGGACTTCTTCAGTAGTCGGACTTCTATGGAAGCCGAACTTCTTTCGAACTCCTCAAGTAGTCGGATTCCTCTAAGGGCCGAACTTCTTTCAGACTCCTTCAGCAGTCGAATTTCTACAGGAGTCGAACTCCTTCCAGACTTTTCTTTCAGATGGATTTCTATAGGTGATCCCATTACTGAATGATTACAATTATCATTTATCAGAACAGTTATGATTGTCATTGATCAGAACGATTATGATTGTCATTTATCAGGATGATTATGATTGGCATTTATCAGAATGGTTACGATGGTCATTTATCAGGACAGTTACAACAGCTTCGTCTATAAAAAAAAGACCCTCCAGATATGTTTTCTCTAAGCTTTCTTTTTCTTCCTAAAACTCTGCCGAACTCTTCTTTGAGCACTCCATTTCTGTTGGCAGAAGAGCTAACTTGACCATCAGAGGATCCTACCAGAGCCACCACCACTGACTTTAGATGAGATTTTATTTTGCAGGTCACCGACGGTGACCTCGTCTTCCTCGACTCTAGCTCGATCCGACGTCAATCAAATTCTGCACCAACAGAATTGGTGCTAGAGGAAGGGTCCTTTGATCCTAAGGTTTCCTTGATCTTAAAGGAGTGCTCAGTAGTGATCTCTCTTCTTTCTCTCTAGAATTCTTCTAAATAAAAATGCCTTCCAGCAAAGCTTCGACCCAACAATCAATGGCCTCTACACTTAGATTCCGTCCAGATACATCCGCTCCAGCTTCGATAACTCGAGCTCCACCTACATCCATGGTGGATGCAGAGCAGTTCAACCTGTTGGTCTAGCAGGTTCGTGATCTCACAGAGACGATGCAGGCCATACATCAATAGGCCTTGGTACCAGTTCGGCCAGAGCATGCTTCTTTGAAGCCCTATGGTTCGATCTAAAAATGGCCAACCTCGGCTATCCGACCTCTGATCTTCGAAAAGGAGAAGCAGAGGATGGAGGACCCTTGCTCGGACCACGACTCGATCTAGAGGAAAGCTTCGCATCCGTTCCACCAAAAAATCCTAGAGATCAACGATCGTGAAGATCTCCTGGATCAAAGGCTCCTAGAAATGAACCGACGAATCGAAGAGCTTCGTCATACTCCCTCCTCACACGGTAATGATATTCGTATTGATCCTCCTTTTTCTCAGAGGATCATGCAGGAATCAATCCCGCCAAACTTCAAACTCCTGCAGTTCGAGAGTTATAATGGAACCACAGATCCGATCGATCATCTAAAAATCTTTCGAATAATGATGTTGCTCTATGGTGCGTCAGACACTATTTTATGTTGGACTTTTCCGTCCACCCTCAAGAAAACTGTCAGAAATTGATACTCGGCACTTAAGCCAGGTATCATCTTTTTCTTTGATCAGATAAGCCATCAGTTCATGGCTCACTTCGTCAGTAGTCGACATCTGTACCGAGGTTTGAATTTTCTGATGAACATCAAGCAGAAGGAGAGAGAATCCATCCGAACTTATATCACTCAATTTAATGCCACTACATTGGAGGTCCAAAATCTGGATCAATCAGTTCCAATGGCCGCACTCAAGAGCAGCCTTTAGAAGAATAATTTACTGTTCTCCCTAGAGAAGAAGTACTCTAAGAACTTTGTCGATCTGCTAGCTCGGGCTGAAGGTTACGTCCGAGCTGAAGAGGCCTTCAAGGCCAAGGACGATGAAGCCTTTAGTAAGTGATGAATCGGTGAGCCGGATGGGTCCGTCGAGGAAGGAAAGTCGAGCGAAGCTTGGTCGCGCTTTTGAATTTTCTCTGAGCGAAAGCAAGTCCAAAATCCTCTCTGAATTTGAAGGCAGGAAAGCCCGGACAGAAGGACACGGCGGGATTCTCCCCAATGAAGATTTCACAACTACGCCCTTCTCAATGCTTCAAAAATTTAAGTGCTGATGAAAATGAGGGAGCAACTGTCGAGATCAAAAAGGATGCGCTCTCATCCCAACAAGCGTAATCCTAACAAGTTCTATCTTTATCATCGTGATCACGGTTACAATACTGAGGAGTATATCCAACTCCAGGATGAGATCGAGAAGCTCATCAGATGAGACAGACTAGATCGATTCCTACGGTGATGGCCTGAAGGACGAGAAGATCGATCGAGGGCATTGTCATAGCCTAAGCCACCAAAGAGGGAGGATCAATAAGAAGATCGGTCGCCTCTCAGCATCATCAACACGATCTCGGAGGGACTTTGGCAAAAAGAGGTCGGCGGATCTGAGGGATTAGTGAAGAGATGGAGAACCCATAACCTTCATAGAGGCAGATGCTCTGTGGGTCCAGTTCCCACATAATGATGCAGTTGTAATCTCTTTAAATATTGCCGACTATGATGTACGCCATATTTTGATAGATAATAGAAGCTCGACTGACGTATTGCTTTATGATGCTTTCTCAAAAATGTCCTTACTCAATAACCACTTGGGACCTATGAACTCTCCATTGATAGGCTTCACTGATGATGCCATACCAATCGAGGGCATAATAACTTTGACTGTGACTACAGGACAACGTCCGAAGCTGACAAAGGCATAGATCAATTTTTTAGTCGTAAGGACTCCATCTGTCTATAATGCTATTATCGATCGACCTAGTTTAAATGCACTTCGGACAGTGGTATCAACTTATTATTTGAAGATGAAGTTTTCGATGAGTTACGAGATCGGAGAGGTCAGGAAAGATAAAGCTCTGGCAAGGCACTGCTACTCAATCGCTCTACATAAGGAAGAACAGTCCGATCCTTATCCTGTTGATGGGCTGGATGTCCGCGATGACTTTACTGAGGTGCGGGACGAGCCTATGGAGGACCTTGTATCTATGCCCTTGAATGATGGAAACACAGAGCATGCTATACAGATCGACTTCAACTTAGGAGATGAGGTTCGGAAGCAACTCGTCACCTTCCTCAGGAAGAATGCGGACATCTTTGCTTGGGCCCCAACGGATATGCTAGGAATTGATGTCGAAGTTATAGAACATTAGCTGGCCATTAATCTGAAGTATCAACTGATAAAAGAGAAACTGTGCAGCCATGCTCTGAAGAGATAGAAAGCAATTGTGGAAGAAGTAGGCAAACTCCTTAAAGTTGAATTCATCCAAAAAATCAACTATCCGATCTGGATCTCAAACATGGTCCTCATCAAAAAGGCAAATAATAAGTGGAGGATGTGTATAGACTTCAAAAAGTTGAACAAAGTCGGCCCAAAGAACAACTACCCTCTTCCTAGGATTGATCAACTGGTAGATGCAACCTCGAGCCATAAGCTCCTCACCTTCATGAATGCCTTCTTTGGCTATAACCAGATACGGATGGCGCCAGAGGACGAGAAAAAAATTATTTTTGTTACTGATCATGGTCTTTACTGTTACAGGGTTATGCCCCTTGGGCTCAAGAATACAGGAATAATGTACCAGCGCCTGATCAACAAAATCTTCAAGGAGTAGATCGACCATAATATGGAGGTGTATGTGGATGACATGTTCGTCAAAAGCCGAGCTTCTATAAACCACCTTGCCGATCTTGAAGAGACATTCAGTGTACTAAGAAAGCACAAGATGAAGCTGAACCCGATCAAGTGCGCCTTTGGTGTGACATCTAAAAAATTTTTGGGGTTTATGGTGTCCAGATATGGGATTGAAGCAAATTCAGAGAAAATTCAAGCCATTCAAGAGATGATCCCTCTAAAGATAATCAAAGAAGTTCAGCACTTGATTAAAAAAGTGACATCCTTAAATCGTTTCGTCTCGAGATTGGTCGAGCGATGCATGCCCTTCTTTCAAGTTCTCAAGCAATCAAAAAACTTCTGCTGGACGATGGAGTGCCAACGGACGTTTGAGAAGCTCAAAAACTATCTTGGCTCACTCCCACTACTGGCAAAGCTCGAACCTAGAGAAAATTATTCTTATACCTAGTAGTCTCTTCGATGGCCTTGGCAGTAGTCCTAGTCAAGGAGGAAGCAAAAATATAGTGGTCGGTCTACTACATAAGTCGAATCTTAAGGGATGTAGAGATCAGTTATTCTAAGCTAGAAAAATTGGCTTACTCTCTTCTAATTGCTATCAGGAGGCTTTGACCTTACTTTCAGGGGTACACCATAACAGTCCTCATGGATCAACCAATAAAGGCAGTCCTTTAGTGAATGGACGCTTTCGAAAGAATTGCAAAATGGACATTGAGCTCATAAAATTCGATATCAATTATCGACCCCGACCATCGATCAAAGCCTAGATATTAGCAGATTTTGTAGTGGAGTGTACCATTTTCGATGATGCCGAGCTTGAATAGGATAAGACTGGCACTCTACTATTGCAACTGAGCCTCCCTGAAGAGACAGCCGACCTTCTCGAAGATTTTTGGGCTCCATACGTGGATGGTTCATCCAACTCTGCTAGAGCGGATGTGGGATTGGTCTTAGTCAGTCCCGAGGGAGTCATCGTCGAGTATGCACTGTGCTTCAAATTTTCTATGATTAATAATAAGGCTGAGTATAAAGCACTGATCGTCGGATTAAAAATTGTAAGAGAATTAAAAGTAGATCAGCTTCACGTCTACAGCGATTTTCAATTAGTGGTTGGCCAAGTTAGTGGTAGCTATGAAGTGCGAGAGAAAAGTATGATGAAATGCCTTGAGAAAGTAAAGAACTTGACTCCGGCCTTCAGCTATTTCAGCATTCGACAGATTCTGAGGGTAGAAAATATAAGAGCCGACCTCCTCTCTAAGTTGGCCACTTCAACTCCAGCCGAACTATCCAAAGAAGTATTTTTTGAGACTTTGAAGTGCCCATGCCCAGAGGAATCACAGATCATTTTACAGACGAAACTCGAGTCGAGCTGGATCAATCCGTTGGTTGCCTATCTCAAAGAGGGAGTGCTTCCTTATGATCCAAAAGAAGCTTGAAAACTCAGGAATCAAGCCTCCTAGTATGTTTTGTACGAAGGCAGGTTGTATAAGAGGTCATATTCGCTACCGTTGCTGAGATGCCTCCGACCTTCAGAAGTCGACTTCGCATTATGAAAAGTGTACAAAAAAATCTGTGGAAGTCATGTAGAAGTCAGGTCCCTATCGTAAAAGCTACTTCAATAAGGATACTATTAACCGATCTTGTACCATGATTTCATGGAGTATGTTAAGAAATATGATCGCTGCTAGAAGAATGCAAACGTACAAAGATAGCCGACCTCCGAGCTTACTCCGCTAAGCGTGCCTTGGCCATTTACGTAGTGGAGAATGGACATACTTGGCCTTTTTCCAATGGCAATAAGGCAATGAAAGTTCCTCCTGATCGTGATTGAATACTTCACCAAATGGGTCGAAGCCGAACCACTAGCCAAAATTATCGAGACCAAGGTATATGACTTCATCTGAAAGTTAGCAGTCTCTCAATTCGGTCTGCTCCGAACCCTCATAATCGATAACGAGCGATAATTCGTCGGGATGAGGTTTGCCAAATTCTACGAAGACCTAAACATCTTCCATGATTTCATATCGGTAGCTCACCCACGGGCAAATGGAGAAGCTGAAGTGACCAATCGGACTCTACTGTAAGGCATCAAGATAAGGCTCAACAGAGCAAAGAAGGCCTAGGTGGATGAACTCTACCATATTCTTTGGGCATACCAAACTACTCAAAGACTACCAATTGAAAAAACACCATTCATCTTGACCTTTAGAACAGAGGCAGTCATCCCAATTGAACTTAAGCTTCCATCAGCATGGGCCGTGCCCTTCAACGAGCAGCACAATCCATAGAACCTCAGAGTCAACCTCGACCTGTTGGAAGAAAAAAGGAAGAAAGCTCAGGTTCGGATGACGGTCTATAGATGAAAGATGGTCCGATACTATAACTCTAGAGTCAGAAGTAAAACATTCAGAGTGGGGGACTTAGTGCTTCGGCGAGTCACCGTCTCTCAGCCTTAGAGTTAGGAGAAGCTTGCCCTAAATTGAAAAGATCCATATGAAGTGGTGGAGATCGTCCGACCCAGAACTTATCATCTGAAGGAGCTCGGAGGAACAACGCTCCCATGATCTTGGAACTCAAAAAATTTAAGGATGTACTACCAGTAATTATTCTGCAATAAAACTCTTTCATTTCAACATTATTATTTCTTGGTGCAAAAATTATGTGATGACAGGAAAGAAGCAATTAGAAGTGGTCATGTTAGGAACAGAGGGAGAACCTCATCCTAACATGAGCAAAATCGAAGGCCTCGTTCATTTTAGATGAGATGAGGAGAAAAGTTCTGACAGCGGTCCTTATGTGCCTCCATAGCCCATTAGGAATAGGAGGAGGACCTCGTCCTAACGCGAGCAAAGTCGAAGATCTCGTTCATTTTAGATGAGATGGAAGAAGAGGCCCTGACAATGGCCCTTATGTGCCCCCATAGTCCGTTAGAAATAGGAGGAGGACCTCATCCTAATGCGAGCAAAGTCGAAGACCTCATTCATTTTAGATGAGATGGGAGAAGAGATCCTGACAACGGTCTTTATGTGCCCTCACAGTCCATTAGGAATAGAAGGAGGACCTCATCCTAACATAAGCAAAGCCGAAGGCCTCATTCATCTTAGATGGAATGAGAGGAAAGGCCTCAACGACGTCCCCATTGTGCTCGATGATAACTGGAGATAAGATCTCTCCCGAGTTTCAACCTGAATTGGTGCAGAGTCCTAAAGCGGACTTCGACTGTCGATCTTTTTATACTCCCTTCCTTCGAATTTCGAACTCGAAAGTAGGGAGACTATTATTGGGGATAAATTTTGCTTCCGTCGAAGTCCAGTCTTATGCTTAGCCTAATGTAGCTTGTAATCATGAAAGAGCTTCGATCGAAAATTTTCTTCCTAACGGTCGAACCCCATCCGATCTCCTCCAGTGGTCGAACTCATCCAGTGGTTGAACTCCTCTAGTTGGACTCCGAATTAAGTAAACTCCTCAGCGGTCGAGCCCCAACCGAACTTCTCCAACGATCGAACTTCTTCTGAATTTCTCCTTCAGTCGGACTTCTATGGGAGCCGAACTTCTTTCGGACTCCTCCAGCAGTCGGACTTCTATGGAAGCCAAAGTTCTTCTGAATTTTTTCTTCAGTCGGACTTCTACGAAAGCCAAACTCCTTTCAGACTTCTCCAGCAGTCGAGCTTCTACGAGAGCCAAACTCCTTCTAGATTCCTCCTTTAGTCGGACTTCTATGGGAGCCGAACTCCTTCCGAATTTCTTCTTCAATCGAACTTCTATGAGAGCCGAACTTCTTCTGGATTCCTCCTTCAGTCGGACTTCTACAGGAGGCAAACTCCTTCCAGATTCCTCCAGCAGTCGGACTTCTATAGGAGCCGAACTTTTTTTAGATTTTTCCTTCAGTCGAGCTTCTATGAGAGCTGAACTCTTTTCGAACTCCTCCAGCAGTCGAACTTCTATGGAAGCCAAACTTCTTCAGCAGTCCAATTCCTTCAGGAGCCAAACTTTTTTCGAACTCCTTCAGATGTCGGATTCCTATAGGAGTCAAACTCCTTCTGAACTTTTCTTTTAGACGGATTTCTACAAACGATCCATTACTGAACGGTTATAATTATCATTTATTAGAATAGTTATGATTATCATTTATCAGGATGATTACGATGGTCATTTATCAAGATGATTATGATTGGCATTTATCAGAACGGTTACGACGATCATTTATTAGGACAGCTACAATAAGCTCCATCTATAAAAAGAGATCCTCCAGATATGTTTTCTCTAAGCTCTCTTTTTCTTCCTGAAACTCTGTCGAACTCCTTTCTGAGTACTCCATTTCTTTTGGTCAAAAGAGCTAACTTGACCGTCGGAGGATCCTATCAGAGCCACCACCACCGACTTCGGACGGAACTTTATTTTGCAGGTCATCGACGGCGACCTCATCTTCCTCGACTCCAGCTCGATCCGACGTCAATCAAATTCTGCACCAACACTAGACATGGCTAAAATGGGTTTGACATATGGCATGAATTTCAAAGCAGCTTCGAATTAACTTATAGGAGTCAACATAGGTTCCTAGAAGATGAATGCATGATTTGGTATATGATTCATAGATCTTCTTAGAGAGAAAAAGTCGGTCAAAAAAGAGAAAATAGAGAGAGCAAGTAGAGAGAGAATGCAATTATGATTAGGATCATCAGGATCATATTAGGATGACTCAATATGGGTTAACTATGATCATATACTATAAATTTTTAGCAAAAATCGAACTAAGATTTGATCTACTGCATGGATTTCAGAGCAGTCTTCAGTCATCATGATTTCATCTTAGGTTCGATCTAGGGTTTATGAACCAGATAGAGAGAGAAAGATCTTAGAGAGAGAAGGAGAGAGGAAAATATTTTCTCGCTTTTTTTTTCTTTTATTTTCTTCTTCTTCCTTTTCTTTTCCATTTTCTTTTCTTTGGCTGAAACAGGAGATGGAAGGGGGTGGCTGATGCTCTGGCAGGGTGCGGCGGAGCCAACGATCCAACAGTGGGTGGCAGCAGGCAGAGCAAGGGACAGTGGAGCAAAAAGACGGCCGACGGCAGGTGGTCGTCCATTAACACAAAAATTTTGAAAAAAAAAGGGGAAAATAGGGGCTCTTATTCATGGGCTTTTTTCGATGAATCCGATGGCCGACGGCCAAACACAGAGATATAGAAGGAAGAGGAGAAAGAGATGAAGATGGTCCGAGGCATACCTTAGGCTCCGATGGCTTTTTCGGTGAGGTATTTAGGCGGACATTAGGAAGGCATTCATGGCTTCAATGGAAGAATAGAGAGAAAAGAAAAAGAGAGGGAAAGTCCTTATTGTTTAATGGCCTTGGAGAGAAAAGAGAGAGATTTTATAGAGGATCTCCTAGGGTTTGGAAAGTCCTAGGAGTCCTAGTTTTAATCGATCATGGAAGAAAGAAAACTCCCTATCATCTCAAGCTTCTCCTTTTCTTTTTCTCAATTGCTTTGAGATTTGTGTGAAAAAATCTAATTATCAAAAAAAGTTGAGAAAAAAATAGTTAGCCAACATGTTTAAACACCAAATTGCTGTCAATTCAAGAATGGGATCTCAATTTGTCCATTTCTTTAAGAAATCCCGCTAGATGACCTTGACAACTCCATGGCGATTATAAATAGCCCTTAAAAAATGACCTGGACAACCATAAAGTAATAGATATAATTTATATCCTAACATAATCCTCCCTCAGCCAAAATAGAGTTATTTGCTAAGGCAGTATATTTACTCCTCTTTTGTCTGCTCATCCCTCAACTACCCCATACCACGGGTTTACGGGGTAACGGTAGGAAGACCATATAAGAGATTTATTAGGAGATGGACGCAAGAAGCATGACCCACCAAGGCCACCCGCCCGCTTTAAGGTCACAAGCCTATCCTATCGCACAGGGCTTATCATGTCTCTGAGTCTTTCTTGTCCTCCCACTACTCCAAGCTGCACAAGAAAGAGGGCCATGAAAGCCTCTGCTTTCCACCTCAAACCTCACCTTCTCCATCTCCAAAAGCATGCACACCCCATCCACACCGTTTTTTTTCCCAGACTTCCAACAAGCTCATCCCTTCTCAAGCCAAAACCAGCATCAGCAACAGCCAACGGCCCCCCCTCCCTCAAGTCCTCCCCAAAGCCAACCTTTGGAGCCAGGACTAAATCTCCAAATACCATAGAGGATGAGCTTATAGAAGCTCCCCCAGAAGGAATTCCTAGATGGATGCTCTTGGGAGGTGTTTCCATTGGTCTTGCCTTACTTCTTTTGGGAATTGATGGGCAACAAGATGCCTTGGCTCTGGGGCCTGAGGGTCCCTTGGTGGAGGAGTTTTGGGACAACATGAGAAGGTATGGACTATACATCCTAACAGTCAGCACTGGAGTCATCTACACCATATTCGAACCCATAGTTGAGCTACTGAAGAATCCCATCTCTGCAATACTCATCATCAT
Organism: Cocos nucifera; assembly: GCA_006176705.1. NCBI lineage: Eukaryota > Viridiplantae > Streptophyta > Magnoliopsida > Arecales > Arecaceae > Cocos > Cocos nucifera. The sequence continues at coordinate 546,763 of QRFJ01000752.1, forward strand.
TGTGATGGTTGGTAGTGCCTACCTGGTGTCTCAGGTGTTGAGTGCCATGGTTGGCATTTCAGAATTTTCTTATCAGTATGGTTATTGAGCTATCTACATGGATGGTATATGTGAAACACTATCAAGTGTTAGCTTTGTATTCTTTGACCAAGAGTGAGTAGCCTGTCACAGAAATTTATATATATATATATGATGACATGTACAATAATTGTAGTAAGGGATGAGCATATATATATATATATATATATATATATATATATATATATATATATATATATATATATAACAAAGTTGAATCCATGAGAGCATGATGCATGAGAATCACTAAACTCCAAGGAATGGTATCTGTCTCTGTATGTTTTGAGCATTGTTGTTAGCATCATCAGGGCATGGAATCTTCACACATAATGATTGAAATGTTTAGAAAATAGAATTATATGTAACTAGTGGATCATTAAAGATGGCAATTCATGGCCCAGCTCGCCACCCCAACCTGCAACCCACTTGCTTTTAAATGATTCAGTTTTAAAATAAATAGGTCCGGGTCATAGATGCTTGATTTGACTTAGCCTGTTTGTTAAATGGATTAATTGGTTTGGAGTCATGAACCATTTAACCCATTTTGATCTAATTAATAATGACAAAAGCTGTTTAAGACCCATTTAATATGTTAAACCCATTCAAGAGCTGTTCAATATATTTAAAATCTGTCTAGCCTGATTCAATCCATTAATCAAACAATTTACATGGGCCGAGCTAGATAACTTATTTAATAAAAACATTAGATTCGCATTTGGATTTTTGATTTGTTTGATCATTGCTGTGTAGGGTTGGAAGTGGACGGGGGTCATACCTTGCCCGAACTAGCCTGAAGGGTTTTTTGGGCATTGGGCTTTTACGTCCAAAAACTATTTAGATAATTAAGGTCGTAGCCAAGGCTTAGGTCTAATTAGAACCTGATTGGATTGAACTAAATTACCTCTTTTGACAGAAAATAGATCGAGCCTGAAATTGATTGAAGTTTAATATTGTATACTATTGCTTTACAAATGAATAGGCTAAACTAAAAACTAAGCTCTCTCCAATAACACAAATAAATGATACATGATGCATCAGTCTCAGCTTAACTCAGCCTAATTTATCCTTTACTTTCTTGTCATTCTCTCCAAATAATGGTATATAAAAACAAATAGGTCCGGACTTCAATTGAGGCTTCGAGGCCTTGTTCAGGCTTAGGCTTTGACCGAGCTTGTAAGCTCGACTAATCACATATTTGAGCTAGAGTCAAAAAAAAATAAATAGACTATACATTTAGGTCCAAATCCAATCTGAACTCTTTTAGGTCTAGTCTGTAGCTCGAGCCAAATCGGCCGGTCTGATAGGCCTTGAGCCAGCCTAAGCCATATGTCATTTGTGGTAAACTAAGGGCTAGCCTTTTTAACTTATTTTGAGTTTCAACTTGGAGCTTCAATTTAGGCTAAATTGATATTGTTATTACCTGCCTTCATTTTAAAAACTTTTATTATTATTATTATTATTTTTATCTTATTGTCATAAATCAATATCAGACATGTTATTAAAAGTCACCATCATCAATAGTAGTTCCACTTCGACCAACGTTTTTCCATCACCACCAATACAAACATCACCTGTACAAACTTCATCGCCGTCGTCACCTGTTATTTAATAACATATATTACTCTAAATATCTATATATTAGGAGATTTTTTGCAAAAAAAAAATTATATTTGATTCTTTTTGATAGGCTCCTATGATCGATGGTATTCTTCTTTGATTTGGATTCCGAATATTGCTAGGTTTATTCTTCTTTAAGAGGGGATCAAAGTCCTCTCTTAGGTAAACAACAGCAAGTTCTATTTTGGATATTCTTTCTTTTTGAAATCTTGGCTCTTGTTTCTGTTGCTCTTATTTTTCTTGTCTCTCATTTTCATTTGATTGGAGCTCTGTACGGAAGGCTTCTAGGCAATTTTTCTCCATTCTCTTTATTCTGGATGCGAAGATTCTTGAAGTTTATCTTCTCTTCTCGATTTCACGGACGTCCAATGCTATTGGCTGAACGCCCCTATTTCTCGGTTGGTATTTTGGTATTTCATCTTGATTTTTTGCCAAGATTGAGAAAGAAAATCTTTGTTTCAAGTATTCTCTTACCTTTGATCTGTTGCCGAGGTTGAGATTGGTTGGTTCGATTGGATCTTTGTTGCCTTCTATTTGATATATTATTGCCTTCTCTATGATTTTGATTTTGAATTTTTTTGTACCCTATATTGTACCTATTTTCGGGATGGATTATATAGTGGATTGCTCCTTCTCCTCGTGGATGTAGGCTCCTTATGCCGAACCACGTAAATCTTGATTTCTTTGCATTTGTTTATTCATACATGTGATGTGTTCGATTAATTGTCTGAAAGAGATATGACATTAAAATTCAAGCCTAGATCGACCCAGTCCGCTGTGCGTGATCTCAACAATTAATATCAGAGCAATTGGATGGCAGGTGATAAGCAATAAAATTTTTTAACGGCTAATGATTCGATGTCTGTTTCTCACTCTATCATCATCAGGCATGAAGTGGCTATCTTTGATGGCACAGGAGACTTTTTACTATGGAAGGTAAGGATGAAATATTTGTTGGTTAAAAAAGGTGTAGCAAGAGCCCTTAAGGATATGGATGCAATCCCGGGAGATAATGAGGCTACTAAAGAAGAAATTAATGAGAGAGCCCTAGGAACCCTATTTTCAAGTTTGAGTGATAAAGTCCTATGTAATGTTGTGGATCTAGATACAACCAAAGATGTATGGAAAAAACTAGACAATCTATATATGGCAAAATTCCTGACCAATAGATAATATTTGAAGAAAAAATTATACACATTTCATATGACAGAAAGAACTCCACTTAAGGATCACTTGAATGAGTATAATTAGCTCCTGCTTGATCTAGCAAATATTGATGTCAATATAGATGAAGAAGATAAAGCTCTGATTCTAATTTACTCTTTGTCTAAGTTCTTTAAGTATATTACCATTACCATGCTTTATGGAAGAGAAACTATAAGTCTTGAAGAGGTAGAAGCTACTTTATTATTCAATGAGCTTAGATTAAAGGTACAGCTTAACATCGGGCTCAAACTCCTGCTCAAGATCTTACTGTTAGAGGCAGAGATGAACAAAAAAAGGATGGATATGATAGAAATAAGTCCAAATAAATCAAAGTCTAGGCCTAAAAGATTAGATATTTATCACTATTGTAAAAAGTTAGACCACTGAAAATCAGAATGTAGACTTCTACAATCTAAAAAGGAGAAGGAACAAAAGGATAAAAAAATAGTCTCAGATACGGCATCAGTTGCAGTTTCTTCGGAAAGTCATAACAGTATACCAGATGATGCAGTATTCACAGCTGTTTGTAGTGTTAGTCATGCTGACATTTGGATCGTGGATTCTAGAGCATCCTTCCATATGACACCTCACAAGAAATGATTCTCTTACTTTAGATCTTGTTAAGATGGTACTGTTTTTCTTAGAAATGATGGTATCTATAATGTAAAGATGTTGGCACAATCCAAATTAAATCTTCAAATACTGTGATGACATTGAATGATGTCAAATATGTTTCTAAATTAAAAAAGAACCTTCTCTCTATACATGCCTTTGATAGAGCAGGTTACGAAGGCAGATGGGGTAGAGGATCTATAACTATCAATAAAGGAATATTAACTTTATTGAAAGATAAATTAAGTGGCACCCTTTATTATCTAGATGGCAGTACGATAGTTGGACAGGCATCAGCTGTATAATCTTCTATTGAGCAGTTGACACATTTATGGCACCAGAGACTGGGACACATCTCAGATAAAGGCTTACAGGAGTTGAGCAGACGTGGTCTGCTGAGTGGTTAAAAGATTGGTGTACTTGGATTCTGCGAGCACTGTATATTTGAAAAACAACACAGAGTCAGCTTCACTACAAGTGTACATAGGACAACTGGTATATTAGATTACATTCATTCTGACCTATGGAGACCTACCCCAATTACATCTAAGGGTGGATCTAGATATATACTTACTTTTGTTGATGATTACTTTCGAAAAATCTAGATATACACCATTGGAGATGTATTTGAGACATTCAAAAGGTAGAAGGCTATGGTTAGAGGCAAATCAAAAGAAAGGTAAAAATCTTTTGGACTGATAATAGTTTAAAATTTTATTTTACAGAATTTGATAGCTTTTACAAATCAGAAGGCATTGTTAGACACAGAATAATAATGGATACACCTCAGCAGAATGGTGTGGCAGAACGCATGAACCGCACACTATTAGAGAGAGTTAGATCTATGCTATCTAGTTTTGGATTAAGTAGAGATTTTTGGGCAGAGGCCGCTCACACAGCCTGCTATATTATAAACCGATCTTCAGCATCAGCATTAAGCATGAAGACTCTGGAAGAGATGTGCACAGGAAGATCTGCAGACTATTCAGTACTCAGAATCTTTGGATGTCCAGCTTATGCATATGTCAGAGATGGAAAGTTGGACCTCAGGACTAAAAAGTGCATATTTATTGGAGATGTATATGGGGTGAAGGGCTATAGATTATAGTACATAGAGCCTAGATCTTAAGGATTTCTAGCCAGTAGGGATGTGACATTTCATGAGACCGCCATTCCTTCAAGGCAGCTTCAGCTTAGTTCTTCTTAGAGAGATCAGGGTCAGGGTCAGCAAGATAGAATTGTTGTAGATATTGACCAGACTGTTAAATCACAGTAGCAACAGTCAAATGAAGATACTTATAATGAACAACAACAATAGATCGATGCAGAGATACAGACTCAGGAGGAGGTGATAGTGCAAGACTGGGATCAGATTGATAGTATTGTCACTCGAAGACTCAAGCATCAGATCAGAGCACCTTAAAGATATGGCTTTGAGGATTCTACTTGTGCTAAGTTAGTCTATTATACTTGGAGTATTGCAGACACCATTGGTGATGAGCCAACCATATATCAGGAGGCTATTAGTAGTTCACGAGCTGAGCAGTGGATCATGGCTATGGTTGAAGAATTACGGTCTTTAGAAAAGAATTAGACTTGAAAGTTAGTCAAATTATCAAAAAATGAGAAGGCAGTTGGCTGAAAATGGATCCTCAAGAAGAAGAAAAAAGCAAGTCCTCAAGATTTTAGATATAAGACCAAGCTAGTAGCAAAGGGCTACAGTCAACGAGAGGGTATTGATTACAAGGAGGTATTTTCTTCTGTAGTCAAACACTCTTCTATCCGTGTATTACTTGTTCTCATTGCTTCTCAAAATTTGGAGCTGGAATAACTAGATGTTAAAATAGCTTTTCTTCATGACAACTTAGAATAGCAGATTTATATGCAACAGCCACCTGATTTTGAGGTTCCAGATAAAGAAAATCATGTTTGTTTACTCAAGAGATCTTTATATGGTCTCAAATGGTCTCCAAGATAGTGGTATCGCAAATTTGACAGGTTTATGGTCGACCATGGATACAACAGATTTTCATATGATAGTTGCATGTATCACCAGTAGCTTTCAGATGGATCTTTTTATTACTTGTTACTATATGTGGATGATATGTTAATTACAGCTAAGGACATGTTAATCATCCAGAAATTGAAAGCCGAGTTCAATACTACATTTGATATGAAGGACCTTGGACCGACAAAGAAAATACTTGGGATGGAGATTATTCGTGATAGATAGATAGATTTTTTCTTACTCAGCATGGTTATATTAAGAAAGTTTTGGATAGATTTGGTATGTTTACAGTTAAGCCAGTCACTACCCTCTTTATTAGTCATTTCAGATTATCTGCCAGAGACTCTCCTCAGACTGAGGAAGAGGAGAGATATATGTCTAGAGTGCCATATGCGAGTGCAGTTGGTAGCATCATGTATGCGATGGTCTGCACTCGACCTGATATTTCACAGGTAGTAAGTGTAGTGAGCAGATACATGAATAAGCCTAGGAAGGCTTACTGGACAACTGTGAAATGGATACTTAGATATTTTAAAGGTACTTCTAAATTAGGATTGGTATTCTCTGCATAGAGTAATTGTATAGTTACAGGATTTTGTGATTCAGATTATGCTTGTGACTTGGACAGGAGAAGATCTTTGACCGAATATGTGTTTACTCTTTTTAGATGTGCAGTTGGTTGGAAAGCTACTTTGCAGTCGACAGTTGTTTTATCTACCACTGAAGCGGAGTATATGGCATTGACAGAGGCAGCAAAGAAAGCTATTTGACTAAAAGGGTTAATACAAGATTTAGATCTCAAACAAAATTATTTGGATATTTATTGTGACGGCCAGAATGCTTTGCACCTTGCCAGAGACTAGATATATCATGAACGCATAAAACATGTAGATATCAGGTATCACTTTATCAGAGAATTGATGAAAAAAGATGATGTCCGATTTCAGAAAATTCATACTGCTCAAAATCTAGCCAATATGCTCACTAAACCAATCCCTACAATTAAGTTCAAGAATTTTTTGAACTTGATTGGTATAAGCTCATGGTAATGCCCTTCGGAGCTTATGGTGAGGAGGAGATAGTATTTTTTTTTAAAAAAAAAATTACTTTCAATAAAAAGATATAAAATTTGTCGCAAGGAGGAGGATTGTTATTTAATAACATATATTGCTCCAAATATCTATATATCAGGGGTTTTCTGCAAAAAAAAGAGGTTTTATATTTGATTCTTCTTGATAGACTTTTGTGATTGGTGGCATTCTTCTTTGATTTGGACTTCGAGTATCGCTGGATTTATTCTCCTTTAAGAGGGGATCAAAGCCCTCTCTCTTAGGTAATTAAGCAACAACAAGCTCTATTTTGGATGTTCTTTCTTCTTGGGTCTCGGCTCTTGTTCCTGTTGCTCTTGTTTCTCTTGTCTCCCATTTTCGTTCGATTGGAGCTCTGCATGGCAGAGCTGTCAATAGGTCAAGTCCAGATCCGAGACCCATGGGTATTTATCCAACGGATCTGGATCTGGTATTAGCATCAGACCTATTTACCCAGATCTGGATCCGATAAATTATAACATAAATGAGTAGGATAATATTTAATATCCAGATCCGATAGATCTGAGATCTGAATAATAAAATAATATATATATATTAAAAATAATAAAAAAATCTTATTTTTTTTCTCTTTTTCTGAGATCTCTCTTGATCTTTCATCCCTGCTGGACCCCTCGCTTCCTCAATCTCTCGTCGGACCCCCTCCCTCTCTCTCTCCATCTCTCAATCTCACTCGCCAATGATCGACCCCCTCCCTCTCTTCCTCTCTCGGTCTCCCTTTCTTCCTCTCTCAATCTCTCCCTCTCTTGATCTACCTCGCTAGCGGTCGGACTCTCTCCCTCTCTCAATCTCGCTTGCCGGTGGCTTCCTGCAGCTCTTTCGATACCCTTACGGCGCGTTGCATCGCCCTACCCCCATGACTCCCCCGGCACCCCGCTCGGCCGCCCCCCCTCGATTTCCCCGGCATCCTTCAAGACTCCGCCCGTCGCCCCCCTCCCTCTCTCCCTTTCTGTCTCTCAATCTCCCTCTCTCTCTCTCAGTCTCTCCCTCTCTCTCTCTCGATGTCCTTTACCGACGACTAGATCCCCTCCCTCTCTCTTAATCTCGCTCGCCGGCTGTCGACGAGCGATCGGACCCATCCCTCTCTTCCTCTCTCTCTCAGTTTTCCTCTCAGTTTCGGATCTCAGAATCGGGTCCGGATACCCGAGACCTATTAGGGTCTGGATCTGGTACTTCAAGACCAGACCCATCGAATATTCGGGTTCGGATCTGATATCGGTAACTAAGATCGGGTTCGGATCTGGATATCCATGTTCCGATCCGAATTCGATCCGTTGATAGGTCTACTATATGGAAGGCTTCTGAGCAACTTTTTTCCGTTCTCTTTGTTTTGGGTGTGAAGGTTCTTGAAGTTTATCTTCTCTTTTTGATTTCATGGATGTCCAGTGCTATTGGTCGAACGCTCCTATTTTTCGGTTGGTGTTTTGATATTTCATCTTGAGTTTTTATCGAGGGTAAGAAAGAAAATCTTTGTCTCATATATTCTCTTATATTTGATCTATTGTCGAGGCCAGATTGGTTGGTCCAATGAGATCTTTGTTGCCTTATATTTGATATACTATTGCCTTTCTTGTGATTTTGATTTTGGATATTTTTGTACCCTATATTGTACCTATTTTTGGGATGGATTATATGGTGGATTGCTTCTCTTCTCCATGGATGTAGGCCTCTTATACCGAACCATGTAAATCTTAAGTTTTTTGTATTTATTTATTTATGTCTATGATGTATTTGATTAATTACCTCAAAGAGATACGATATTAAAATTTAAGTCTAGATCGATCCGGTCTACTATGCATGATCTCAACACCATCAATATTAATTCTACCAAGGCCATCACCACCCATTGAGATTCCATTCTAGCTGCCTCCACCGCTCTCAGTGGTGATTCTACCAACGCTAATCAATTACTCCACCACCACCGCGCCAAGATTATTTCCCCCAGCGATTGCAGTTCCACACAAACACCAACTCCACCTTCAATCTCAATTCCATGGGTGCTGCTCCTCCGGCTGATCCTTGCAACAGCCAATAAGCAAATGGATCAAAAATGGCGCGCTCTAAATTTTTATTCACGGGCTGAGATAGTTATAACAAGAAAAAGGATTGGGAAAAAAAATATAGACACTATCAAAACGCCTACAAACAAGAACCCCTTGTGAGCTTCCTTTTGTGGTTGCTTCATGAAGTTTTATCATTGCAAGCCAAGGGAATATAATAAGATTTTGTACTTGACCTGGTCAGTAGATTAAAAGAATGGCCGTCCAAATTAGACTAGCTTCAGGTCTGACCCAGTCAACAAAGCAAGACCCTGATCGCTACGTAATATGATGGCCAGAGAAGCTAGAACAGATCGGCAGAGGCATATATACGGCGATGATCGTCGTTGTTGCTTTGGATTATTTGTTTCGAAAATGCAGGATCGATCTTATGCAAGAATGCTAAAATAATTTATAAAATAAAATTTGAATTAAAAGATTTAATTTTGATGAAAATTTTTAAAAAATAAAAGAACAGTAATAAATTTTTTGAGTGAAATTTTTTTGCTTATCTAAATTCTTGAAGCTTATAGTATTTATAAAGAAGATGTTTCACGAATGTTGTACTATTCTACTAATTTTAGACTGTCAATCATGTCATTCCGCTATTGTAACTGCTTTCTTAAAAATGAAACCGTTACTCCTAATTTATTTCCATAAGATTAGACGGAGTGGATAACAGTTTAATTATGACTTGATTATAGCTGTGTCATTGCTTATTCTCAAAGAAACTTGCCAAGTACGCTGAAGAGTTATTCGTCCGAGGTAGTTCGGAAGGCTTAAATGTGAAACGAACTATCGTTAAAGGGAACAACTCAAAAGCATGCCTAGGTTCGTCCTTCAGATCGGAGGGTATGAGAATAGTCTCTTTGCCTCAGTGCACTAGGTTACTTGCTTGGCCGATCCGAGATGTTTTGGTTACTTGCTTGGCTGATCCGAGGTATTTACGTTACTACCATAATAATCACTAATCTCAGTGCACATAAGAATGGGTTCCTATTAAGGTTGGAACTGGGCCGAGCTCGGCCGGGCCATACCTTTGCTCGAGCCTTGTCTGAAATAATTTTTCGAGCTTTGGGTTAGGCTTAGGCTCGATATTTTTTGAAAAAATACAGGCCTGAGTCTAGTTGAGCCAACCCACTCGACTCCTGCATCTTCATCGGTGATGGGGGTAGCGACGATGAAGCACGATGGAGGGAGGGGGCAATGATGAGGGCAGTGACATCGACGAAGCACGATAGAGGGAAGGGAGCGATGACGAGAGTGGCGATGTCAATCGATCGATAGAGCATGATGGAGGGAGGGGGCGATGATGGAGCACAATAAAGGTTCTGCACTAGGGCCAAAGATTCGCGAGGAGGGTCGGGGTGGGTTTTGTGGAGGGCTTGGGAGGGTGAGGAGGGTTCACGAGGCCGGGAACTGGATAGGGGGTGGGTTTCACGGGGCCCGAAGGAGGGTGGAGAGGGGTTCACGAGGCTGAGAAAGGTGGATGAGGGTTTGCGAGGGTCGGGATCGGAGGGTAGAGGTGTAGTGCCAGGGAGGGCGGAGGGTGTTCACGAAGGTCGGGATCGGAGGCAGAGGGTGTAGTGCCAAGGAGGGCGGGGTGGTTCACGAGGGTCGGGATCGGAGAGGGGGGATGGTTTCGCAGGGGCCAAGGGAGGGCGGCGGGGGGTTTGTGAGAGCAGAGAGGGTGGAGGGGGGTTCGCGAGGGCGGATCGAAGAGGGAGGGGGTTCGCAGGGGCCGGCCTAGGGAGGGTGGGGGGGGGGGGGGTGGTGTTCATGAGAGCTAAAATTGGAAAGGAGGGAGGAGGGGGATGGGTGGGAATGTGGAGGTTTTAATTGGGCTTGGTTTCGGGCCTAGATTCGGGCTGGATCAAGGCCGGACCAAAGGTAGATCCAAACCTGGTCTAAAAATAAAATATGCCTTATTTTTTGGTCCAAATCCGACCTGAATGGTTTCGAGCCGAATCCGAAGTCCAACCTAAAATTGGCTTGGCCCGATGGACCTTAGGCCAGCTCGAGCCCACTTCCAGCCCTAGTTCCTATTGTTGAATCAGAAGAAGAAAAATAGCTAGCCTTCAAGATGGTTGAACGTGTTTTAAATATAAGGCAACGGTGATGGCTCCGATCTGACTTCCATTTGATGCTTCCTGGTTGGATCAGATCATTACATAACTGCCTTGAATTTAATAAGCATCGAGCGCATTTGATGCATGAGAAGAAGAATAATAGATGATTGCGATCATCTTTTGATTTCTAATTTTATTAGTTGCAAAATTATATTTTCATAAATTTATATATACACACATCACATATAAACATCTGGATACCCTTCCAAATATTTTATTTACAAGTATAGCCTTTGGCACCTTTTTTTTATTTGCACTCGATCCAGCATCATTAGAAAGTAGAAACTAGACATCTAAAAACAAAAGGACTTAAAATACCATAGATCCAATGTTTAAACTGTTGGGTGCTCACTATTTTGACTAAGTGTGAAACGTTTAAATATTTTATTGAAAGTTAGGTCAGTTAACTTTTAGACCTGAGCGTTGGGTGGGCTCGGGCCGGGCCTTGCTAAGATATTAGCAGCTTTTTTCTCAACCCAGGCCCGGCCCAGCTAAGAATTTTTTTTTTATATACCATATTTTTTTTGCCTTTCAAACGGGACGTGAGCTAATCACCGCAGGCGTGAGCACGAAAGCTTACTGCTTGCGGTGAGTAAAATATTTTCCATGAAAATTCATATAGATAGACGGAGTAAAACATGAGCAATTTTTGTGCAAGAAGAATCCAAATCCAAAGACCAAGACCGACAATTGTGTGCAAAAAGCCAAAGACGATGAAGTACACCACCGACACTATGTTATAGCTCTATAAATAAAAAATAATAAGGAGTTTATCTAAACAAGCATGGTACATCAATACAACTACTTGCATTTCATCAAACAATGAGAAAGAGGGCTCCTTAAAGTAAATAAATCAATCTTGATTGCCTTGCTCCAATCCCATGCATGCTCCAAACCAGATATAAACTGATGCCTTGCATGACCATGAAATCAACCACAATTACCAAGGAATGTATGCGGATATGCGAGTGTTTGCATATGCCTATATATAAGCAATAAGTAATTGAACTTGAAATTATCATAACAGCAGTTGACTTCAAATAGAAAGTGCCATACGTGCCTAAGTGTAACGTCATCATTGATGTTCGCATCTTCATCATCACTGCTTTTGTTTGTGAATTTGGAACTTCAGTTTTTATACTAGATGCATATGGACTTGTAGATAACAAGGTTGTGATTCGCACAATATTTAAGTAGAACTTTATATGGTAATGTGACCACATAAGTTATTAGAAATATAGGAAACAAAAAAAAAAAAAACTGTTGAAGAACAATCTGCAAACAACCAATCTTCTAAGCATGCCCCAGTTTTTTACTTAAGTGAGCTTCTATAAGAATTTATGATCTTCTTACCGATCCTAAAAGCAAATTCTGAAGCTATAAAAGGGACTGCAATGGTTAATATATCACAAGTCATCGATGAAACTTTTAGATATCTTTTCAAGTTATTACACCAATATTCTAAAATATCAATGTCGCTGTACAAGTTGTATGTTAAATGGGGATCCAAAATAGTAGCACATGATGAAATCAAATTATAGTTGGACCAATATTTGTCAAATTTTGCTCGCATCTCTTTAACCATATATAGGTGCCAAGCAAGTTTGTGGACCTCTTGCTACTTCTATCATGCGACTACGAATTAAAATAAAGATTAGAAGTAGGTTTCTTTGTAGCTGAAAACAAACAAATAACCTCATAAAAAAATCTTCAGAAATTTATGAATAGTAGAAACTTTTTCCCACTCTTCTTCAGTAAAAACAAAAGCTAAAAAATTTATATCTCACTCTCCCCGATAGGACCGCACTGCCTTGTAGCAAAGAGCTCGCTTGAGCATAAAATAGGTAGAGTTCTACCTTATAAGCACATCAAGTCGTAACTTCTTTTGCACATCCAGTTGAGGGTACTTGTCGGCAATGTCAAAAAATTTCTTCCTTCTCGGACTTGGCTTTTTTATATACTGAATTCTACGTCTAATTTTATAAATTTTTCAAAGTAAATTTTGAATCTTGTTGTTAAGATTTTATCAATTTTATCGTACTTTTGCCATGCTTCTACGAAATTCACTTTGATCAAACTTAAAATTTTTCGAAGCAAATTTTCATCTATCAAAGTCTCGCTTGATAACATGTATTGTTTGATGTCAAATTTTATGAGAAGTTCCATTTTTAGAAGCGCCATAAAAAATTTCCTCATAGTGGTTACATTGAGCCTTTAGTTCGTCTTTGTTTTCAGTTGAAAGATTTTCAAAATGGTTCCATGCTACTGATGTTGTCCTTGGATGTTTCTGATTGTATTCTTCGCATCCATCTTCTACGTCACTTGGTTTGGTTTCACTCTCCATGCTTGCATGAAAAAGTAAATATATATTAGTGCCTTTATACATATGATGTGCGATGAAAGATAGAGCTAGGGGCCAATTAGTTTATAGAACGAAAAAGGAAATTAATCTTGTGGATATGTGTATGGCCATACGCACATAATAACATGATATAAAAGTACTTTATATAGAGCTCAGACTTTACAAAGCAGGAGAGGAGGGAGGACACGCATCGCACATAAAAATACTATATACCATACCCGGTCATGAAATAAATGGTCTCCATCCATTATTTAATTTAAAAAATTATAGAAAAGATGAATAAAAAAATAGATTGTCCATCCATCCTGGCCCACTAATTGAGAGGATGCAAGAAATAATGGATGAAGCATTGATAGATGGATTTTTGTATTGACAAAATTATTACTCATTAATTTTTTGACAAAATTATAATTAAATAATTAAAATTATCTTTAATTTTTTTATTTTTATTTTTTTATTTTTAATTAACTATTTATATAATATTAATTAATTATTAAACTAAATTATAAATTAACTATTTATTTATATAATTAATTCATTAATAATTTAATCATAAAATTATTTATTAAATTAAATTAAATTAAAATTAAATATTTATATAATTTTTATATAATTATAGATTATAATGATTATAAGTCTGTATATTATTTACTTAGTATAAGTTAGTGTTATAATTTGATAATAGTAATTTTTTCAAAAAGTAGTATAATAAAAATATTATATAAATATCATTCATCATTTCTTTCATTCCTCCTATACCAAATAGAGAAGAAAATTATTTCTATTCATCCTTCCATGTTTAACGAGACATATGAAAAGATGTTCATTCATCTTTTCTTCTATCCATTCTTTCTCTTAATTTCATTCATCCTGCAATCCATCGTTCGTACCAAACAGCGGGTAAGTAAGGTGTGGGGTGGAAAATATGATGGATTTCTAAACCTCCACTTATTTGTTGGGCCAGGTTGGGCATAGATTCCCTTGCTCGACCATAAAAATAAGTGGGCCTCTCGGGCCTTTGGTCGGGCTGGAACTATCGGGCTGGGAGGGCTGCCCGGCCCATACTCAGGTCTATTAACTTCTATGTAAGCTAATATTGGACTATGATGGTAGGGGTATATATATATATATATATATATATAGAAAAGGTTCCAAAGAGCATATATAAATAGCAGTATTGGAAGGGTATCTATGCAAAATTGGATATTTATAAAGATACATTAACATAAACATGATATCCAAAAATTATAGCAATCCTAGATCGATGAGTAGGAGAATCCGTCTACCCATCATGCTATGGTGAGTCAAGCAAGACTTGGTTTGGAGAGCCAATCAGCAAATTGATCAACCTTATACGAGACATTTAACTTTTTAGTAGTGCCAGCCAGATACGAGACATTTAACTTTTGAAGCAAGCTTACCCTTCTAGATTTTTTGGCCAAAGACCACCTCACACCTCTAGATATGAGGAATTTAATAAAGAAGAAAGAGGTGGAATTACCTGAGGCTTCCAGCTACGAAATAATTTTATCCTGATCAGCATTCAGATGAACATCAAAGAGAATGGAGAGGAGATCAGCTTTTTCTTGCAGCACTAACAGAGATTGTGAGGCAATTCTAGTGCGCTATCTTCCCAAATTAAAATTGAAGAAGGAGGCTACTGTTCTATTTTTACCACGGCAATAGTTGAATAAATTAAGAAATAAGATTTTAAGAGGAGTAAGACCAATCCAAGAATCATGCCAAAAGGAGACATTCGAGCCACTTCCAATCACATATTTAGTTCCGTTCAAACAGGCGGCATGGATTTAATAACATCCTGCCAGATATTGGAACAGAGCCTATTAGGTCTCTAGCCTTAAGATAATTTGACTCTCTTGAAATAAAATCCTGCCATTTGGCCACGAGCGATTGATTAAAAGGTTTTAAGTGCTTAATCCCAAGCCTACGTTCCCTTTGGGGTTTATTCTTTTATAAGTAAAAAATTTATCTCAAGATGTATATTTTTTTAGATAAATATTTTTTAAATAATATTTAGATAAAAAATAATTTATTTATATTTTTTTATGTATGAAAAAGTTGTTTCAAAATTTATTTTTTATATTCTTTTGCATTACTACTTACTTGAATAAGTTGTTAAAATTTATTCATATTTCCTATAATATCTCTTATACTTTTTAGATTTAGGAAAAGTAGATAACTAAGTTATTGAGCATTGAATGATGGAGATATTGGAAATAAAGATAGGACATTTTTGATATAAAATTAAATGTCTACTTCATAGGCTGCTAGAAAAATGATTTAGCCAACCTCTAGGAGCTCGTTCTTTTATGGATAAATATTATGAAAAAGTTGGTCTACTTTTTCATTAACCAACTTACTCATGTTCTCATATTTTTCAAAATAAAAAAAATTACTTTCCTCTGGATAGCATTTACCCATGAAATGGGGGAAAGTTTTATCCGCCTAGGAGTAGCTAAATCATTTTTCTATGAGCCAGTAAAGTAGACTTTTAGTGTTATACCTAAATTACATATTCTCATTTCTAATATCCTCATCATTTAATACTCAATAACTCATCCATCTACTTTCTTTAAATCTAAAAAGCATAAGGGATATTACTAAAAATATAAATAAATTTTAACAATCTATCCAGAAAAATAGTAATGTAAAAGAACATGGGTAACAGATTTTCGAGTAACTTGCCCATGCATAAAAAAACATAGATAAATTATTTTTCTATCTAAATATTACTTAGAAAATAGTTACCTAAGAAAATATAGATTTTTGAACAAATATTTTATCTACAAAAGAACGACCCCTGCATGATAAGATTTTCCTCCATTTCTTGGATAAATGCTATCCAAGGAAAAGTAATTTTTTCATTTTGAAAAATATGAGAATATGGGTGAATTGGTTAATGAAAAAATAGACCAACTTTTTCGAAGAATGGGTCCTTAGGAAGGCAAACTTTGGTTCAGGAAACTTTGCAGTTAATGCTATTTGCTGAATTTGATGCTTTCCCAAGGAAAGCTTTTCTAATGCTATCCAACTTCTTGATAATCCACAGGGATATTTTGCAGAGGGACATGAAGTAGATCGAAAGAGAAGTAAGCATGATATCAACAAGAGTGAGCCTACTACCAAATAAGATAAATTTATTTTTCCATGTAGTAAGTTTAGAGTCAAACCTTCGAATAAGTAGTATCCAATCAGAATTAGAAAGCCAACCTCCTTTAAGTAGTAATTTGAGGTAGATTAGAGGAAGTGATGAGAGGCTGCAATTTAACTAGGAGGCATAGACCGGTACTGGACCACTTAATGATCTAATAACCATAATAGAGCTTTTTTGAAAGTTAATGACAAGACCGGTGATCAATTTTAAATAATATAAAATTAGCTTAAGAATAGAAATATTGTCTCTCTTTGCTTTGGCAAAAATTAAAGTATCATCGGTATATTAAAGGATTTTAGATCCCCCAATGATATAAAGATTTCGAACGCCTTCAAAGATATGAGAGAGTGCTACTTTGTCACGAGGACGACTCAAAGAATTAGTAGCAAGAATGAATAAATAAAGTGATAGAGGATCACCTTGATGTATACCTCTCTTGCGAGGTATCTAAGTCCCATGGTCGCCATTGAAGTGGATGACCACTTTAGAAAAAGTAAGTAGATTTTCTACTCACACCATTTTGATGGGAAACCTCTTTGATGTACCATCTTCATAAGATACAAGAGATCAATTTTGTCAAAAGCTTTTAAAAAATCTAGTTTATAAATTAAACCAAGTTTAGAGCATTTTTTCAATAGATAAATGACCTCATTAGTAGAGAAGAAATTATCTAAAATTGGTCTGCCTTTGATAAAAGTAGTATACGATGAGTTCACAAGAGAGTTTAAATATGGCTTCAATCTATTGGATAGAACCTTTGAAATTACTTTGATGCAAACCATGGATGAGGCTAATAGGCTGAAAGTTATCTTCCCCAAGATGCAGACTCTTTTTTGGGGATGAGGGTTAAGAAAGCATAGTTGATCCGGGACAAATCCAAATTAAATTTGTAAAGTTGCCAAAATAGAGAAAGAAAATTAGAGCAGATGATATCCCAAAAATAATGGAAGAAGCCCAAGGAGAAGCCATCTGGTCTTGGACTTTTATCAGCACTAAAATTAAAAACAACTCACCTAGAGTGAAAAGGCTACAAGCACTTCAAGATTAGGGGTAGATGAAGAATAGAGTTCTCCTCAATTAAAGTTGTTGGTATAGAATTTGGTTGACGCCGGGATGAGCTGGAGTGGAGAAGGATGAGGCCGCCATCGGTGATCTGCAAAACAAAATTCTATCCGAAGTCGGTGGTGGTGGCTTCAGCAGAACCCTCCGACGATCAAGTCAGCTCTTCTGCCCAACAGAGATGGAGTACTCAAGAATGAGTTCGGTAGAGTTTTAGAGAGGAGAGCTTAGAGCTTAGCGAAAGCGTATCTGAAGGATCCTTTTTTATAGGCGGAGCTTGTAGCGGGTTGATGGTGACAGTTGCAGCTGCCTGATAGCGGGCCGCTCGAGGTCTGATGGAGTCAGTCACGGAGGGAGGTGCCGTCTGCAGCACCGTCTGTAATAGATTGATGGTGACCATTCGTCGAGATTTAA
Source organism: Cocos nucifera (assembly GCA_006176705.1). Lineage (NCBI taxonomy): Eukaryota > Viridiplantae > Streptophyta > Magnoliopsida > Arecales > Arecaceae > Cocos > Cocos nucifera. Next base: position 564,568 of record QRFJ01000752.1, read on the forward strand.
TAGTCGTAGCTCTGAGAAAGCAGGCGTTGGTTGGTGGACTTCAACATATATCAATTCTAGAGGAGTTCGAACTTCTGAAGGAAATATGTCTGGTGGAGATTATTTGGGAGGAATCCGACTGAGGAAGAAGTCTTAAAGAAGTTCGCCTCCTGAAGGAGTTCGACTGAAGGAAAAGCTCGGAAGGAGTTCGGCTCCTGTAAGCGCCCGACTGGAGGAGCGCGGTGGGAGTTCGGCTCTCATGGGCATCCAACTGGAGCTCGACCGCTGAGAAGCTCGACTGGAGCTTGGTCGCTGAGAAGTTTGGTTCCTGGAGGGGATTCGGCTAAGACTCGACCGCTGAGAAGTTTGGTCGGCTGAAGGAGTTCGGCCAAGGCTCGTTCGCTAGAAAGTTCAGTCAGTTGAAGGAGTTCGACTGGGCTCAACCGTTGGAAAGTTCGGTCGGTTGAAGGATTTCGGCTAAGGCTCGACCGTTGGAGCTCTTCCATGACTACTGGTTGCATTAGGCTGATCATCAGACTGGACTTCGATAGGAGCGGAGTTTATCTTCAATAATAGTTCTCCCACTCTTGAGTTTGAAATTTGAAGAAAGGGAGTGCAGAAGAGATGACTGCCGAAGTCCTCTTCAGAGCTCTGCAGTAGTTCAGGTTGAAGCCCGGGGGAGATCTCATCTCCAGTTGAAGTTGAAGTTGAGGCTCGGAGAGATCTAATCTCCTATGATCGAGGTTGAAGCTCGGAGGAGATCTCTGCAGTTGAGGTTGAAGCTTGAGGAAGATCATATCTCCTATAGTTGAGGTTGAAACTCGGAGGAGATCTTATTTCCTACAACCGAGGTTGAGGGTTGAGCTCCTCGAAAAAGATCTTATCTCCTACAATCGAGGTTGAAGGTTGAGCTCCTCGGGAAAGATCTTATCTTCTACAGCCGAGGTTGGCTCGGGGGAAGATCTTATCTCTTGCAGTCGAGGAAGGTTGAGCTCCTGAGCTCTCGGAGGAGATCTTATCTTCCGCAGTCGAGGTTGGCCCGGTCGCTCGGAAGAGATCTTATTCTCTAGCCGAGGTTGACTCAGGCACTCGGAGGAGATCTTATCTCCTGCAGTCGAGGTTGGCTCAGAACAGATCTTATCTCCTGCAACCGGGGTTGAAGCTCGGGGGAGATCTTATCTCTGCAGTCGGGGTTGAAGCTCGGAAGAGATCTTATCTCCTACAATCGAGGTTGAAGCTCGGAGGAGATCTTATCTCCTGCAGTCGAGGTTGAAGCTCAAGGAAGATCTTATCTCCTACAGTCGAGATTGAAGCTCGGGGGAGATCTTATCTCCTGCAGCCGAGGTTTGCTCGAGGAAGATCTTATCTCCTGCAGTCGAGGTTGAAGCTCGGGGGAGATCTTATCTCCTACAGCCGAGGTTGGAGGACTTCGACTCGATCATGTTAGGATGAGGTTCTCCTCCTGTTTCTAACACGGCCACTATTGACTGCTTCTTTTCTTTCATCACATAGTTTTTGCACCAAAAAATAATATTATTGAAATGAAAGAATTTTATCGAAAGAAAGTTACTGGCAGCACGTCCCCAGATTTTCTATGTTTTAGGATCGTGGGGACATTGTTCCTCCAAGTTTCCTCAGGCGGTAAGTTTTGGGCCGAACGACCTTCTCTATCTCATACTGGCCTTCTCAATTTGGAGCAAGCTTCTCTTGGCTTTGACGTTGGAAGATGACATCTTGCCGAAGTATTAAGCCCCCAAAGATAGCATCGATGATGCCGGGAGGCGGCCGATCTCCTTGTTGTTCCTCCCTTATTGATGGTTCTAGCTTCTGAGGGAGGACTTCTTCGCACCCTTCTATCGGGGCTTTCTTGATGATGAGTTTGAGGGGAAGTTCGACCTCGCTTGTGCTCGGGGAGAGCCCGTGAGTGCCGTCGAACTTCATTCTGCCCTTCTGTGAAGCCTCCTAGGGGAGAACTTCATGTCCTTTTGTCGGAGCTTCCTTGATGACAAGCTCAAGGAGAAGTTCGGGCTCGCTTGCGCTCGGGAAGAGTCCATGAGCGCGGTCGAACTTCACTCGCCCCTCCATTGGCGGTGGATCTACTACACTCGTCTGCCTGCCACTCTCCTATGATTTCTTCATTCTTCAACTTGAAGGCTTCTTCTGTGCGGACATATCTTCCAGCCTAGGCTAGCAGGTCGGCAAAGTCCCTGGGGTACCTCTTCTCCAAGAAAAATAGTAAATCATTTTTCTGAAGGCCGCTCTTGAGTGCGGCCATCGCAACAGACTGATCCAGGTTCCGGACCTCTAATGCCGCAGCGTTAAATCGGATGACATAAGTTCGGACAGATTCTTCCTTCTTCTACTTGACATTCATCAGAGAATTCGAACTTCGACGTGGACGTCAACTGCTGACGAAGTGTATCACGAATTGATGGTTCATCTGATCAAAAGAGAAGATCGTACTTAACTTCAACATCGAGTACCAATTTTTTGCTGCTTCCATTAAGATAGATGGGAAAGCTCGACACAATATAGCATCTGATGCACCATAGAGTAGCATCATGGTTCGAAAGGCCTCTAGATGATCAACCGGATCAGAGGTTCCATTGTAGCTTTCAAATTGAGGGAGCTCAAAGTTCGGTGGAATGGATTCTTGCATAATTCAAAGAGAGAAAAGAGGATCGGTGCGGACATCGTCAAGGTGAGCCAGGGCGATGTGGTCGAGCTCCTCAATCCACCGACCCATCTTTCGCAGTTTGTGATTAAGGACGTCATCTCGGTCGCAGACCTTAGAGGGCTTCCAGCTATAAATGGGGAAGGTCTCCTACAGAGGAGAACCATGATCCAAATTTGGATCCTCTGCTCTCTATTTTTTTTTTCGATGGTGACGTGCATGCCAGCCCATATGCTCTTCTTTGGGATCGATTTTCGACATCCTGATGGTGGATTTTTAGGTGGAGTCGCTATTGAGGGCTGCCGCATGGCCTGCACCATCTCGTTGAGGCCCTGAATCCGCTGCATCAATAGGTTGAACTGCTTTGGATCTACCATGATCGTCGGTGGATGTGGAGGTTGAAGTACCAATGATGGAGCAGGAGTGGATGGATCCAGCTCAGATCTGATGGTAGATGCGATAGATCTTTGGGTAGTCGCCTTCTTTTAAGATATTTCTTGGGATTGAGGAAGAGGGTGGAGATGAATCTTGGAGAAGAAGGTCGGTAGGATCGACTAAACACTCTTTTAAGAATAAGGGTACCTCAGAGACAGAGGCCCTTCCTCTAGTGCCAATTCTGTTGGTGCAGAATTTGGTTGACGTTCGGACGAGCTAGAGTAGAGAAGGATGAGATCGCCGTCGGTAACTTACAAAACAAAATTTTGTTTGAAGTCGATGGTGGTGGCTCCGACAGGATCCTTCGACGATTAAGTCAGCTCTTTTGGCCAACAGAAATGGAGTGCTCAAGAATGAGTTCGACAGAGTTTTAGAGAGGAGAGCTTAAAGCTTAGCAAAAGCATATCTGGAGGGTTCCTTTTTATAGGCAGAGCTTGTAGCGAATTGATGGTGACAGCTGCAGCTGCCTGATAGCGGGCCGCTCGAGATCTGACGGAGTCAGTCACGGAGGGAGGAGTCGTCTATAGTGCTGCTTGCAATAGATTGATGGTGACCGTTCGTCAAGATTTAATAGTCATAGCTCTGAGAAAGCAGGCGTTGGTTGATGAACTTCGGCATATATCAATTCTAGAGAAATTCAGACTCTTGAAGAAAATATGTCTGGTGGGGATTATCCGAGAGTAATCCGCTAGAGGAATTTAACTGAGGAAGAAGTTCGAAAGGAGTTCGACTCCTAGAGAAGTTCAATCGAAGGGAAAGCTCGAAACGAGTTTGGCTTCCGTAGGCATCCGACTGGAGGGGCGCGGAGGAAGTTTGGCTCTCATGAGAGTCCGACTGAAGGAGTACGGAGGGAGTTCGACTCCTGTAGGCATCCGACTGGAGGAGCGTGAAAAGAGTTCGGCTCTCATAGGCATTCGACTAGAGGAGCGCAGTGAAAGTTTGGCTCTCGTGGGCGTCCGACTGAAGCTCGACCGTTGAGAAGTTCGACTGAAGCTCGGCCACTGAGAAGTTTGATTTTTGGAGGGGATTCAGCTAAGACTTGACCACTGAAAAGTTCGGAAGGGGCTTAACCATCGAGGAGTTCGGCCGATTGAAGGAGTTCGGCTAAGGCTCGTCTACTGGAGAGTTCGGTCGGTTGAAGGAGTTCGGTTGGGCTCGGTCGCTGGAGAGTTCGATTGATTGAAGGAGTTCGATTAAGGCTCGACCGTTGGAGCTCTTCCGTGACTGCTGGTTGCATTAGGCTAATCATTAGATTGGACTTCGGCAGGAGCGGGGTCTATCCCCAACAAAAATCAAGGAGGAAGCCTTAGATATATCAAAGAAATCCTTGAAGTAAGAAGAGAAACCCTTCATGATTTGATTGTAGTCATAGATAGTTCGATCATTCCAAGTGAGATGGGAGATCCTAGGGATGTAATTAAGTTGAGTAACTGGAAGCTCGAGCTTAACTCGACTCAAAATGCTCGGCCTCAAAACTTGGCTCGAGCTCAACTGAGCTAAATATCCAAAGCTCGAACTCGGCTCGATGAAAAAATAGGCAAAACTTGAGATTAACTTGACTCGACTCGAATATGAACCAAGCCATACTCGAGCTCCAAAATCGAGCCTTATCTTATTAATAATATATATTAATATATATTATAAAATAATAAAAAATAATATATATATAAGCAGGCTCGCGAGCTTTCGAGCTCTAGTATTCTACTATTCAAGCTCGACTCGAAAAGCTACTCGAGCTCGACATGAACTCGATAATAATCGAGTCAAGTTGAGCTCGAGTAGCTCACGAGCAGCTCGACTCGTTTGTAGCCCTACGAGATCCAATTTGTTTCTTGTGTGATAGCTGGCAATCTTAAGGAAGAAGTGAATGTTATTATCATCCTCTTTCGACCATTTAACTTTGGTATGTTATTTCAAGTAAACCTTCTCATCTTTATAGCTTTGAAGTAATTTTTGTCTACTAGCATAGAGCTATCAATGGGTCAGGTTCAGACCCAAGATCTATGGGTATTTATCAGATGGGTCTGGATCTGGTACTAGTATTGGATCCATTTATCCAAACCTAGATCCAAATCCGATAAACTATGATATAAACAGATAGGATCTAGATATTTAGTATCCAAATCCGATAGACTCGAGATCCAAATTATATATAATATAATATAATAATATTATGTATATAAATATTAAAAATATTTTAAGTTGTTAGATCAGAGATCCAACGGTCTAAAATCTCTCAAGAAAAAAAGTTCTAATGAAATCCCTCTCTTCCTCTCTATCTCTCGACTCGATCGATGGCGTCTCTCCCTGACTCCCTCCCCTCCTCCCCACCTCTTCCTCTTCTCCATGAGATCCATCGCCAATGGGCTACAGTCGGATCCCAACTCGCCTGTGCCCCCTCCCCTCTCTCCCTCTCCGTCTCTCGACTCGCACCCCCTCCCCTCTCTCCTCTCTCCCTTTCTATCTCTCGACTTGACCAATGGCGTGCCCCCTCCCCTCTCTCCCTCTTTGTCTCTCAAGTCCCTCCCCTCTCTCCTCTCTCTCTCTATCTCTCGACTCGATCGGCAGCCGCACCTCCTTTCCTCTCTCCCTCTCTATCTCTCAACTTGACCGATGGCGCCTCTTCCTGACTCCCTCCCTTCCTTCATGTCTCTCCCTCTCTACCGTGAGATCCATTGCTAGTGGGCCACGACTGAATCCTAACTCACCCATGCCTTCTCCCCTCTCTCCCTCTCTCAGTCTCTCAATCGCCGGCAGCATCTCGCTCGCGCCCCCTCCCTCTGCGGATCCGTCAAGATCCATCGCCTGCATTTTTTCAGATAAGCATCGGGTCCTGGAATCAGATCCAGATATCTGGGATCCATTAGGGTCCAGATCTAATATTTCAAGGTCAGATCCGTCGGATATTCGAGTCGGAATCCGATATCAGTAATTAAAATCGAGTTCAGATCTGGATATCCAGGTTTCGATCCAAATCCAATCCATTGATAGATCTATACTAGCATTGCATAATTATAGGTTACTAGAAGAAGGGTAGATTCCTCCAAATGATCTAAGATCTGGATATTTTGTAAGAGATCAAATTTTTCATTTAAGATGGTTCTCTTAACTCAACACTCCAAATATTAAGAGCTTTTCTCGTATTATGAAGCTTCGAAACCAGAGATTTAATAGCATCATTGGTAAACATAAGAGAATTCTAGGCATTCAAAACCACCTCATGAATTGAATCTTGTGAGAGCCAACTATGCTCAAAACATAAGATTTTCTCTCTCTTCAGTAGTTCAAGATAAGAGAGCAGAATCGGAGGAGTATGATTTGAACATGGTTTTGGAAGTGCAACTTGAATAGATGTGGGGTATAAAGAGTCCCATTTGGTAGAGAGGAGGAAGGGAATTAAACTTTGCTAGTGTAGGTGGGTCCCTATGATTGCTCCAAGTGAAGGTTTGACCTTTTAGCAAAAAGTCAATCAAATGAAGAGAGCTGATGAGTTGAGAGATGGCAAGAGTGACCTTTCTTGGTTAAGAATTGTCATTTCACTCAAAACATTTGTAAGTATCATTCAAATCACCACCCACCACCCAGGGTCCTGAGATGGCTCTCCTAATATCTCTTAGTTCACCCCAAAAGTTAAATTTAGAATCCAAATCTGTGGGACCATATATGACGGTGAAAGTCCAAGAAGGAGAGAGAAGGTGATTATTCCAATTAGCTGTGATAGAGTATTTACATACTTTCTTTTTGAGCAGAGATAGTCTACTGGAGTTCCATCCTAGAGAATTCCTCCTACAGACCCTCTAGCATTTATAGAGATCCATGAGTTGATATGACCTCCTGAAAGAGATTTGAAGAGAGATGGAGAAGGAGAGTTAAATTTTGATTCTCGGAGCCCGGCCTTGGAGGATAGGAGAAAGCCTATGCTATTTTGATGGACCAACTATGGTGAAATAGAGAAGGAAAAAAATGGAAGATATTAATATATAGACTCCATGCAAGGATGCTTGAAGGACCTCTTTCCTATTAGGGAAGGAAATAAGTTAATGATTCTTCCTTTATGGGAACGAGAATTCCCACTAGAATTAATGACTTCCCGATGTTTGAGGAGTTGCACAAAGTAGATAAGACAATCATTTAAAGTGGAGATCTGAATAATACCAGAATGGAGAGCTTCAAAAAGACATATCCTGCAGAAAAATGGAGTTTCCTCGGGTCTTCCATAGAAGTTAATCTTGGAACCAGGGGAGAAAAATAAGCAAGTGTTAACGATACGTCCACATGAGATAAGTATTTACATATAGATATTAGAATTAATTAATTATTAAAAATCTTAATTATATTTGTTGATGCAGAAATTGGTCATCGTTGGAGGTCACTGGAGTCGAGACCGCTGAGGTCACCGTCGGGGATCTGCAAAATAGAATTTCGTTCAGAGCTGGTGGGGTGTGGCTCCGGCAGGACCCTTTGATGCTCAAGTCAGCTCTGGCCAACAGGAATGGAGTGCTCGAGAATGAGTTTCGGAGCTTAGAGAAGAAGAGGAGAGCTTAGAGATCAGAGAGATTAAAATTAGCGTATCTGGGGGTCCTTTTTATAGTGGAGCTTGATGGTGACAACTGCAGCTGCGTGCTGGCAGGCCGCTCGAGGTTCGATGGAGTCAGTCTCATGGGAAGGTGCCGTGTGCGATGGATTGATGGTGACAGCCATCGTCGCCTAACAGTGGGTCGCTATCGCTTGCGGTGGACTGATGGTGATGGCTGTAGAGCCAGCCGAATGAAGGGTTGGAGGTCCTCGTCGTGTGCCCATTTCGGAGGAGTTCGGACTCCTGAAGAGGAAGCTTGGAAGGAGTTCGGCTTCCATAGGCAGCAGCTAAGGCTCGGCCGCTGGAGAGTTCGGTAGGAACTCGGTCGGTGAGAAGTCCGGGCCAAAGAGGAAGCTTGGAGGAGAGTTGAGCTCTCGTACGCATCTGGCTGGAGGAGTGTAGCTAAGGTTCGGCTACTGAGAGTTCGGAATGAGCTCGATCGCTGAAAGTTCGGTCGAGGGACGACCCTGAGGAGTTCGACCGCTGAGAGGTCCGAAGGAGCTCGGTCGGATGGATAGTTCGGTCGGCTGTAAGGGTTCGGTTAAGACCCATCTGTTGGGCATCCAAGGAGCTCAGCCGGCTGAAGGAATGGCCGCTTGGGGAGTTCGGCCGAGAGACGACCGCTGAGGAGTTCGAGCGCTAGGAGATTCCGTTAAAGCCCGGCCACTTGGAGTCCAAGGAGCTCGACCGCTAAGTAGTTCGGCTGATTGTAGGAGTTCGACTAAGACCCGTCCGTCGAAGCTTTTTCATGGCTACAGATTGCATTAGGTCGAGCATCGAGCTAGACTTCGGCGGGAGCGGAATTTATCCCCAACACTAGCCCCCCCACTCCCGAGTTCGAAAATCGAAGGAAGGCAGTGCAGGAAAGGCGACTGCCAAAGTCTTCCTCTGAGCTTTGTGCTGGTCTAGGTCAAAGCTCGGAGAGGGATATCGCCTTCAGCTGAAGTTGATATCGAAGTTGAAGCTCGGGGAAGATCCCATCTCCAGCCGAGGTTGAGGGGGGGCTTCGTCTGCTGCGATCAAAGTCGGAGGTTGCGCTCCTCGGGGGCGATATTGTCTCCTACAGCTGAGATCGATGCGGATGCTTGAGAGAGATCTGATCTCAGGACGAGGCTATCTCCGATCTTATCTCTGATCGAGGTGGTAGTTGAAACTCTCCAGCCAAGGTTGACACGATTGCTTTCTCTAGCCAAGGTCGAAGTTGAAGCTCTCCAGCTGAGGTTAACATGGTTGCTTTCCCTAGCCGAGGTTGTATCGGGCATCTGGGGGAGATCTCATCTCCTACGGTCGAGCTTTCCTCGGGGAGATCTTATCTATGGCCGAGGTTGTCCATGGTCGCTCGGGAGAGATCTTATCTCCAGTCGAGGTTGCCTCGGGGGAGATCTTATCTCCCGCAGCCGAAGTCGAAGTGCGCATTCGGAGAAGATCTTATCTCCTGCGGCCGAGCTTCTAAGGCTTCTGACCTGCCCCCGTTGGCACGAGGTCCCCCTCCAGTTTCCAACCGAGGTTGTTCACGGTCGCTCGGGAGAGATCTTATCTCTGGCCGAGGTTGATGCTCGTATTTAGGACGAGATTCTCCTCCTGTTCCTAACAGGTTGCCCACGGTCGCTCGGAGAGATCTTATCTCTAGCCGAGGTTGACTCGATCGCTCGGGAGAGATCTTATCTCTAGCCGAGGTTGATCTCTAGCCGAGGTTATCAACGGTCGCTCGGGAGAGATCTTATCTCTAGCCGAGGTTGATGCTCGCGTTAGGATGAGGTTCTCCTCCTGTTCCTAACCGAGGTTGTTCACGGTCGCTCGGGAGAGATCTTATCTCTAGCCGAGGTTGATGCTCGTTAGGACGAGGTTCTCCTCCTATTCCTAACGGGCCATGGTTGCTCGGGAGAGATCTTATCTCTAGCCAAGGTTGTCAACGGTCGCTCGGGAGAGATCTTATCTCTAGCCGAGGTTGTTGCTCGTGTTAGGATGAGATCCTCCTCCTGTTCCTAACCGAGGTTGAGGTTGACTCGATCGCTCGAGAGAGATCTTATCTCTAACCGAGGTTGTTGCTCGCGTTAGGACGAGGTCCTCCTCCTGTTCCTAATCGAGGTTGTTCACGGTCGCTCGGGAGAGATCTTATCTCTAGCCAAGATTGTCAACGGTCGCTCGGAAGAGATCTTATCTCTAGCCGAGGTTGATGCTCGCATTAGGATGAGATCCTCCTCTTATTCCCAACTGAGGTTGTTCACGATCGCTCGGGAGAGATCTTATCTCTAACCGAGGTTGATGCTCACGTTAGGAAGAGGTTCTCCTCCTATTTCTAATGGGCCCACGGTCGCTCGGAAGAGATCTTATCTCTAGCCAAGGTTGTCAACGATCACTCGGGAGAGATCTTATCTCTAGCCGAGGTTATTGCTCGCGTTAGGACGAGGTTCCTTCTCCTATTCCTAATCGAGGTTGTTCACAGTCGCTCGGGAGAGATCTTATCTCTAGTCGAGGTTCTTGCTCGCGTTAGGACAAGGTTCTCCTCCTATTCCTAACGGGCTGTGGGGGCACATAAGGGCCGCTGTCAGGGCCTCTCCCCCCATCTCATCTTTTGTGAATGAGGCCTTCACTCGGGAGAGATCTTATCTCTAGCCGAAGTTGTTGCTCGCGTTAGGACGAGATTCTCCTCCTATTCCTAACGCAGCAATTATTGACTGCTTTTTCCCTGTCATCGCATAGTTTTCGCATCCAGAAATAATATTATCGAAAGAAAAAAATTTTATTGAAAGAAAGTTACCAGTAGTGCATCCCCTTTCAAGGTCGTGGTAGCGTTGTTCCTCTGCGTTTCTTTGGCAATAAGTCCTGGGGTGGACGACCTCCTCATGCTGGCCTCCTCAATTTGGTGCAAGCTCTTGTCATTAGGAGACGACGAATCGCTGACGCACCAAGCTCCTCCCAGGGGCAATGTGGATGACGCCGTAAGGTGGCCGACCTTCTTGCGGTCTCTGGCTACGGCAGCGCCGAGCTTCTTGCCGTCTCTGGCTATGGCAGCGCCCTTGATCGATCTTTTTCTACTTCAGGCTGGTGCTGGAGAAATTCATCCAGCCGTCCCTTTTTGACGAGCTCTTCAATCTCGTCTTGGAGCTGAATGTATTCCTCAGTGGCGATGGTAGGGACATTACTCACTTCGATCGCACACGCTTGGGGAGGCCGTGGTCCTTCCGATCTTAGCAGCTGGTCAGAATTTGAGTTCAAGGAGCGTTGAGGGGGATGCAGCCGTGGAACCTTTCGGGAGGAGGGCTTCTTCGCGCCCCTCTGTTGGGGCTTCCTCGGTGGTGAGTTCAAGGAGTTTGGGCCCGCCTATTTTTGGAGGGGGTCTGCGAGCACGATCGAACTTCATTTCATTCGAAAACCTGTGGTGCCACTTCATCGGGGCTTCCTTGGAGTCATACTCGAGAGGAAGTCCTCGCTTGCCCTGGGGCGGTTGTGAGTTTGATCGAACTTCATCTCACCTTGTATGAAATATTTGTAGGGGGCTTTCTCGGTGGCATACTCGAGCGGGAGTTCGGCCTCACTTGCGCCGAACTTTATTCCGCGTGACGAGCTTCGAGGTGAAGTTCGGCCTCACTTACGCCAAACTTCATTCCGCTGACGAGCTTCGAGGCAGAGTTCGGCCTCACTTGCGTCGAACTTCATTCCGATCTCCTGATGAAACCTTCTGTGGGAGATCTTCTGCTCTCCATTTCTTCTTCCTAAGGACGATCAGTATGCCCAAATGCTCTTCCTCAAGGTCGGTTCCTCGCATCCTCGTGGCGGATTCGCTAACAAAGTCTTCGTCAGAGGTTGTCGCATGGTCTGCATCATCTCGGCAGCACCGCGAACCCGACCAATAGGTTGAACCGCTCTACATCTGCGGTGGCTTCGGGTGGAGCCTGGGCTGCCAGGGCTGCAACGGAAGCAGATGTATCGGGCGTGCAGGATGCCGATCGCTGAGTCGAGGCTCTCTTGGAGACATTTTCTCTTCGGAAGAGAAAAGGGAGATCTCCGGAGAGGGAAGAGAAGAATCGCCAAGCACTCCTTTAAGAACAAGGAAATCTCGAAGGTTCGGCCCTCCTTCTAGCGCCATTCTGTTGATGCAGAAACTGATCGTCGCCGGAGGTCACTGGAGTCGGGGCCGCTGAGGTCGCCATCGGAGATCTGCAAAATAGAGTCTCGTCCGAAGCCAGTGGGGGGTGGCTCCGACAGGACCCTCCGACACTCAAGTCAGCTCTGGCCAACAGGAATGGAGTGCTCGGGAATGAGTTCCGAAGCTTAGAGAAGAAGAGGAGAGCTTAGAGATCAGAGAGATTAAAATTAGCGTATCTGGGGGGTCCTTTTTATAGTGGAGCTTAATGGTGACAACTGCAGCCGCATGCTGGCAGACCGCTCGAGGTTCGGTGGAGTCAGTCTCATGGAAAGATGCCGTGTGTGGCGGATTGATGGTGACAGCCATCGCCGTCTGATAGTGGGTCGCTATCGCTTGTGGCAGACTGATGGTGGTGGCTACAGAGCCAGTCGAATGAAGGGTTGGCAGCCCTCATCGTGTGCCCATTTCGGAGGAGTTCGGGCTCCTGAAGAGGAAGCTTGGAAGGAGTTCAGCTTCCATAGGCGGCAGCTAAGGCTCGGTCGCTGGAAAGTTCGGTAGGAACTCGGTCAGTAAGAAGTTCTGATCGAAGAGGAAGCTTGGAGGAGAGTTGGGCTCTCGTACGCATCTGGCTGGAGGAGTGTAGCTAAGGTTCGGATGCTGAGAGTTCGGAATGAGCTTGGTCGCTGAAAGTTCGGCCGAGGGACGACCGCTGAGAGGTCCGAAGGAGCTCGACCGGATGGATAGTTCGGCCAGCTATAAGGATTCGGTTAAGACCCGTCTGTTGGGCATCCAAGGAGCTCGACCGACTGAAGGGATGGCCGCTTGAGGAGTTCGGCCGAGAGACGACCGCTGAGGAGTTCGGGCGTTAGGGAATTCCATTAAAGCCCGACCGCTTGGAGTCCAAGGAGCTCGGCCGCTAAGTAGTTCGGCCGACTGTAGGAGTTCGGCTAAGATCCGTCCGTCGAAGCTCTTCTGCGGCTATAGGTTGCATTAGGTCGAGCATCGAGCTAGACTTCGGTGGGAGCGGAATTTCTCCCCAACAATATTCTAAGTAGATTCTATTGACTCAGTCTTATCCTAAGTGGAGTTTGAAAATTTTAGATAACTCTAACTACAAATATCGTGTGGAAGTAGGATTATAGTATATGCCTCTATAAATAGATGATTATATATCATACCAAATGGAGAGATAACTACTTACACAAAATATTCTCCTATTTATACTTTCTCTCTTCCTCCGGCAACCACAAAAAGGGCCTTGGGCATCTAAGGTATGGATACTATAAGAGGATTCTAGTAGCACTCTTTCCATATTTGAAGTATGTTCAATGATTGTACAAGACTGTGGTTCTTGGAGTGCAAGATAAGAGGATTGTCAAACAAGTCCAAATACAATTGCTTCCACTTATTTTGGGATAAAAAATGCTTAAGAAATGCCTTCTGACCCAATTTCTAACAATGGTATTAGGGCCTACACAATCTTGTTTGCACCTTCGTGGTGGCTCTTCGACCTAGGATCACAATAAGCATGCTTGAACCGCCTAAACCGAGCCATATTGCACAATATGTTTAGTCCTTGTTAGAATATATTTTGATTATTATTTTATTGATCCAACTAGATGAATTTGTTTCTCATATGATAATCTACATGCGTGCAAAATCTTATGCCCATTCGTTGAGCCGGTTAGAGAGAAATTGCTAACACAAATTCTATTTTGTGTATGAACTCGAGATTTTAGGTCTATTTTCGATGCATGTGATATTTGTTTTTCATTATAATATTAGTATTATATGAAACTAAGTTTTTTAAGTTTTTCAACGATATATTATATGCATGATTTAATTTAGTATTTTAAGAAATATTTCGAAGTTGATTACATAGAATAGTTTTTTTTTTTTTTTTTTTTTTTTTTTTTTTTTTTTTTTTTTTTTTTTTTTTTTGCATATCAAACTGCTGGAGGGGGGGGGCGGAGATGAACAGTGCATAATACTGTTCATCCCACTCGCACCGTATATGGTGGCTGCTTTACCATCCAACAAAATGATGCCCGGTTCGTTTGGATATCCAAACAAGACAAATAAAATAAATAAATAATAAAAATGCCATGATGCAGACGCGCACCATTATTCCTACACTGATTTAGAGCGGAAGGAGAGCTATTAGTTACTGTAGCATATAGGACTATAAATAAATCGAGCTGTTCGTGAGCTATTCGAACTCGACTCGAGTTCAAGCTCGACTCGACTCATTTATTATTGAGTTTGAGTCGAGCTCGAGTAGAAGAATACTCGACTCGAAAGCTCACGAACCTACTCGAATATATATATTTAATAATATTAATTTTATTTATAATATATATATTAATATATATTATTAATAAGATAAGGTTCGAATTCGAGCTTGAGTATGATTCAGTTCATATTCGAGTTGAGTCAAGTCGATATCGAGCTTTGCCTATTTTTCATCGAGCCAAGTTTGAGTCTGAAATATTAAGACTCGACCAAGCTTGAGCTGAGTTTCGAACCCAAGTATTTTGAATCGAGTTGAGCTCGAGCTTCTAGTTACTCGATCGACCCAGTTCGATTATACTTTTACTAGCATATGACACATGCTAA